>CM039307.1:16571258-17016247 GCA_022316695.1 Camellia oleifera | reverse complement strand
CATACTTAACTTTTAGCTTAGTACATACCAATAATCCTGAACTGTAGACGGAAACACAGTATAAAGCCAACTCTTTCCACGTTCACATAGGTTACATCGATCCTCAATCCACATACATGTCACCATATTTCCACGGAGAACAGAATGTTATTAACAATGATTATTAACGGAAAAAATAAGGTAAGTATGGAGTACTATTACTCACAGTGCTTGGCTGCTTGGTCTGCCCCTGTAGTTGTCCCTACACAATTGATAATACACAAAGAAATCGATCACATAAACTTATTTCGTTCCTAATTAATTCTCTTTATCCAAATTACACATCACTTTGCACTTCAACATAATTCAAACTAAATCTTTGAATCTCATTTCAACACTCCACAATTGAGTTCATGTCATCCAGATCCTTACTAAGTTATTTCCCTAATTTCCTTTACATTATTACATACATTCCAACATTTATAACAAGGTTCATTCGCTAAATTTAAACATAATTGCCAAACATTTCCAAATTCCAATTAAATCTGTAGACCTACAATTCAATAACTCAATTTCATTATACTACTTTCAAATTAGGCCAACTCATGGGTTATCATCATTAATCAACCTAGGGTTTCAAGAAAATGTTAAAATTCAAGACAAATTCAAACCTATTAATTCATTACCTTTAATTCTAATTTTCCGTTGATTAAACACTTAAGAATCATAATTTACCCTTTTAACCCATCAATTTAACTATCAAGATTCCATACCTCAAAAATCAAGCAAGCTTTGGTGAGATTCCTCCATAATTTCGGAATTCAATCGGTTAAAAACATTGCTCTTCGCTTATTCTCCATCCTTGATGCCAAATCATGGTAGATTGTTGCTCAAACTAGAGGAGATCAAGGTTTTGGGGCTAGGGTTTCGAAGGGTTTCGGACTTAGGGAAGAAGAAACAAGAGAGGGGAAAGAAAATGTAGAAAAGATCTCAAAATCCGTTTTTTAAGCTGCTGTCTCCGTAATTCCCGCTCGAGCGGAGGAATTCCCGCTCGAGCGGACCTGTTTTCAGCACAGATTCCGAAACTTTGAATAGGTATAACTCTCCATCCCAGATTCCGTTTAGGGTCGTTCTTATGTCCAAATTGAAGCCCCGGAAATAAGCTTTCCAATGGGTTTAACCTCACATCTAAACTAAAGGGTGGACAAAGAAAAGGACAAATAAGTGACGGTTGGTCGTAAACGAATTATTCAAACTACAAGTTTTGGATCCAATCTTACTCTACCAGCATATTACCAGCACAATCATAACCCCAAAATAAAAATAAGGAGGTTCCAAATACCTTATTACAAATGCCTCAGACGAACCCACGTGCATCAACATTCAAGCTCACCAGGCGACCCGCTCGAGCGCTCCTCCTTGCGCTCGAGCGCTCCGAAGAACAAGGGCGTCCGCTCGAGCGTCCAATTCTACGCTCGAGCAGGAATCTACAACCCTCAGATTCTCAGTCAGTCTGCAACAATATACTAGAGCCTCATAAGTCCCGCTCGAGCGGCCACTTCCTCCGCTCGAGCGGAGGAAAGATTTCTTCTGGGTCGTCACAGAAGGTATCAAAGCCTACTTGGCCAACCCTCCAGTGCTGATGCCACTAAAGGGTGACAAGTCCTTGAAGTTGTACATAGCTGCAGCAGAAGATTCATTGGGAGCTTTCTTGGCCCAAGATAATGAAGAAGGCAAGGTGCAAGTTGTTTATTACCTTAGTAGGTTTTAAATTCTTGTAAATGTAAATATTCAGCTGTTGAAAAGCTTGTGTCTTGCTTTGTATTTTGCTGCAATGAAATTAAGATACTATCTTTTGCCTACAACTGTCTTGGTAATTGCAACCACAGATTTGGTTAAGTACATGTTATCTAGACGTATGTTGAAGGGAAGAATTGGCAAGTGGATACTAGCCTTATCAGAATTTCATCTAGAATATGTCCCTCAAATGGCAGTACAAGGGCAAGTTTTAGCCAAATTTCTGGCAGACCATCCATCTCAAACAGAGAGCCAAGAGATAATGGAACTTGGTATGGCTAGTGTTGAGCCATGGCAGATGTGGTTCGATGGGTCGAAAGCCAATGGCTTAACTGGAATTGGTATTGTGATTAGGTCTCCACAAGGGGTAGAGACCACACATGGTTTCAGAGTGGATGAAGCTACCTGTTCTAATAACCAAGCTGAATATGAAGCCTTAATAGTGGGACTAGAAATTCTTATTGGATTACAAGTTCATGCAGTTGACATATTTGGAGATTCTCAATTGGTGGTTAACCAAGTAAAATGGATTTTCAAGTGTTAAAGCATAAGCATTTTACCATACTATGTTGTTGCATTACATCTGCTTTCTCAATTTCAAGTAGCAAATGTAACTCATGTTCCAAGATTCTTGAATAATAGAGCTAATGATGTGGCTCAGAAAGCTTTGAACTTCAAGAGAAGGGATAATGCCCAAAGGAACATAAGCCAAACAACATATCAGAAATTGATACCACCTTTGAATAAAAGGAATGTGGTCTTGGAAGTCAATCATAATGACTTGCAAGAACAAGATTGGAGGTATCCAATAATGCAGTACTTGGCTGGTTCATCTTTGAAGGCCAGCAAGAAAATTATATTGTAGTCTATGCAATATATGATATATGGTAATGCTCTCTACAAAAGAGGGGCAGATGGCTTATTGCTGGAATGTTTGGGCCTAAAAGAAGCATTAACAGCTATGGCTGAGGTTCATGAAGGCATCTGTGGTGCTCATCAGCCTGGTGTGAAGATGAGATGGTTGCTTCGAAAACATTCCTACTATTGGCCAACTATCCTTAAAGACTGCATAGAGTATGCTAAGGGTTGCCAGGCATGCCAAAAGCATGGTACAATAAGGCATGTGCCCATAACTGACCTACATGCAGTAGTGAAGCCTTGGCCATTTAGAGGATGGGCCATGGATATGATAGGGAAAATACACCCACCTTCTTCGAAGCATCATTGTTTCATTCTAGTGGCCACTGATTACTTCACTAAGTGGGTCGAAGCTAAGCCATACAAGGCTGTAGACCAGACTGAGGTTATTGGATTTATTAAGGATCTAATCCATAGATTTGGCATCCCACAAACTATAACTGTGGATAATGGGACTGTGTTCGATGGGAAGATGGTGAAGTCCTTGTGGCAGAATTTGGAATTAGTCTCGTTAATTCCACCCCATATTATGCACAAGTCAATGGTCAAGCTGAATCATCCAATAAATCCTTGAAAAAAGGAATACAAAAGGTTGTGGAGGACAATCCCAGGGATTGACATAACTTATTGTTGGATGTGTTATGGGCTTACAGAACTTCCCTAAGGTCAAGCACAGGAGTTACTCCTTATGTCTTAGTGTATAGGCATGATTCAGTATTACTTGTGGAAATTAATGTTAAATCTTTAAAGGTAAGATGCCAAGACCAGCTAAATCCTGAGCAATACCATCAGAGTATGTGCTTGGAATTAGAAGGCATAGATGAAGCCAAAATTCTAGCATTAAATAACATTCTCTTGCAAAAGAAGAAAGCAGCCAAAAATTACAATAAGAAGGTCAAATACATTGGCTTTGATGAAGGTGACTTGGTACGGAAGACAATACTCCTAATACGAGTTAAAAGCCATAAGTTTGGTAAATGGTCACCTAACTGGGAGGACCATATCAAATTCATAGAGTCTTGCCTTTTGGGGCATACCATTTGAGAAATTTGAATGGATACATACATCCCAAAAAGATCAATGGTAGATATTTGAAGCCTTATTTTCCAACCATTTGGGAAATACAAGGAGCAGAATAAATGTCAAGCAAAAGAACACAAGAGTACTCAGATGATAGACAAGGATTTATTTTTCATAAAGAGTTACATACATTTTGCCACAAATTGGCCCAAAAATCACTACAATGTCTTAATTGTTCTTTTACAACAGATTTCCTATTGCTGAAGGATGAAAATAGTTGAATAGCTGCAGCCATTTCTTCTTTCCGATCGGCCAGTCCTCGGTTGGTGATTTACAGTTTGGTATCAGTTCAGACTAAGGCATGGTTCACTGCAGATAGCTCCTCTTCAAGTTGAGCTTTCTTCTCCAGCAGCTGAACTCGAAAGTGAGAGGCAGAGGAGTGTTGTTTCTTGAGCTCTGAGACTTCAGTATGTACTTGGGAAACAAAACTCTAGTCTCTAGCCAATTTCTCCTTCGCAACTTTAGTAGCATGGCAAATGTTGATGTAGAAGTCGATAGTAGCTGCTGCCTGGGATAAGTGACTTGAGACATCCATGCCTGACTGTTCAGTAACTTTACAGCACTGGAGGAACCCATCTTTTATTATAGACCTTTGCAAAGCCTCGAAGGGGAGCCTCGAAAAGGAGATTAACAGTTTCAGGCAGGTGTCTAAGCCCATCAGAGATGCAGAAGGCTTGCTGCTGGAGAAAAGAGAGCTTTCAAGAATTTGTAGCAAGGAGTCGACCACAACTAATGGCTCAGTTTCAAAATTGGTTATTGGAGAGGTAGAGGGCACATCGAAGAGACTGGCTAGCTTGGCTTCAAAGATGTTTACCTCATCCGTAGACATGAGGGGTGCAGAGAGAGTTGTAGTGGAAGGCATAAAGGACTGCATAGGAATAGGAGAAATGGATGGAGCATCTTTGGCAGTCTCTATGGTCTTAGCCACCAATGAATCAAGTGAAGAGGGGCTGGAAGTAGGCAAAGGTAATGAACCATGAGTTGGAGAACTACTTGCACCATCAATTAGGGAATCAGGTACCTTCGAAGAAGAGGTAATGGTTGAAATTTCTTTAGAAGGAGAAGGAAGAGCAGGGCCCGAATGAGAAGTAAATTGAGACAGTTCGAAGGTCAGATAGGGAAGATATGGAGTCAGACCAAAAGAAAGAGTTATGCCATGAGTAGGAGGGTTTGGTTCAGAAAATTTAAGGCATTTGGATTGTAACTCGGTGAAGTAGGCAAAAAGCCAAAGCTGAAGAATCCAGAATGGCCCCCATTGGTTAGCATCTAAGGGTTTCTCACAGAAGAGAGAACAGACTCTATATACATGGCCTAGAACATATGGGGCTAAGGCCACCCTTTTTTGTAAAACGAAGGCTTTGGCAAGAGGGGCAAATTCAGGCATGATTCTCTGAGAGGAGGTACAGAAGAGGAATTTGCAAAGCCAATACAATAAGAAAGAAAAGAATTCCCTATCAGTCACAAAGCCCTCTCTTTTATTCTCAGCCTTAGCGAAATCATTATAGGATGAGTTAAGAGAGGGGAGGGAAAAAGGGACTGCTGAGTCAGGGTAATCTGGTCCAAAGGGGGTACCAATTGGGGATAATCCTAGTAGATGGCAAATGTCAAGAACAGTAGGGGCCATCATCCCACATCTAAATTAAAAGAAATCAAAGATAGGATTCCAAAAACACAATGCAGCAGGAATTAGGAAAGGGTCCTCTGAGATAGTTACCCTAGATAGTTGGAGAGCATCAAGAAGGCAAAGCTCTTGAAGGTCTAGAGTTCTAGCAAGGACAACCCGGTCATACCATTCTTACCACTCTGGTCTCACCATAGGCCAGCATCGGTAGGGGCAGTTTATCCTCCAGTTCCTCCAGTCAATACCACCTTCGTAAAGAAGACATTGGTTTTCCAAACGAGGATATAGGGCTGGGAGCTCAGTAAAGATCTTCTTGAATACGGGCCTAAGCACGTAATCTTGCTGCACATGGCGACGAGGGATGAAGATTCGTCCATCGATAGCGCTTTTCTCCCCAGCTTTGTACTTCTCACATTCTGCATCAATGATCCTCTTCAGGGTTACAGATGGGCTCGCACACTCTACGACTAGCACCGAAAAAGAAGCCATTGATAGTACTCGTTTCCAAAATGTGAAGCTGAGAAAGGAAGTAGAGAGAAGTGGAAGATCGGTAGAGGTAAAAGGATTTGTGTGTTGAGCAAGCAAATGATTTCAGAACATGAAATAAAAGGGTTTCAAAAAGCCTTTGTGTTTGGGGGATATATAAACGCTTGGTTCGTTAAGCACTAAAAGTACGAATATGAAGAGTTTCCTTCAAATATTGATAGTATTTGGAGGGAAAAACACAGCCCAGATGCTGAGGCTAGCTTTGAAGTAAAATATTTGGCTTCGAAACTAGATTTTGGCGCCAAAAGCCAAAAAGCAACGGCTTCGAAACAAAGAAGTCGGCTTCAAAGCACATTTTCGTACTTAAAAAGTAAGAATACTCAACTATTTGATTTACTTCGAAGGGGATTAAAAGACCTATCTTAGGTTTCTTAGTGAAAGTAATGTCCTTCGAAGTGAAACTTGAGACTCTGTGAGGATGAGAATTGGTGTTCAAAACATAACACACCAAATTTTGACGCTAGAAGTCCAATAATAATGGCTTCGAAACTAAGAAGCCAGCTTCGAAGCACATTTCCGTACTTAAAAAGTAAGAATACTCAAGTATTTGATTTGCTTCGAAGGGGATTAAAAGACCTATCTTAGGTTTCTTAGTGAAAGTAATGTCTTTCGAAGTGAAACTTGAGACTCTGTGAGGATGGGAATTGGTGTTCAAAACATAACACACCAGATTTTGACGCTAAAAGTCCAATAACAACGGCTTCGAAACTAAGAAGCCGGCTTCGAAGCACATTCCGTACCCAATGGATGCAAGAATGCTCAAGTATTCGCTTACTTCAGAGGGATTAAAGACCTGTTTTAGGTTTCTCATTGAAAGTGATGTTCTTCAAAGTAAAACTAGAAATCCCTTAGGAATGGAAATTGGCATTCGAAACATCAAAACCAATAGTCGATTTTTATATATTCAGAAAAGTTGTCTTTTCGAACTAAAATAGTACAGCCCTCAAAAGGAGCTTCCATATTTTTGGAAGTATGGACTGTTATTCAAGACAAAAATATCAATTTAAAACTGATTGATCATAATAAATCATTGACCATATGTTGGTTGTGATTGAAACAAGTTTTGAAGAGTAAGTTTGTTAAATTCGAAGCATGGATCCTAAATGGAAAAAACAACAAAAATTATCGGTTGCATTCCATAAATTGGAAAAAAATTCATAGTTGTTTTGTTAATATTCATTTAAAACGATTGAATCCAGGTTCGAAGGAAAAGATTGTTCAGTTCAAAGCTTTGAAATTGCTTTTAAAGACAAATGGAGACAAGATCAAACCATAAAGAGAAGTCTTAGTGGTATTAAAGCAAAAACAGTTACATCGAATGGCCATTTTTGGGTACAAACTCAAGCTCATAAAAATAGGAAATAGAATAAATAACAAGATCATGAAATTTAGTCCAACAATGATCAATGAATTTCTGTTCTTTCTTTATTCTGTCCTCTATTTCTTCTAACATTGGCTGCATGAGTTGATGTGCTCTCACTTCATAAAAGAGCTCTTTAGCCTTTATTTCGAAAGTTGTTTCTCTCAATCCTTGTTCCAATTCGTCTATATCCAAATCATCCCAGTATGCAGAATCTTTATTCTTGAAATCATCGAATTCTTCAATAAAGTTTTCTGCTTCGTATTGGGCATGAATTCGGAGGGACAAAAGTTGGTCTAAAGATTATGTGGTGTTCATAGAGGTCCGATGCCAATGAAGAAGCAATGGAAGTTGGTCGAAAAACATGAGAAGCTCTGCTTAGGCGAGGGGATTGAGGACATGACCCCGAGTTAGAATATCACAAGCCCATCAAAAGTTCTTAAGAGGGACTTCGTTCTCAAGAACATTGAAGGGCAGGTGGGAAAAAGCAGCGAGCAAAAGTTGAGCTTGTTTTCGCTCAGCCGGAGTAGGGGAATGTGGTGGTTTGTAAGGTAGAAAGACCTTATCCGCGGAGAGAACAAGCCTCAGTTTCTCTATCCAGCAAGGATTTGGCAAAAGAGAAGGTGTGGATGCTTCTATCTCAAGAAGTGGAGCAAGGGCAGAAGGAACAAGGTCATTAATATAATCGAGCCAGTCAGAAGAGCAAATCTTTGCCTTCTAAGTTAAGAATGATGGATTGTATCCTTGTGCCTCTTCAGGGCGGCGCTCAACATGCACTGTCTTTGTAGGCATGAAAGATGTATACCATGCCACAAGCAGATTCTCCTCCAAACTGCGTCGGTGGTCAATGGGCACGTAAGGATAGACCACCGAGCTTCGCGCATAGGAAGGGAATTCTAAAGGGTCAGTAAATTCAACAAAGTGATGGTTGATTCGTTCCCTTAACTCACAGACCTCGGGTTTGGACCAGTTTGTCCAGTCAGAAGCCCCAGAAGAAAAAAAAAGTTGCAGCCTTATCCCATGCAGAGGGTTGTGAAGGAAAACTTCCCATGTCCATATTTGTAACTTTCTGAATCAAAGGATTGAGAGCAGTTTGTTCGTAGTTTGAGGATGAGTCAGAAGAAGACCTTTCCATGTCCATATTTGTAAGTTTTTGAATCGAAGGATTAAGGGCAACATGTTTGAAGTCCAAGGGTTGATAATCTGCAAAGGCATCCATGACCTGAATACAGAAGGGTGGGTAAAGGTGGCTAATTAATGCATGAAGGTTCTTTCGAGGAAGAACAACATCATCATATGACTCTTCGTGTGCTCGATCAATGGAGGGAATAATTGATTCGGCCATAAAAAGTGTACCAGTCTGTTCGAATACTAAGGTGGTGGAGGTGTTCAAAAGATTGAAGGAGAGTTTAATGCAGATGATAAATGACAGTTGCATTGCTAGAAACCGTGCACGTTCTAAGATGTGGGAAAAAAATTTGATCCACTAATATCACCAGATATTGGGTATATTAGTGCGGGGGGTAATGTTGGCTACATATTTTGTACAAGCCAATTACAATTTGACGCGTGGCAAAATAAGGGTAATATAGGAAGACTATTCAGGTTCTCGATCCTGATCGTACACGTGGCAGTTGGTATTGGTTATTAAAAGATCTGAGTAGCAGCGGATCAACAAAGGGATACAAAGTGACGTGGCTTCAACGGTTACTCGTATTTCAGATTCAAATTTAGGAGGGAAGCTTAACTGCAAGTAATGGCGTAATAGAGCTAAGATTGGGGCAACATGATCGATGATCATGGAAGAGCAGTTTGACGGTTGGAAGTGCAATTCGATGGTCACCCTTGAGTAGTATAAATAGTAGAGAAGACCCCAGAAAAACTCCCCAGACTCAGATCATACAAACCAGTCTTACTTTACACATTTTCTTTTCCAATTTTACATTTCCTGCTCTTTGCATTCCTGTACTTTAAATTCTTGCACTGCACTTCATTCATAGGAGTAGTTTCAAGTAGATTGTTGCTGTAAACCTCTACGAGACTAAGTTTGCATCATTGTAAGTTTTCATTCTAATGAAATACTTCAATTGCTCTTCATTTAACTATTATTTTGCTTAATTTCTCCTAAGTCAAGCCACCAGTAAAAGTCCTCTTCATTGAGGCTGAAAGAACTAAAACACAATCGTCTGATAATTGGTTGGCAATTAACATTTCTGTAAGGACTGATTGATCCTTGCTGGCACGCTCGCATTTACAAAAATACCCTTCGAAAGCCAAAAAGCCAACAGATACATTGCATACAGTGTGAAACATTCTTAACTTGGGGGCAAAGTGAATTTATTCATATCAAAATTAAAATAAACAAAAATTGTTTCAGAAAATAGAAATGAAAGAAAGGAACTAAAGAATTAGAGGTCCAATTAGCCTTAGACCCATTTTGATAATTTGAATTGTTCATCTTATGAAGTATATTTATGAAAAAAATTATTTTTTTGTTTTTTTTTTTATATAAATTATTAGATATTAGTACACATTTGACTAACGCTCCATTTGTTTGGATAAAAAAATATTTTCTATGAATTTTTTTTTCTAGAAAATATTTTTCTATATTTGGTAGTGGTGGTGATGGAACAAAGGTGGAGGTAGAGGTAGTGGCATGGTGGTGGGGCAACGACAGCGGTGATAGCAATGGTGATGGTGGCGGTGACCGTGGTGAGGGTGGTGGTGGTGAGGTGACATTGGTAAATTTTAATTTGGAAAATGGTTTTCGCCTTTTAAAGTGGAAAACATTTTTTACTCAAATATGTTTGTTTTTCATTGTTTATACAGAATATTTTTCGTTAACTTTCGTTTCCTATCATACCAAACATCAAAAAATATAAAATATATTTTTCAAAAAATGTTTCTCCAAATACATAAAGCATTACAATCACATTTGTATTAAAAATTATAAGCAAATATGATTTGTTTATTTAATTATTATTATGGGCCCCTATAACCAACTAAACTAGCTCGCCAAAGGATATATATATATTGATTTCTTCATTTCCATTATGGGGCTTTTTAAGTTATTTGTTTCTTTCCCGTTATAGTCTTTCTTGTATTGTACATTTAGTGTTAGGCTTTGCGAGTTTGTATTATTAAATCTTTTTAAACAGTTGAAAAAGAAATAAAAAAATAAAAAAGTAAAAGATTAGTTAAAATACTTAATTTGAAGCACGCTGAAAATGCTTTAAAATCCCACCATGTTGAGTAGATTCTCAGTCGGAGGAATATGGGGGCATATTGAATGATGATTACTTAAGGAATACAGACATATGATACTCTAAGAATATTGAATAATTTTCCCAGTGCCTTTACCTAAAAATAGAGATTCATCCAGATAAATTGGAATAACATAAAGTCTCGAATAGACAATGAACATAAGTACCCTCTCTTATATAAAGCAGTTATGCTACTTACACAAAAATCAATCTAAAATCACACTACTTTGTATATTCGGAGTTAGAGCCTTTATAGAAAAAGAGGGACTCAACAAGATAAGTTGGAATAACATAAAGTTGTAAACAGGCTATGAACATAATTCTTATATAAAGTTCATTATCACCCTAAACATTGTCAAGCAACAAAGTCTCATATCATTTTCATATTTTACAGTTTCTTTGGTGTCATCTCTATCCCACACAACAACATGCCTCGTTTTGCATCTAGATCTAGTTATAAGGGTTTGAGTCCAAATGGCAAAATTGAGATGATGATCGAATAGTTCAAAGTGTGGTTGATGAGAGAATACGATGTAGACAAAGATGGCCGAATAAGCAAAAATGAACTCTGAGAAGCAGTCCGTGCCGCTGGAGGTTGGCTTTCAACATGGAATAGCAGCCATGGAATAAAATCTGCTGACAAGAATGGAAGTCCTTCTTGAGGGTGTGCAGGTTGGGCCTGAGCCCAGTGGATCAAAAAATAGAGTGGGTTCAAACTTGGGTGATAGTGTGGCCCAGTCGAGACTTAGGCCCAATCTGGTCCAATCTATACAAAAGAATTTAGGAAAGAGGGTTGCTGGCAGCAGCGAAGGCAAGGAAATAGCAGTTCACAAAGCCCACAATACTTGGAAAAAAGGCTTTATTTCAAAGAGGGGTAGTAGATTAGCAGGTGGTCTTAGCAAACAAAAAGGTGTGGTCAGCAGCCCTGACTTCCTAAGAAGAGCCATTTTTAGAGCTTCAGCAGTAGCAGTGGCTTCCTCTTTATCATCATCCCAGAGTATCTCGAGGACTAGAAGGAGAAATCTGTTAGAAGAGGCAAAGACAACTCTAAAGGTAGGAATAACACTGGGGCTACAGTATTAGGGTCAAGAAGATGAGGTTGTGAGCAAGATAGTGGAGTTAGAAGAGAATGACTTAGAAAGAGTTGCAGGTGCAGAAGGGGCAAACATAAATTAACTGTTTACCAACATGGGAAATGGGAGTGGCATGTAAGTTTAATTATGAAGATTCTATCTTGGAATGTTAGAGGGCTGAGAAGGCCAGAAAAATGGTGAAGATCAAACATCTGGTGAAGGATAGGAAGGTAGATGTTTTATTATTGCAAGAAACAAAAAGAAGTACTATGGATGAATACTTTGTGAAAACCATTTGGTCTTATGAAGAGATGGATTTCTTGGGGGTGGATTCAAATGGCAATGTAGGTGGCCTTTTGTGCATTTGGAGGCCAGATGTCTTCTCATAGATTGTTGTTGCAGCAAGAATTTTATCCTCCTATCAGGTTCCACATGCTTTTCTTTTGAGTGTATCATTGTCAATATCTATGCTCCAAATGAGGTTTTGAGAATGAGACAATTATGGAGGGCTCTGGTAAGTATATACCCTCATTATTCAAATCCTTGGTGTGTGGGTGGGGATTTCAATGAAATTAGGTTCATGAGTGAGAGGATAGGGTGCTCAAGAAGAGAGAGGGGTGAAGGAATTTAATGAACTTACTGACAAATTGGAATTGTCTGATCTGCCTATGCTAGGTAGACAGTTTACTTGGTGTAATGCATTAGATGGGGAAAGATGGAGTAGGATAGATAGATTTCGGTTGGATTCAAGGTGGATGGAAAAGTTTTCTCTCAAGCAATGGGGTCTACCTAGAACCATATCAGATCATTGTCCAATTTTGTTGTAGGAGGATGAAAGGGATTAGGGTCCTAAACGTTTCAAGTTCTTAAATCCTTGGTTGTCACACCCTATCTTTATGTCTAAAGTTCAACAGATTAGGGAGACCAATCAAGTGTCAAGTTGGGCAAGATATAGACTAATGAAAAAACTGAGTCCTAAGATCTCATTTAAAGGTGTGGAACAAGGAGGTGTTTGGTAATATTGACTTTCTCCTAAAGATAGCAAAAGAGGAATTGCATGAATGGGATTTGAAGGCAGAATTTAGGCCTTTGACTGATGTGGAGCTTAGAAGCAGAAGAGAAACTAGAAGTTTGGTGTGGAAACTAAGTAGAAATAAGATGAGGTTGTGGCATCAAAAGTCCAGATTGCTATGGGCTCGAAATGGTAATAAAAACACTAGGTTTTTCCACATCATGGCTAGCAGGAGACAGAGAAATAATATGTTAGATACAATCCTTGTGGAAGGGATGAGCCTTGAGGACCTTGTTCAGATTAAACAAGCTGTGGTCAGGTACTTTAGGCATCAGTTCTCAGAAGATTGGGTTGTTAGGCCAAAGATCTCAGGTTCCTTTGATGTTATGAGCTCTGAGGCTGTAGCTAATTTGGAAGCAATGTTCTCTGAAGATGAGATTTGGGCAGCTATTAAAGATTGTGATGGGAACAAGGCCCCTAGACCAAATGGCTTTAATGAAAAGTGAAATAATTCAAATGATTCAGGAATTCCATACAAACGCTAAATTATCAAGTGGAGTTAATAGCTCATTCATTGTGCTTATACCTAAGAAGGATAATCCTGTAGGTTTGGGTGACTATAGAACAATTAGCTTGGTTAGTTCTATTTACAAGATCTTGGCCAAGGTATTATCCAGAAGAATGAAGCAGGTGCTTCCAGCTGTGATCAGTGAGGTGCAGTCAGCATTTGTCAATGGTAGGCATATTCTAGATGGAGTATTAATAGCTAATGAAGTTGTAGATAGGTGGCGTAGAGCTAAGAAGAAAGGTATTATCCTGAAATTGGATTTTGAGAAAGCCCATGACCCCTTAAACTGGGAGTTTTTGTTGTCAATGTTGGGTAAATTTGGTTTTGGTGCAAGATGGATTAGGTGAATGAAGACTTGCATTACAACAACTAAGTGTCTATATTGGTCAATGGTACAACCACTGAAGAGTTCCAACCACAGAAGGGGTTAAGGCAAGGGGACCCTTTATCTCCTTTTCTGTTCATTGATGGAGTTGAAGGTCTTAATCTTTTATTGGAAAGGGCTATAGAGAAGGGCTTGATTAAAGGTGCTACAGTAGGCTCTGACCAGTTGGGAATTTCACATCTTCAATTTCCAGACGACACTATCATTTTTTGTGAGGGTGGTAAGGAGGAAGTTCTGAACATAAAGAGGGTATTGAGGTGCTTTGAGGTGATCTTTGGATTAAAGATTAATTATCACAAAAGTGTTGTTTGTGGGGTGGGTTACCAAGAAAACCAAACTAAGGACTTTGCCAAGATTTTGAATTGTTTGTCAAAGAAGCTGCCATTTAATTTTTTAAACTTGCCTTTAGGGTCCAATCCTAGAAGGAAGAGCACTTGGTCCCCAATTGTGGTTATGTTTCAGAAGAAGCTCTTATCTTGGCAGAGAAAGTTGTTGCCTTTTACTGGAAGACTGATTCTGATTAAATCAGCTCTATCCAATTTGCCAATCTATTTTCTTTCTGTCTTCAAAATGCCTAAGGGGGTTGTCAAGACTATTTCTAAACTTCAAGCCAAATTTCTGTGGGGAGGGACTGCAATCAATAGGAAAGTGCACCTGGTTAAATGGAAGGAGGTCACTAAAAGCAAAAGTCAATGAGGATTGGAAGTGAGGGACTTAGGTGAGGTTAATGAGTGCTTACTACTAAAGTGGTGGTGGAGGTATGGTAGAGATGAAAAGGCTTTGTGGAAATCTGTGGTGTGCTCTAGGTATGGCAGAATTGGAAGGAGATGGAGTCCTTCAGTTAATCAGCCAAGTAGGGCTTCAATAGTGTAGAAGGATATTTTGTAGCTTTCTGTGGTTAACCAGCAGCTGGGCGAGTTTTTTGGTGATCAGGTCAAAATCATAATTGGTAATCAGAGGAGAATACAGTTCTAGTATGATGCATGGCTAGGTAATAGAGTTTTGAAAGCTGAATTTCCCAGACTATTTAGTCTATCAACAGAGAAGGACGAGTCTTTGCAGCAAATTAGTGCAAAGAAGAGTATCTCAGGTGGGTGGCAGCTTCAATTTTGAAGGAATCTATTAGCTTCGGAAGATGAGAAGTTGTAGAGGTTGATAGGCATGTTGGATTTATCCCCTCCTTTCAGATTTGGTATTGAGGATTCTTACTCCTGGTCAGTAGAGAGTTCAGGGCAATTCACAATAGCATCTGCATGGAGGAGGAGGGTTGTAGCTAGAGGTCTTGGTCTGACAGTCCTAGTAGGGGTGTGGGTGAGTTTAACTCCTCCAAAAATGTAGTTTTTTTTGTTGGTTAGCTTGGCGAGGTAGGGTTAAAACCTCATCCTTCCTACAAAGAACTAGTGGTAACCCGTGTTATATACGAGACTTTATAAAAAAAATCGTTATGATTATTTTGAAGTAATTTAATATTTCATCTTATAATATACATAAAATTTATAAGTCAACTTTTATGTTTATAACTTTTTAAATTATTAGTTTAAAAAAATTAAAATACAAATTAAATGAGATTAACTGAGTTATGAAAATATATAAATTTAAAAGTTATAATTAAAACAAATATATAATTTTATTATTAAATATGAAGTGAAGTGATATTTAACAATAATTAATATAATGTTTATATTATTAATTCAACAATTTAAGTTACATTTCTTTTGATTTCAATTTCATAAATAAAAATACAATACGAATATAATACACACACGGATTTCTAATCTTTATGAATAAGAAGGTTTCAAAATATTTTCAAACTTTCATCATTCTCTTTTAATTTTTTTATCGAATTTAATTTTAAATTTGAATAAAAATTTTGATTTGATATGAATTATTTTAACTTTTTCATTAAATTTTTATCAATTTTCAAAAGAACTTTCATTCTTATCCCATTTTTTTTCTTTTCACCAATTTTGATGGAAAAAACATAATTTTCAACGTTTCATCTTTTTAAATTTTTATCAAATTATAATTTGATAAAAAAATATATTAAGGATTGAAGATTCGCTTAATTAGAATTATAGTGAAATAACATCTTGAAATAGTCAAAGTTTGAGTATGTGGTTGGTTGAAATGTATAATTTAATTAATTCTTTTTTCATATTTGTATAAAAATTGACACTAATGACTATATCATTATAAGTTGAATTATGGAAAAAAAAAATTGGGGGGTCAAACATTTTCCATTTGTAAATATCCTACATATTAAAAAATGACAAAAAAAAAAGAAAGAAAGAAAAAAAAAATGTGTAACTTTTTAATATGTGTTTATCATTTTTTTTTATGGACATAAACAATTGATGTTTCAATTTAAAAAATTAGAAAGTAAAAAAAAAAATAAAATAGATTGGGTCTTTTAGATATAAAAGAAACCATCTAACTCTTCTACATACTATTAAGATGGACTATTTTAATCACATAAAAAAATAGAAATTATATTTAGACATTATCCCTATACATTATGCTATTATATACAACTATAACTGTAACAAATTAACTATAATATATATGAAAATTCATATTAAGCTTTCATTTTCAATTAATTGAATTATAATTAACAAACTAACAAATAGCAGTATTGGTTTAGTGGGATAGAAAGAGGATAAAAATAAAGAACACAATGATATTTAAAAGTTTTAAAATTACCTAGTTATACAAAAATCTAATGTTATGGTAAAATCTTGAATTCTCAATAAATTTTCACATTTTTTTATAAAATAAAATGACAATAAAAAATAAAAAATTTGATACCCATTTTTTTACTACAATTTTATGGTCTTCATTGAAGAAAACAAAATTTGATCAAAATCCTTGGCATGCATATTTCGATTGCAACCATAATCACCAATAATTCTTCTCTACATGCAAACCTGTAAACAAACATATAAACCTCACTAAAACCGAAACCAAAAACCAAACCAACAATAGAGAAAGAAAATCACATAGTGAAAAAATAAAATTAAAAAGTAAATAAATTTATAGAGTGGGAGAATGTTACCTCCAACAACTTAAACATTACCTAACCTAATCCGTTAGCTCCTCTGCTAGTGCCCGCGAAGTTTAAGAGTTGGGATGACTAATCAGATTATACTTTAAATAAGATTTGAAAATTGATTAATTTTTCTCATTAAGTGATTTACAAATTTGATATATATTCATCAGAAAAATAGATAATTATATTACTAAATCATAATTCAAATTTAGATATTTTTATATTTTTTTTAAATTCATATCAAAATTCTTATCTTTTTTATTTTTGTGTGATTTCTATTCGGGTTTTTTTTTCTTTTTTTTTTCAATTTATTTAAGTTAGAGTTATGGATTTCTATTTTTTTTTTAAAAAAGTTAAGTTATCTGTGGTTTCTATTTGTTTTTAATTATTATTATTATTTAGGTAAGTTATGATGTGAATTAGATATATAATAGACATGTGAGTTTTATTGATTTAAAGTATAATGGTGGGAGATATTTTCAAATTAGATTTGTTTAGATAAACTTTAAAGATTTTTAAAACTTAAAATTGGATATTGAGATGCAAAAAAAAAAAAAAAAAAAGAGATTTTAACTGAATAAATAAAAATCAAATTTATTAATTTTATCTGTTTGTATATCTGATTTTTAGTTTTTTTTATATTATAATATAATATATAAGATATAGATAGATATCTACAACTTTCATGAAAAATATTATTTGATTTTTTTGGGAAGAGAAAAGGAAGGCAAGTTTTAATATATATATATATATATTTTAGAAATCAGTGAGAGAGATTAGGATGGAGAGATTATGAAATATTTTTGTTATTAAATAAATAAATCAGTCAATAGTTTTTTTAATCTATTTTATAAATTAAAAAATCAATAATTTTAGAAAATTAATTAACTTGTCCGATTAAGTGATTTAAAATTTTGATAGCTATACATCAAAAAAATAGATAATTTTATTACTAAATCATAATTCAAATTTAGATGTTATATCTTTTTAAATTCTTATCTTTTTTATTTTTGTATGTAACCATAGTGTATGAGAGAAATTGAAAAGAGTGTTGCAGTAATTATGAGAGAAGTCAAAAGGGTTTATGGGTTGGGAGAAATCAATAAATGTTAAGGTTTTTTTTTTTTTTAAATTAAAAAATTAGGATTAGGATATCAGAGCTCTCACAAAACTTGTAGATTAGAAACCCCATTTTCCTTATATAATATATAGATATATAGATATAGATTTGGACTCTTGATATGAATGCTAATAATCTGCATGTTTTCTGTCACTCTGAGATGGAATCTGTTGATCATGTACTTATGTATTGTCCTCTGGTGTGGCAGTGCTGGTCTCACATGATTAATTGGTGGGATCAGGTTTGGGCCATACCAGGATGAGTAGCAGATCTGCTGCACTGGTGGGCTGAAGGCAAGTTCAAGGCTTAGGTACTCAAAGTCTGGCAGATAGTCCCTTTTGTTGTTTTATGGTCTATCTGGAAATTCAGGAATGAATGCTTGTTTAAGGGTGCTCATTATAATATTCAAGAATTATGTGAAAAAATTAAGGTGCAAATAGCTTTGTGGATCAAATGGCACTTGGAGGTGGATTATTCAGTTTATGATATTGCGTCCAATCTTCACCAGATCAGGCTGTCTCTTTAAGGTTCCAGTTATGCAGAGATAGTTTGAGCTCGTGTGCCCTTGGTTTGTGGCTTTTGCCTCTTGTTGGTACCTTACCAACTTCTATGGCTTGTGTTAGCATCTGCGATGGTTTCTCTCTTGGTGTCCAATTTGATGGGATCAAGTTGTAGTCCTGAGATGCTTGCTTTTTCCTTTCCCCTTTATTGATGTACCCTCATACTTTGTATGCTCCATTGCATCAATAAAGTTTTTTTGCTAATCAAAAAAAAAAAAAAAAAGAATGGCAACGATTTCGTAGATGAGAACGAGATCAACAACCTTGCTGATTTTGCACAAAAAAAGTTGAATGTGTGAATTGTTCCATGCTAAAAAAAGTCATGTTTGCTTCTTCTTTTTTCAGCCTATATGTGTGTGTGTCCACGTTATCTGTCATTTCCATGCATGGCCATGCAGGATTTTTTTATTTTTTTTTATTTTTTTATTTTTTTGCAATTGGTAGAAAGCAAACAATGGTTGGGAAAGCTATATAATACAGCGAGAAGACTCGAATTCAAACATTATGTCTAATAAAGGAGCGTACCTGATTAGATTAACTCTTGATCTATGTAATTGTTTGTTAGGGAAGCCTAGTTATGCACTTGGTTTTTAATATGCAAGTATGGTGTGCACTTTCTCTAGAGACTTTTTTTTTTTTTTTTTTATCAGTTTCTTCATATATTTTGAAAAGAGAATAAATTATTCACGGACGCTCCGGAAATGTGGATTTTTACCGGCATCCACTTATATGGTGCCACATAAGCAAAAATATGGTCCACAACAATTATATCTCTTCTTACCTTTCATCTCTTTGCTTTGGTTTTTTTTGACCGTCCTTACCTAAACCCACTCACACCCTCTGCAACCTTACGATTTGAATCCTTCAACAAAAGCCCCTATCATCCATATCGATAGCCATCAATGGCCACAAAAGAGCCAATGACCACCACCACCACATATTTATGCTTAGAATCTCCTCTAATTGAACCCATCATTACCATTACATATACAAAGGAAAGCCAAGTCAAAGAAAATTAGATTTATGATGAGTTTCTAATGAATGACTGATGATTTAAAATTTTCTGTTTGTTTGTTTGTTTGTTTGTTTTTTATTTTTATTTATTTATATTTATATTTATTTTTTTGGGCTTCATTTTTATGTTTAACCCAATAAGAAATATGTGTGTGTGTGCGCTCCATTTTTATGTTTAACCCAATAAGAAATATGTGTGTGTGTGTGTGTGTGTGAAGATCAAAGCCTTATCGTTCAACAAAACCCCCCATCTTTTGCATCTTCTCTTTCTCTCTTTTGTGAGTATTTCTCTTCAAGATCAGAGCCACTAAAAGCAACCCCTTTCTCAATCTAGTACTCTCTCCTCTAATGCTGCTGTTGTTGGGCAAATTCGTGCCTTGTAATAAAAGGATCCATATTACTCAATAGGTCATGTCCAAAATACACGAATTTTGTTAACGTGATTTCTCATAATCCATGTTAAGAAATTTAATAAGATTGTACAATTTACGAGGAAGTATGTGTAATAAATAATGTACCATCTTCTTAAATTTTTCTTAATATGTGACTTTTAAGCACAAATTAACAAAACTATATATAACATATATGGATGCATGATTAGTTGGGAATCAAGTCTGGTCCTTAATTACTATTATGATAATAAGAAGTTTATGATCCTTCATGTATGGTTGGATTGGAAATCATCGTAATTGTTATTGACATCGTTTATGTTAGGTTTTTATTCTTGGCAATCCCGTTTGACAAACTTTTTTCAGTTGTAATTTTATTCACTCTTGTACTTCTATAAGGAATTGGTTTTCTTCCAAAACTAGGATTACTTTGGATTTCTACAAGAAATTGGTTTTCTTCCAAAATTATGATTACTTTGGTTTTCTATAAATAGTTGGTTTTCTCCTAAAACTAAATTAATTCCTCCAGATCTTCTTTTTGGATATTAAGGTTTATATCTTGGGATATTTTGTTAGTTTTTTTTGATGTTTTATTGAGTATTTAACGCATGGTTTAAAAAAAATACATCAAAGGTTTTGTTTGTTCAACACAAAAGAGAGAGTTGTTCTTTGGTGGATTCTGAAGAATTCGAGCCTGAAGCTTTGGTGGATTCTGGAGTGGCTCATCATAAAGACAATTCCGAGGTGAAGACAGGGTTGGAAAATGCACATAGGGGTTGGTTCAATTCAGGCGTGGATTCGGTAGGTAATTGAGAGTATACCTATGTAATTTTTTTATATCTTCTTAGTGGATTGTTTTGTGGCTGTTGCCCGTGATTTTTTTATCACAATTGGAGGTGTCGAATTGTGGTTTTTCCACGTAAAATTATTTTGTCGATTTGTCTTGATTGTTTGATTTGGATTGTTATATATTGCTTAAAATTGATACATAATCACAAATCAACATCTAGGGGATTTCTAGATTTTTCAGTTTATAATAGCTACCCAGTATGTTGTGGAAATAACAATCATTATGTTTGGTTTTAAAATTTTAAATACTAGTTTTAAGTTTTTCTAATGCATTTTTTCATATTTTAGTCAAAATATTTTTTTTAAATACATTTAAAAATAAAAACGCGTGGAGAAATCTAAAAAAATATTAAGTACTTAAAAAGTTCACAAAAATACGAAAAACAAACAATTCAAAAACTTTATTTGAAATTTCAAACTAAATAGAGTGAATATTTCTAAAAATAAACAAAGGAAATTGTAAAGAAGTTGAGGGTAACTCTTAGTGATCAGAATAACTTTGTTGTATGTTAAAAATAAAAAAATACAAAAATAACTTTGTTGCTATCATAACCCGAACCCGCCCCTATGGATTAGAGTCATAACCGTCCAATAATCACGAGATTATCTGCAGCCTCAGTCAGAAATCAAGTCATGTTCAATAATAGGGGGCCAATTTGCAGAAACAAGATTTACAATTGTCCAATGAGCTATACATATATGGTTGAACCAAAACATTCTCAGGTTTGTATAATAACTCATACCGCACAAGCATTCATATTGTGTAAGCATTATATACGTTCAGGATCATTCAGTAGACAATATTCAACAAAAATGAAAACAACAAAACCAAGGTTATACAAGTTCGGTCATACGTGACTGCAAAAGGACAAAAGATAAGCAAAACAAAAGTAAGGCCTCTGCATGAGGCGACCTTGGTTGACCTCACAAAACTTGGTTTCTCAACGCTCACTAGGGTTGGGGTTGGACGTCCCGCTGCTCACCTACATACATATAAATACAGAGTGAGCGAATGCCAAGTGAATAATACCAAAGTAAAGAGTTTAATGAATGAGATTTGTTCATAAATGAGTCATACTTATAATGTAAACATTTGAACCACTATTCCCATTCACGTTAGATTTATAGATCATAACAAAGAAAAACGACCTCGGGTCCAATACATCATATCCATATACAAAACGACGTCAGGTCTAACTGGTATATAAAACAAAACGACCTTGGGTCTATCTATACAAAATGGCCTCGGGTCCAATACTCATTCATAGACTGACTTCAGGTTTAATGGATCGATGTACCAATGACCACCAGTCCTCCATATCGTATTACCAAACGACCTTGGGTCCACCGTTCTTATATTCATGATTATGCGCATATGATCAGAATCACATCCGTATCCATATTCAAAATGACCTTTGGTCCAACCAATTCTTTATTCAAAACGACATTTGGTCCAATTTCTATGTAAGATGACCTTTAGTCTATCTTATTAAACATTCCAAACGGCCTTGGGCCCAATCCGTGTCCTTGTCAATATACCAAACGGCCTTAGGCTCAATCTGTGTCCTCGTCAAACATACCAAACGACCTTAGGCCCATTTCATATTTTTACATCAATCACTTTACAGATTCTATTACGAATCAAATGGATAGAATACTCATCCATAGTTCAAATTCATAAGGTCAGAAATTTACCATATAGGTAACATTTAGAAAATAATGCATACACAAAATATCTTTACTAAGATATTACTCACTGCGTTTTGGTGCTTGATTCGTCCTTGCACTTGACCTTACATAATCCATAACACATTGGGTCATAATACAATTCAATTCGTTCTTTAATTTGATTAATGTTCTTAGGCTTCTTTCATTCTCTTTAATTCATTTAGTGTACTCAATGCATGCTTAAGAGTGCTTCGAAGTGAAAAAGAATGGAAAACAAAACATTAAACATCTTTTTAAAAATTTTGAAACAGGGCTCTCCGCTCGAGTGCAGCTTCCTTCGCTCAAACGGGGATTCAAAAATAAGGGCGGTCACTCGAGCGGTCTGCAAACTTGACAAAAGTACTGGTTACATGAAATTCCTGCTCTACGGTTGCTCAAGTGAAAAACTAAGTAAAAATAGTCCTCGCTCGAGTGCCACTTTGGTCACTCGAGCGATCTGCAAGATTTTGTAAAACTTCTGGGAGGTCGATTTCCATGCTCGAGCGACACTTTCCTCACTCGAGCGGACAAGTCGAATTCTAGGTTTTCCAGAACTCTGTTTAAAGCTCAAAACTCAATTCCAAATGCTCAAAGTATGCAAGTTGATGCCAAAAACATGGTAAAACATTGTCTAACATGAAAACACTCTCAATTTGAAACCAATTAATCAAAATCATGAACCATTGCCCCAAATTCAAGCTTAAATCACGATGTTGAAACTATGTATGACATGAATTGCACTCTTTTCTTTTCAAATCTTTTCAAAACTCTCAAGCATGAGATGATAAGTGGTAAAACTACGAAACATCTCCAAAAATGTCAAATGTAGCTTCATACATGTGAATAATCCCATGAAATTCAAGCTCAACTTGGTGATTCCCACATGCATGTATACAATTCTACTCAATTCTTCCAATTCAAAGTAATTCATGCTTCCATTGGAAAATTACATGCAAATGGACTCATGAAGTAGATGAAGTCAACCTTTACATGTTTTAATTATAATAATCAAGGTTGATAGTCATACCTAAGGCATGAATTCAAATGTATCCTAGTCTAATTCTTCAAATCTCCTTCAATTCTTCACAATACCCTTATTTCTCACTCTAAGTGTTGAGTTCTCTGCTTAAAGTGTATATTCAGAAATTTTTGAGCTCAAAGATATGAGCTACATGCATATAGCCTTTATATATGCATGTCCGTAATCAACTTCATTAGCACTAGTTAATTGCGCTTAATTTAATCAATTTAATCTAATTAATTTGGTCCGAATCAATTTTTAATTAAGTTTCACCATAGGCTCTAAAAATTATGCTAATCACAATAATATGATCACTTTCAGTTTCTGTCGTCCCTACGGCCTTCAATTTGAATTTATAATAAAAAATCAAACAGATTTTCCTACAGTGAACAGATAGAAATTCAAAAACACATAAAATCATGTAATTAGCATTCAAAATCATATCAAGCTCATAATTATAAGCATAATTAAGATTAAGTAACATAACATAGAGTAGGGTTGTCACAGTTGCAATGGTTCTGGTTGAGTGGACACATACTTTTTTTTCTTTGTATATTTTTATTTATTTATTTAATTTTTGTACTCTAATCATAATAAGAAGAAAAAAAAATTATAAATCAGTGGTATTTTTACAAAATATTTACAAATTTATAAAAAAAATTATAAATTTAATTATTAAAATTAATAAAATTATCATTGATTTGAAATTTATTTTGAAAATTGCAATTTTTCCAAATAACAATCGGAGGTTAATCTTGGTGTACCAGTGACGAAATCAAGGTGGTATCACACCAGTGATGTCAAATGGGGTGTGGTGTATAAATGCTTTTTTAATCGAGAATAAAGTTTATCCTTTTGTATAAATGCTTTTTTTTAATGGAGAATAAAGTTTATCCTTTTGGTTATCTCATCCACAATGTTGATAAAGTTTATTTTAATTTTATAAAATTAATCTCAAATACCTTCCTTTTGAAATCACTCATTCAATAAGATATATATATATGTTTTTATTAAAAAAAATTTATTATGGCATTACTTTTTTTAGTGAAAAGAAAAAAGAAAAAAGAAAAAATGCAGTGTAATTTAAAAAATTATATGAGAGAATCCTATAATAGTTAGAAACTTTAAGAGAAATATCAGTATAATTTTTTTTTTAAAAATGTGAACCTCACTAAAGTACATACAATAAAGAAAATTAGATTAAATGTGTAATTATTATAAGAGTTTGGTCTTAGTCACCCAACAATAAACAATACCACATTTTTATGATTGCCTGCTTTCACTTTCATTGAAGATTCATTGCTTTAAGTGGAATTTTTCACTTTGAAATAATCAAATAGGGAAAAAGCTATGAACAAAATTATTTTGATTATTACAATAGTTAGTTCTATAACAACTATGGATATACAATAATATTTCTTTTAAAAAATAAAGCGATTCTAGTTTAGACCCAACCCATTTAATGTTTAGGATTCGGGTTTCGTTGTTTTATGTGGTTGTTCATGCTTTGTTTTTCCTTATTTCTCATTGAATTTAGTTATTGGAGTGTCTCGGTTGCATTTGGAACAGGTTGATAGCTTATTTTTCAAAATTGTCGTTGCCATAATTTTGCCTCTTCGCTCGAGCAGTGATTCTTGCACTCAAGTGGTCTTTGTGAACTCCCAGTACTTTTGTAGGCAGAAATACTGGGTGATGGTATTCTTTACTCGAGCTATTTTTCTTGCGCTTGAGCAGTGTTGGCTCAAGCGGTCTTTCTTGAGCTCGAGCGATGGTCATCTGTTTGCAAAATTTCTGGGAGTTTGTATTCTTCACTTGAGTGGTCACTTTTTGTGCTCAAGTGATCAAACTTATTGTGTCTGGTCGCTTAAGCGACCTTTCCTGCACTCAAGCGGTCTGCATGTATATTAGTCCGTAAAGTTACCTTTTTTGCTTACTTTTTCATCTCTCTCTCTCTCTCTCTCTAAACATTAAAAACCCTAAGTTTTTTTTTGGGTGAATATCAAAACCCTAAGTTGAAACCCTTTCTCTCTAAAACTCTCATTCTCTCTACAGATACACCTAGATCCATTGATTTCTTCACTTATGTACCTTTGATAAAAATATAGAACACTCCGAGAGCTTCCTTTTGATCGGAGCAAAGTTGGGTTTTAGAGTCGTTGAAGTTTCTCCATTCATTCTCTTGTTTTCTAAGCTTGAGGTAGGAATTGTATAGCGATCCCGAATTTTCCTCCATTGTTCATTACATTCCAGACTCGGTTCCGTGGGTGGTTATTGTTGTCTATATCTCATTTCCGTCTTTTAATTATTTGTATTTGAGTTGTGGGATGTGTTGGGTAAGTTTGGAATAGGTTGGTTGGGTGTTGGAACAAATGGTTGCTGTCCAGAATTTGGCATCTTCGCTCGAGTGAGGATTTTTTCGCTCGAGCAAACCTTGGGTTTTTGCTTCTTCGCTCGAGCGAAGGTTCTTGCGCTCGAGCGAGCTTTCTGTGGTGTGTCTCTTTGCTCAAGTGAGAACTTTTGCGCTCGAGTGTACACTTGCGTCTCTTTTGGACCTGAAGGTTGGTATTCTTCGCTCGAGTGAGCTTTCTTGCGCTTGAGCGAGCGAGCCCTTTGTTTTGTGTTTCTTCGCTCGAGCAAGGACTCTTGCGCTCGAGCGTGCTTCTGCGTTGTAGACCTGAAGCTTTGCATGGTTAGCTTGAGCGACGCTTCTTGCGCTCGAGCGAGACTGTTGTTGTGTTTAGTCGTTCAAACGACCACTCCTTCGCTCGAGCGAGCCTCGTGTATAGCAGTTCGCAGCAGCGTGATTCTACATCACTTTTTTATCTTCATTTCTCTCCAAATCCTAGATCCGGATGCTTCTCTCTCTAAACACCCCTTCTCTCTACAAATACACCTTACTCTTGGGTCTCTCTACCCTACTTCCTTTGTAAAAAGGGAAGAGCATCTCGTGGGCTACATTTTGATCTGAAAAAGCTTGAGTTTGGTGCACCTTGGGGTTGCTCTCTTCGTCTCCTTTGAGCTCCTAACTTGAGGTAAGGATAATCTACTCATTTTTATGGGCTTTAACATAGACATTAGTCATTTAGCATAAATGGTGAGATTTGGTAATTTGGAAAGTTAGGGTTTAAGATTTGTAATATTTAAAAGAAGGATTTTGTGTTTTTAAGCTCCATGTGCATATGAGGTCTTGAAAATGGGGATTTGTGGGTTTAATTGGTGAAGTTTGGTCTTAGGATCAATGTTTGAGAAAAGAGGAAAAATGTCCTAATTGAATTTAAATAACTAATTTGTACAATTAATTTGGTAATTGTGGGGAATATGAAATTGATTTGAAAATAATGAAATTGGATGGAATTGTGATTGAATGGTGTAGTTGGATTGATAAATCACTCACCGATGGAAAATATAATAAATTATTTGTTTGACAGATTTATTTATCTGTTTAGAAATATCTATTTTTGGCTATCGGTTTAAGATAGTCTTAATTGTTGTAGATACTACATGATGATTAGGGAAATTGAAACCAATCAATTGGATTATGTCATTGAATGTGACGGTGGAATTTAACACATTGAATATGTGAATTGTTGGGTCATTGTATATGACTATGTATTTAAATACATTGTATATATATATATTGTGTGGGAAGAGATAGGGGATGTACTCCATTGTTAGGGAGGAGATAGGGGATGGACTCCATTGATAACTAAGTTGGCCGGAGTGTCCAAGCTGCAAGTCCCGAAACCTTATTTATTTATGGGTGTTTGTTCCCTCCGACTTAGTTCCATAAAATAGCATGTGAATAGAAGTGTTGAATGATGTTTGTTATTGAGGTGTTGTTATATGAGTTGTAGTCTCATTTTGTTTAAACTGTTTGAATACCATTGGACTATGTCAATGAATTGATTTTGATACATAATGGAAAGGGAACTGTATGTAGTGTAACGTTGATTTGTTACAAAGATGATGTATTTGGTTTATTAAGTGTTAAACATTTATCAAATGCTAGTGTCTTAGTTAATTCTCATATTCTATTTAGTATATCTCTATTGGGCTTTGGCTCACCCTACTTAGGACACCATTTTTCAAGTATTGGGGACATGCCGCCTCCAAGGTCTTAGCTTGGGAGATTTAGGAGTTGAAGACTTTCTTTTGAGTTTTGTTTTAAATGTTACATGTATATTTAAGCCAAGGGCTTTACTTGTAAAGAATTAGAACTCTTTTTTTGTGTAACCAAGTAACAACTTGGAAAGATGTAAGCCCGCTAGGTATTTTATCGTTTTTGTAAATATTTGAAACTTATGTGAAATACCCTTTTGTAATATTAATTCTGATGAATAGAAATGTGACTTACTTACCATATTTGTAGAAATGTTAAATGATGGGTTTATGTAATATTTTGAGGGCGTTACAGATTGCTTCGTACTTTCTTATGATTTTGAACTTGGTTAATTGTGTTTTGAAACAACATTGTGATTTGGAGATTTTTGAACAAATCTAGGGCTTTGGCTTGAAAAAAAAGAAAGGATTTTCATATGGGTTGTTGGAGATGATTGAGAAAATGTACTTATTGTTGAGTTTTGAAGAAATGAAGGATTTTTCTTTGAAATTGATTTATAAAGGAAACAGAATTTTGTCCTAAGAATATCAAATGTTGATTTTGTAATGATAGATAGAATTGATGTTGATGAAGATGGCAGAATTGGATATGTATTATCACTCTCATCTTGAGATTTTGGAAAAGTTTATCTCTATGGAAATTATTTATCTGTTTTGAGATATCTTTTTTGGGCTATCAGTGGAGAATAGTTATGATTGTTGTAAAAATTGCATGAAAATTAGAAAAATTGAAATTATTTTTTCATCCATTTGCATTGGGCATTATTGCATATTAACACATTGAAAATGTTTATCGCTTTAAGGAAAAAATGTGAATACTTGGTGAATCTGGGTAGGGGTGTGGTTACGATATTAATTTAGCCTGTGTGTCCTTGGTGAAAGACTAGAAACCCTTGCGGATAGGTGCCGAGCCTTCCGGTTAATATTGGTAAAAATGACAAATTGGTAGTACTTGTATAGTCTACTTGCAGCCACGTATCTAGAGATTCACAGAGTTGTATTCATAGTCCTATTTTCTATTGGAAAAGGAAATGCTTTATGAATTGTGGTATAAACCTGGTACTGCATAGTTTTTGAAAAGAGATATAAATGTTTGTCACAAGCATTGCATATGTTAAGATTCATAAACTGTGTTGTAGTATTTCTATTGGGTTTTAGCTCACCCTATGTAGGAAACCATTTTCAGGTGCTGATGATATACCTCCGCCAAGGCAATAGGTTGGGAGGACTTGAAACAAGAGCTTCATTTTGTTTACTTGTAATTATTTTTATACAAGCCTAGGGCTTTATCTATATTGAGCTGAAAATTCACTTTTGTTGTAATTAAACACCATATTGGAAAATTGTAGTTATTAGGGCGTTATCTTATTTGTTTTTGTTCGTCTTATATCCTTATCATGTAACATATGTTATAGATTCAGAGTTAGACTTGTGAATATATATCTGCATATGTTACTCTTTTATACATGCAATTGGAATTAATGGATAATAAGTTGTTATTTAATAAACATGATATATGGTTTATTATCATTTATTTAGGGGCGTTACAAAAAAAATATATATATATATATCTCGTAATATGCCCATTGTAGGTTGGGGAAAACTATTCACCCAAAATTTATTTTATTCACCCAAAAAGGTCCCGGAAAACTTGCAAAACAAGTTGCCGCAAGGCCACAAGATCTTTTATCTCTTTTGAAGAGTTAGGGATGAGAATAAATTTTAATGCATTTGTGGGTCCTAGTTGGACCTAATAATGTATTCTTGACTCGTGGAAGGAAAGTCACAAAAATCTTTATCTTTATCTCAAAATATTCATAATTACTTAATGATGTATTGAGATTTTTGTACATTGATATTCTTATGTAATTCAAAATTTCTAAATAGTTTTGGACAAGTTAAAAGAATTTTGGAATAAAGGACCTTTGGTCAGGAGGGAGGGGCATGCGAGGTCAACAAGTGATCAGGTGGGTTTGGTCGGTTGTCTAGGCCACACCCAAATTGTATTGAGAGTTGTCCAAATTCGATTATCAATTTGACCTTGTGTGTCCCAACTCAATTCCACCTCAATAAATTGAACTTAGGCTAAGCTCAATTAGTCTACAATTTTATTTTATTTTTTTAATTTAGACTTTCAAATTATTTTCCAAGCCCACACTATATTCAAAATATATGTTCCTCGAGTCTTGAAAAAATTCTGGTTAAACTTGGATTTTGGAGTTAGGCCTGCGTGGCACCTATGTGCTCTTTGTAATCTAGAAAGCTGAAAAATAGCTTATGGGTTTAAAAGTTGTATTACAAAATACTATTTTACTTGGTTGCCAAATACTTATGCTTAATTAATTGTATTTTTCAAAAAAAAAAAAAAAAAAATAAAGCCGAAATTTTGATTCTTTTGGCTAATTTTATTTATTTATTTTAAATGTTCATTTTTATTTGGTAAGCTTGGTGCAAAATAGGCAAACTTTTTAGTCTTTAGTTGAGCTTTTGTGCCCATGCCAAACATGACTTTTTCGATTATAAAAATCGGAGAAAAAAAAGGAACACACACACACACCCAATATATTCCTCAGCAATAGAACAACAGCATGCCTCACTACAACAAAAAACACTTTCGGCGACCAAAAAAACGTTTTTCATCGCTAAAAGTAGGGGAATTGGTGACTAAATTGGATTTAGTCGCCAAAATTTTGCACTTTCGCCGACTAAACTCTTTTGGTCGCCAAATATAATGCTTTTAGTTTGCATGCACCAAACTATGTTTTTGTTATCCAAATAAACCTTTTGAAACAAATTTATTCTACTTTCAAAGAGTCAGTGATAAGAATAAATTCAGAAAAACATATTCTAATATTATATTAAATCTGAAATCTTATTAGAAGAAAAAAAAAAAACTTTATTATTTATATCATAAACATTCAAAATCTAAATTCTATACGACAATCAAGTTGTAAGATTCTGGATTCTCACTGGAAGGAAGTCCACAAAATCTTTTCTTTTTATTTCAAAATATTTATAACTACTGAATTATGTATTGAGATTTTTGTGTTTTGATATTCTTATATAATTCAAAGTTTTTGAATATATTTTCGGACAAGAAGAAAAAAGAATTTTGGAGTAGAAGACCCTTTGCCGGGGAAGGAGGAGCATGTGAGACTAATAAATTGAACTTAGGAAGCTCATCAAGTAATCTACAATTTTTTTATTTTTATTTTTTAAAATTTATAATTTCAAATTATTTTCCAAGCCCACAATGTATTCAAAATATACGTTCCTTGTCTTCGAAAAATTCTGGTTAAACTTGGATTTGTGGAGTTAGGCTCACCTGACTCGTAAGTGTCAGCGTGGCACTTACGTTCTCTTTGTGATCCAGAAAGCTAAAAATTAACTTATAGGCTTTAAAAGTTGGATTACAAAATACTAGCTATTTTACTTGGTATTTGACTACATGTTGGTTGCCAAATACTTTAGTTTAATTAAACATATTTTTCAAATATAAAAATTTAAGCCAAAATTTTGACTCTTTTGGCTAATTTTATTTATTTATTTTAAATGTTCATTTTTATTGGCAAAGCTTGGTGCAAAAACGGCAAACTTTTTTTGTCGGTTTTGTTTGGAAATAGTTAATTTAGCTTAATTTTTTTAGTTAATTTAACTTGGTTAAATTAGTTTCATTCGAAAAGAATTTTTGGCTTGTTTTTTGTTTGGATGTGATAGTTGTAAAAAAAAAAAATGAAATAATTATGGTTTGGATGTGATATATTGTCTTTTTTATTTTGTCTTTTTGTACATTTTTTAATTCCAACTAAGGGAGTGTTTGGAATAATTTAAATAAGTATATACTTATATAAGTATATTTTTTTTTACTTTTTACGAAAAAAATATAAAATATGAATTGGATTTGAAATGATGTGATCCAAATAAAATAATATGCTAAAATACTATGTGCTTTTGCACATGTCAAACACCCCTAAATTGCCAAACCGGAACTTTATGTCCATGCCTGATATGATTTTTTTCAATTATAAATATCGGGAAAAAAAACAGAAGATAAATTTGTTTGTTTGTTTTTTTTTTTTAAGATAGGGAAAAGAAGATAAGTTGAAATAATATAAAGTTGTAGGTAAGTTGATGCCAAGATCATAGAACTCCTCCTATATAAGGTTGATTATTATTTCTTATCACCCAACAACACACGCACACACCCAAGAACCCAGCAATAGAAACAACAACATGCCTATTTACGCATATAATAAGGCAATCAAAGACCAACCCCTTAAAGAAGAGCAGCTGAAGGGTATATTCAAGAAGCACGACAAAAATGGCGATGGACGTCTGTCGAGGGAAGAGCTGAAAAAAGCCTTTGAAGAACTTGGAGCTTGGATTCCCGACTGGAGAGCTTGGCGCGGCCTTTCCAATGCTGATGCCAATGGCGATGGATTCATCTCCGAGGAGGAGATGAACAGTCTCGTCTCATATGCTATGCAGTTTGGTTATACTGTTAAGTAAACACTTTGTAATAAAGAGTAATGCCAGGTATCATGAAAAAATTTTCATAAAAATGATCATGAAATATTTATGACCCTTGAATTATACTTAAAATAAAACACCACACACTAATCAAAATAATCCAAGGGTCATAAATTTTTTATGATCAATTTCATGAAATTTTTTCATAATCCCTATCTTTTCTCTTGTAATAAAATAAATAAATAAATAAGACTTCGTAATAAAATTAAGGATTCAAACACTGTGGTCCTTTATTTTCTACTATATATGATAATAAATGGAAACTCACTTCCTTCCTTATTTTTGAATCTTTATTCAGCATTTTTTTTTACTACAATTGTCTTTTAAAAAAATATTTTAAGAAATTATCAAAAAAAATAAAATATGTGGATCAAATAAAAATGTTGGATGGATCTATCTATCCAATAAATATGACCTCCTCAATCTCAGAATTTCCTAGAAGTGACTGAAGTAAAAATGTTAGGTTAAATAATTTTAAATTTTATGTTATGTTTGGTTTATTGAAGTAAAATGACATGAAATAATTATAGCATTATAATATTAATATTTGTTCTTATGTTTGATTTACTCAAAAAATGATTAAAAAGAATTTATTACATAAGAAATCATCATTTATATTGTGAATTCTATAGAGGAGTTAAAGAATTAGATTGTTCATAATATTTTTACATCCACTCAGCTAGTGTCAGGAAAAAAAAGTTTGAATAAAAAAATAAGGGTAAATTATACAAAATAGTTCTTATAATTTATACAACGTGTCAATTTGATTCATGTTATTTTAATTTGCTCGATTTTACTCATTAATTTAACGGATTGTATCATATTGGTCCAATAAATAAAGGTCGTTAGGTTTGGTGGACACAAACTCAAATGATGTGTTAATTTGGTTCTTATAGTTTACACAATATGTCAATTTGGTTCTTGTCAAAACCGAGCAAATTAAAATAACATAAACCAAATTGACATATCGTATAAATTACAGAGACCAAATTGACATATCGTTTAAGCATGTGACAGCTTTCCTCTACTAAACCTATCCGCCGTTTTTTATTAGACCAATACAACACAATCTATTAAATTAAGAGATAAAATCGAGCAAATTACAATACCAAAGGCTAAATTGACACATCATATACGTTGCATGGACCATTTACATAATTTACTCAATAAATAATGTTACCCTTCCAAGATACCAAAAATCTATCCCAATAATTATGATTTATGTCGACTGATTTTCTTATTAGAAAAAACTTCCTGAATAAAATGTGAAAAAAGATATATAAGTCCACTTTTTAGATCCATTTTCTAAATCTAATGATGTCTAAATAATATAGTTGGTTTATAATTAGAGAATATATAAGAGAGAATGTTGCCTTTAATATCTAATTGATTGTCACATTACTGTGTTTGAAAATTAAGTTTAATTTTTTTTTGTCTTGAATAACAATGCTCATAATATTTACTGTGGAAGTCCTTTCAAAAGTTCTCCAAACATTACTGTGGATTTAGAGCTTATTTGGAAATAAACTATTTTAGTTATTTTTAAAAAAAATTCAGAAAAAATATGTAAAATATATATATATATATATAAAGTGATGTTGATTTTTTTGACTATTTTAATCAAAAAATCAACATGCTACTATCAAGTAGACTTTCTCGTAGCCTTTTAAAACTATTTCCTATTATTTAGGGTTGGTTTGAAAATATGTTATTTTAATAATTTTTTGACTTTTTAATTAAAATATGAGATGAAAAAATTAGTATATTTAAAATGATTTTTTTTGACTATTTATAAAAAAATGTCCAATTCTTAGTGAAGAGATGCTAAGCTTATCAGGACCATGAGCACCCAATAATGGTAGAGCTTACCTGACCAAGAGTATCTAATAACTTCTCATATGAAACTTTTCAAGAGTGAGTGTTAAGAATAAAGTCAGAAAAATATATTCTAATATTATATTAAATCTAAAATATTAAACTATTAAAAGAAAAAAAAAACTTTATTATTTGTATCATAAATATTCAAATTCTAAATTACGTACCACAACCAAGTTACAAGATTCTATAATCCCATTAGCATTCATAGAAAAAAGATAGATAGATCCATCAAGACAAGTAGGAATATATAGCATATAAAGATGACCAAGAGTATTCTAATTTTATATTAAACCTAAAATCTTAAACAATTAGAAGAAAAAAAAATTATTATTTATGTTATAAAAATTCAAATCCTAAATTTTGTACCACAATCCAGTTGCAAGATTCTGGATTCCCACTGACCTTCACAGAAAAAAGATAGATAGATCCATCAAGATAAGTAAGAATATATTTTTTTTTATCAACAAAGAAAATCATTTATTGATGAAGAAAACATACATTACATATGAGAAAATATCAACAAGGAAGAGAAAGAATAAAGGATAAGAAAAGAAACTGAACATAGTGTTGGTGAGAAACCAACACTAGTTCACAAGACCAAAAACACTTGAAGCCAATACCCAAAAACTAGCTAACAACGCTTATACCCACTGAGAAAACTCCAGCTAAGCTTACTTGATGCCATCCTTCAACCTTTTGAGACCAAACCCTCCTATTTAGATCTCTCTTTGTCCTTTAACTCTAGCTCAATAATCTTGCTTAGCACATCATCTTCTTCCCCGTTGAAATTGATGCCAAGAGATTTACCTAATTGTGTAGTGACTTTAGCTTCATTGAGGAGGAGATTGTTCGGACTAGTAATATCTTCAGACAGATCTGAACGTGCAATCGCAGCTGCTGTTGGTCTGAAAATGACAGCTTTAGAAGTGTGCTTACTGACTGCTGTAGCTTTCTGCCCATGAAGTCTAGTAAAGCTAGTGAACCCCTGTCTCTGCCGGAAAGAGTTAAAAATGGGTTTTAAAGAACTTGATGTTTTGTTTCCTGGATGGTGAGCTTGCAAATCCGATGTTGACGGAGATGGAATCATCTCCAAGGACGAGATGGATGGTCTCATCAGATATGCTTGTGAATTATTATGATATAATTAAAGTTAAGTAGTGGATTAATGACCATTACGAATATGTCACATCATGTGGTGAAGTGACATTACTCTTAAATATCTATGTGTGTGCGCATGTGTGTACATGTAGGGAAGCTGCACCTTCCTTAATTACTATTATGAATGATAATAAATAAACCTTCCTTAATTACTATTATGAATGATAAATAAAAAATAATTTTCATTGTTTATTCAGATTCTTTATAAATTTGCTTATTTTTGGATTCACTTAATCCTTAATCATCTTATAATTTTGAATATCGAAAACTCTCCATTTTTTTGTTTGTATATATATATGTTTTAAAATTCTATTAATTTATTATGTAAATGTCATTTGTTACTATTATTATTATTATTATTATTTATATAAAAAATTATAGAGGAATATTTTTTTTTAGTAATGTTATACTTACCACCATGTTATATCATTTTTAATGTACAACACTACATTGAAGAAAGAAAATGCTCTTTTTAATAAATTCGAGAAAATTTCATTTTTATTCCTATACTTTGTCTTAATGATCAATTACATCCTCCAGATTTCGAATAATTTCAATTTTACCCCTAAATTTTTGAAATAGTATCAATACTACACTTGCCGTCACATTTGGAACAGAAAAAGTTAAAAAAATTACATTTTGACCTCAAATTTTAAAAGAAAGATGAACATATACCATCTCTTACCCAAATCCACCCTCTCCTCTCTTCCTGTTCTTTAACTCCTCTTCATCTTCATCTTCAATACAACAACCCCATCGTCTTCTTCATCTTCACTGGTCTCTCTCTCCAAACTCTCGTTTCTCTCTCATCCACCACCACCACACCACCACCACCACCACTCCGCCACCTACTTTCTCTCTCTACCCTTCACTGTCTCCTCCTCCTCCAAACCCTTAGCATCCACCTCTGACATCGATCCAGAAAACCCAGAAACAGAGATCGCTCAATCTCTCTTCTCTAAGCTTCTCAAGGACCCAATTGAAGACTCTTTCTCTATAACCTAACATCGCAATCTCTGTTTCTCTTTATCTTCAATAAGCAACCAAGGTTATTGAGAATCCATAATTGCGTGATAATCTTAATTCTATAAAAATTGACAAATTTCCATCTCTAATTTAGTTGGGTTCACAAATACTTTAGCTCAACAACAATTATAGATCCTGACATGATTGATATCATTCAAAGTAGCATATAAAGACATTATTGCTCAAACAAAAAAACAAAAAAAACGAATATAAGTAATTGTGGGTATATATTTTCTGAGTACCAACACGTGGAAAGGTGACGTTGAGGTGTCAGCCGAGGTGCCACGTGTCCTGTTCATGACGCCGAGGTTATCTCGGCGAGGCCGAGGTTACCTCTGAAGATATCGGTATCCGAAATAAGCGGATAAGGGACAAGAGTCCTAGAATGAGGAAAGACTTCAGTTTGGGTAAAGATAGGACTCTTAGAGAGTTTATCCTAATTCTACTGGGAGTCCAAGTTAGCAGTAATCCTAAGTCTATTAGAGCTAGGCATCTATTTGAGACTAGAATTATGTTGGCTATAAAAGGGAGGCACCCCCATAGGTCTAAGGTATGACTTTTGATATTCTGTTTAGTGAGTTAAGCACTATTGGTTATCTTTGAGAGATATGGAGTACTGACTTGATCGTCGGAGTACCCCCGGGTAGACGAGCCACCGCCGGAGACTCTTCTTTCTATTGCAGGTCAGATAGGTGCCATCTATTCTGCCGGTACTCTCCAGCTGAATACTAAGTTAGCAGTGTGGTTGGAAAATTACTCACACAGTAATTAAGAAGAAAAATGTGACATTATTGGTGCCAGGGATTAGGCTTCAAAGCATGGCGAAATGACCATCAATCCTCTCTCTCCACCGCCTCTTTGCCTCACTGTAATGCCTTATGGCAGCCAATGCATTTTCTGCTTTTACCTTTTTTTTTGCCTAAGCATCACCATCTCCTTCACAAGCTCTCCCCTCTCACCATCCAACACCAAAGACGAAGAAGACGACGACCTACCTCTTATTATCTCCTGAAACCCATAAATGCTCGTAGCCCCATCAAAAGAACGAGTTGTTTAGGTAACTGGGTTTAACAAGAAAACAGAGAGATTTTTTTGTTCTTGATAATCTTGAATTGGAACATCTTTGGAGCGTACCCAATTTGAGAATTGGGAAGAAACTCTCAAAATTCAAAAACTTGAAAGTAAAGTTATGAGGATAGGGTCCTTTTGGAAGAGGGTGAATTTTCATCTATCATTTGAAATTTGGGGTCAAAATGCAATTTTTTTTTAAAAAAAAAAATTCCATTTCCAATGTGAAGGCAAGGGAAAAATTGATACAATTTTAAAAAAATTAAAGATAAAATTGAAATTATTTGAAATCTGAGAGTGTAATTGATTATTGAAGTAAAGTATATGGGTAACAATGAAATTTTTTCAATAAATTCTCAAGAAGAAAGGGAATGTAATAAGTATAGGAATAGTGTGCATGCTAATCCACAATCTAATGTGAGGCCCAAACATTATGGAAATTCCGTTTTATTACGTCACGATAATCTTGAATATTGTTAAATCAAATAAAAGTGACAATAAAAATAAACATTATATTTTAATTTCTCAATTAGGAGTTGAATATGACTTCCTCCCTAAAGTTCGAATCATTGACCAGTCTCTGCCTACATGTGGGGAACTGGTTGGATAAGAACGATACATTGCATACAGTGTTAAAGATTCTCAACTTGGGGGCAAAGTGAATTTATTGATATCAAAATTAAAATAAACAAAAATTGTTTCAGAAAATAGAAATTAAAGAAAGGAACTAAAAAATTAGAGGTCCAATTAGCCCTGGACCCATTTCGATAATTTGAAAAGTATATTTATGAAAAAATTTATTTATTTTTTAAAAAAAATTATTTGATATTAGTACACATTTGACTAAAGCTCCATTTGTTTGGATAGAAAATATTTTCTATGAAATTTTTTTTCCAAAAAATATTTTTTGGAGAAAATATTTTTCTATATTTGGTGGTAGTTGAGGTGGAACAAAGTTAGAGGTGGAGGTGAAGGTAGTGGCATGGTGGTGGGATAATGATAGCGATGATGGCGATGGTGATGGTGGTAGAGGGTGGTAGTGATGTGGTGACATTAGTAAATTTTAGTCTGAAAAATATTTTTTGCCTTTTAAAAGTGAAAAATATTTTTTATCCAAATATATTTATTTTCCATTGACTTTCGTTTTTCATTATACCAAACAGTAGAAAATATAAAAAAAATATTTTTCACCCAAATAAACAAAGCGTTACAATCACATTTGTATTAAAAATTATAAACAAATAAGATTTGTTTATTTATTTATTATTATGGGCCCCTATAACCAACTAATTAAACTAGCTCGGCAAAGGCTATATATATATATTGATTTCTTCATCTCCATTATGGGGCTTTTTTAAGTTCTTTGTTTCTTTCCCGTTATAGTCTTTCTTGTATTGTACAGTTAGTGCTAGGCCTCGCGAGTTTGTATTGTTTAATATTTTTAAATAGTTAAAAAAAAGGAAAAAGAAAAGCGTGAAAGACTAGTTAAAATACTTAATTTGAAGCATGTTGCAAATGCTTTAAATTCCCACCATGTTGCGTAGATTCTCAATCGGTGCCTTTACACAAAAATAGAGATTCATCCAGATAAGTTGGAATAACATAAAGTCTTGAATAGACCATGAACATAAGAACCCTCTCTTAAATAAATCAGTTATGTTACTTACACAAAAATCAATCTAAAATCACACCACTTTGTAGATTCGAAGTTAGAGCCTTTATAGAAAAAGAGAGACTCAACCAGATAAGTTGGAATAACATAAAGTTGTAAACAGGCTACGAACATAACTCTTATATAAAGTTCATTATCACCCCTAAACATTGTCAAGCAACAAAGTCTCAGATCTATTCCACACAACAACTAACATGCCTCTTTTCACATCTAGATCTAATTCTAGTTATAAGGGTCTAAGTCCAGATGGCAAAATCAAGATGACGATTGAACAGTTCAAAGTGTGGTTGATGAGAGAATACGATGCAGACAAAGATGGCCGAATAAGCAAAAATGAACTCCGAGAAGCGGTCTGTGCCGCTGGAGGTTGGTTTTCGACATGGAATAGCAGCCATGGATTAAAATCTACTGACAAGAATGGCAACGGTTTCGTCGATGAGAACGAGATCAACAACCTTGCTGATTTTGCACAAAAAAAGTTGAATGTGCAAATTGTTCCATGCTAAAAAAAGTCATGTTTGCATTTTTTTTTCAGCGTATATGTCTGTGTGTCTACGTTATCTGTTGTTTCCATGCATGGCCATGCAGGATTTTCTTTTTTTTTTTCGTGCAATTGGTAGAAAGGGAACAATGGTTGGGAAACCTGTATAATACAGCGAAGACACGAATTCAAACATTATGTCTGAAAAAGGAGCGTACCTCAACCATTAGATTAACTCTTGATCTATGTAATTGTTTTTTAAGGAAGCCTAGTTATGCACTTGGTTTTTAATATGCAAAGTATGGTGTGCACTTTCTCTAGAGACTTATTATTATTATTATTATTATATCGGTTTCTTCGTATATTCTGAAAAGAGAATAAATTATTCATTGACGTTTTAGAAATATGGATTTTTACCAGCATCCACTTATATGGTGCCACATAAGCAAAAATATGGTCCACAACAATTATATCTCTTCCTACCTTTCATCTCTTTGCTCTGATTTTTTTTCACCGTCCTTACCTAAACCCACTCACACCTTTTGCAACCTCATGATTTGGATCCTTCAACAAAAGCCCCTATCATCCATATCGATAGCCATCAATGGCCGCAGAAGAGCTAATGACCACCGACCACCACCACATATTTATGCTTAGAATCTCCTTTGATTGAACCCATCATTACCATCACATATACAAATGGAAAGGGAGAATAAAGACAATGGATTTTCTACATAAGATTGGGGTTGTTGATCCAAGAGTAGGATTTTTATGTGCTCTGTGTGGAACAGAGGATGAGTCATTAAATCATATAATGTTGCATTGTCATTTTGTATGGAATATATGGTCTAGCATAATAAAATGGTAGGGTATGCAATGGGTAGTGTCTGGTACAATGGAAGGGCTGCTTTAGTGGTGGAGTGACTGGAAGTTTAAAAAAGTGGAATTACAGATATGGAAAGCAATTCCTGTAACAATTTTTTGGTTTGTTTGGAAGCACAGAAATGATGTCATCTTTAACGAGGTTCAGCCCAACAGTGAAGATCTGTGTAAGATTATCAAGGTTAGGGTGGCCATGTGATTGAAGTCCAATATGGTGGGAAGATATTATTCAATTAATCAGTTTGTTTCAAACTTACAACAGATCAGGCAATGTATGAAGTGACGAGTACTGGTGTATAAAGTAGAAAAGTTATGATGCTGCTAAGTGATCTTCTAGGGTGAAATAGTGGAGGTGTTAAGCTGAGGATGGTTACTGGACAGACACAGATTCAGATAAAGGGTGAATTCTAGTTTTTTTTTTTTTTTTCTAGTATTTATGCTCTGCTGCTGGTATTTCTGCTATGTATTCCTACTCTGCTACTGGTGTGTCATTCGATGCTGCAAGTTTTAGATCAGGAGATGCATCAAGTGAGGTGTGTTAGGGCTGCTGATGGATTTGAGTGAACCTAATTGTTGTGCTATTAATTGTTGCTGCTACTCTTGGATCTGTAGGGCTGTTGAATGCTGCTGTTGTATGTTGCTACTCTGTGGCTGCTGTATGTTGCTATATGAAGCAGTTCTGGTCTGTGCTGCTGAATACATTAAGGAGTTAAAGAATGAGTTTGCACTTCTTCTGCTGTTGTGTGCTGGAGTCTTAGGAAAGTGGCTGTTGTTTGTGGTTGGCTTCTGTTGTTTGTGGTCTGTTCTACTGTGATTGTGATGTGATTGTTGCTTTTGTATTGCAGCAAGAGTAGTGGCTGAATAGTGGCTTCTGTAACAGATGCTCTGTTTAGTTGTTTTGTTTTTGGGCACCACCAATTGGCTCTCAGTTCAAATGTTTGGTTGCTTTGCTGTTTGAGAGTGTTTGTTGGGTGATGTTCTTGTCAGCAAGGTCAAAGGCCACTGGTTTCTTGTGTGTGTTGATGCAGAGCAGGTTGCACTACAACAAAAAGCATTTTTGGCGACACTTTTTAGCAACCAAACAAAAATTTAGTTGCCAAAGATACATAATTGGCGACAGAATATTTGTGGTCACTAAAAAATCAACTTTTGGCGACGAATTTATAATTTTGGTCGCTATTGATTTTGGCGCCAAGTGAATTTCTTGAGCGGGAGCGCGAAAAACTTTTCAGCGACCAAATTAATTTATAGCGACGGAAGTTTTAGTTGCCAATTGTATTTGTTTGGCGACAGACATTACTTGGTCGCTAAAAATCTGAATAACATTTATGGCAACCAAATTAATTTGGTTACCAATAAATTATTTGGCTTTACCTAATTTTGTATTGCCAAAAATTGTTGACAAGTGAATAAACAAACAATTGACCTAATTTCTTCTCATTTTCTCATCCATCTGAAACGGCACAACGCAGAACGGCACAGCACAGATCAGGTATGTTCTTCTTCTCATCTTCTTCTCATCTTCTTCTCTTCTTCTTCTCTCTCCCTCTCCCTCTTACTCTCTCGCGCCGCTGAATGCGAAAGGCACAGCAGTGCTCGGCGGCAGCAACACTGGGCGACAGCAGATCGCGACCCTCTTTTTGGGTCGCTGCTCTGTTCTCTTCTCTGTCTCTGATATTCTGAATGTAGTCTCTCTCCCTCTCCCTCTTGCTTTCTCGCGCCAATTACGTATCTCATGTTTTATTATTATTTATTTGAATGTGGATATATTTAGCTAATGTGACCCTAATCCTCCATGGATCATGTTTTGGCATAGTTTTAATCTCTATGGTTAGATCATGATTTTTATTGAGGTTCAAATTACAAGTTTGAAATGAAAGGATTTGGGGGCTTCAAGTTTATAAATGTGTAACAGGACTGACTTTTTAAGCTATATTGGGAGAGATGAGAGCATAGGGATACAACTAATCAAAAGACATAATGGAAGTAGCCTCTTTAATACCAAAAATATAAAATTCCTCCCTTTCAAGGTCTTAAATTCACCAAGAAAACACAAAAAGTTGGAATAGATTCAGCGCAACTAAATTCATTTGAATTAAATAAAAAAACATGGACTAAATAACTAAAGTTGGTTTTGGAGGGTTGTGTTCCAAAAGCTGTATGTATCTCCACTGTTCACTTTTTATTTGGGTTTATCTTGATTTTTAATTTTGTATTCCTGTTGCACTATGATTTGATCTCATTGAGCTTTTCTAGTTGGACTGGAAGGTTGTAAAGTGTGAATCTAAGGACATTGTGGGGAAGTTTCTAAGACTCATCATGCTATACAGTAAGTTCTTCTTGTGCTTGTTTACATAAGTAGATTATGTGTGTATACTTCCATCTGATTTTTGGGTACCTTGGAGTGGACCTTATACTGTACTATATTGAATGTAGAACACTGGATAAAACCATTTCAAATTTAGAGATGGAATTAGCTGTTGCAAGGGCCGCGCAGGAATCTATTCTCAGTGGCTCTCCTCTATCAGAAGACTCAAAGAAGACTGACTCATCTTCTAATAGAAAATATTTTATGGTTGTTGGAATTAATACTGCTTTTAGTAGCCGGAAAAGAAGAGATTCAGTTCGGACTACATGGATGCTACAAGGTTGGTGGATTGATTCCTTTCTTTAGTTTCCTCCTAACTTCCTTTTTGAACAAGGATTCCTCCTAACTTCTTGATTTTATTTTTTAATGCTATTTTGGTTGCTTTTTTTTTTGGAGGTGATACCTGATGACTCTTATTTTGTAAAACTTGAAAATAGGTGAAAAAAGAAAGAAGCTGGAGGAAGAGAAGGGTGTCATTATTCGCTTTGTCATTGGTCATTGGTAGTGTATAAGTTTCGTTTTGATTTTATTGTTAACTAGACTCTCATTTTATGATTGAAGATCTTTATCAATGCTTCTCCCAATACTAAACTATTTTTAAGAATGTAGCTTTTCCCCAGTCCTTGACGGTCTGGTCCCAGTTCATGGGCCCTACATTTTTGATGATCCTATCCGTTAAGATTTTAGGCTCCCATATGCGGATCATTAAAATAAAAATTAGAATGATCCGATATATGTAGCCACATGATTTAATCACATTTGCTTCAAAATTGAAAAAACAAAAAAGGATGGTAGCCTACTAGCCATATTATAGTTATTTTGTAGGCAACCATATCAACAGCCAATGGGTTGCAATTAATAGATCATATCCCAATTTTATTACAGCTGAAAGGTTTGTCGGTTCTTTAGCATACTTCTGTAACTTATATTCATGAAGCAAAGCCAAACTCTTTCCCTACTTGGTCTGTGTTACTCAGTTGTAAATTGTATATATGAAACAGTCCTTAATGCACCTTAGTGATCCATTTGGTGAAGATAAAAGGTTTTTATCTGCAATTTTTTTTCCTAGTTTAGTTTGAAATTGCAAATATAACTTGACAATCATGATACTGTAATCTTACTTTATTCACTGAACACTAGGCCTGCAAACGAGCCCAGTCGAGTCGAGTTCTGTGAAGCTCAAGTTCGGCTCGATAGAATTTGATAATGTTCAGGCTCGGCTTGAGCTCGAGTCGAGTTATGAAAGTTGCGCTCGAGCTCAGCTCGCTAGATATTTATAAAGCTCGAGCTCGGCTCGACATAGCTCGTTTACAAACGAAAGAGCTCGAGCTCGAACACACAAACAAATTAAACTATGAACAAAGCCAAAATCAAATCTGCAATCTTGAAAATAAAATAAAACATCCTCATGCAACAATAAATCAATAACAATAGCCCAAACAAATCTGTCAATCTTGAAAATCAAATAAAACATCCTAATGCAACAATTGATACATCCTAATAACTAATCTGTCAATCTTCCTTCTCCTTCTCTTCGTCAACATCCTTAACCTTTCCTTCCTCGTCTTTCTTCTCTTCCTCATCCTCGTCATCAGAAATTTCCTTCTCTGTAGTCTTCTCAATCCAGAGAGAGATTGGGTAACTAATGAATTCAGAATGCTTATTGACCAAGTCCTTGAGACGTCGTTCCTCAAGGTACTCAAGCTGGTCTTCTTTAAGGTACAGGGTCATCTTTGTACCCCTACCAAGACTTTCACCAGTGGTGTCTCTGGTGACAGTGAATGAGCCACCAGCTTGGGATTCCCAAACATATTGCTCATCGTCATTGTGCTTTGAAACCACTATCACCTTCTCAGCAACCAAGTAAGCTGAGTAGAACCCAACACCAAACTGCCCAATCATGCTCACATCAGCACCAGCAGCAAGAGCTTCCATGAACTCTTTGGTACCAGACCTCGCAATTGTACCAAGATTGTTCACCAAATCTGCAGCCATTAAATTTAGATTTAGAGACAACATAAAAATCCCAACAAACCATACATATATCAAGACTAGACTAAATGATACACAGTTGCATCGCTACATACCAGCCTTGGTCACACACAGCTGTCCAAACTCTACTAATAAAAAATAAGGGTATGCCCTTGAAATTAGAAGACACTGACCTAGGAGCAAAGAAGCCCAAAGGGAAGCCAAATAATAAATTCTATCCTACAAAGCCCTGATATTATCTGATTTTCTCTCAAACATTCTAGAATTCCTTTCCAACCAAATCTCCATAGCACCACACAAACTACACATTTTCAAAGAACCCAAGCCATCATATTAGAACCAAAGTGCCTAAAATCATTACAAAGCAAGAGAACACATGAAGAGGAATTTTATGAATGTTCTACCATTTATGAATGTTCTTTTCCATATTCTAAATAATTCTTTTCTTCTACTACCCATGTATAAAATAATAGTTTTGTGCCAAAAGATTACAAGATCAAGCACTAAAAAAAATCTCAGAGAAAGAAATTCAAAAAGTGGACATCAATAACAGAAAATAAATGTATGTACATACACACACACACACAGAGAAAGAGAAAAGTCGATTCACAGTTTTTTGCTATATGCAGTGAAGACCAATAATTGCACCAGTATGAAGGCTTGTCAAGGACAAAGGATGACTAAAAAAGACAGGTGAGGGAATGAGAGAACATCATGTTGTGTTGTGTGATTTAACAATAAGTGTGGGCCCTGATAAGAAACAGGATTTGTGCAGCCAACCTAACTAGCAACATGCATCCCCTGTTAGCATATAATATAAGAAAGGGATGATCGATTTAAAAAAAAAAAATGAGGCTAGTTAGTAAATGGTTAAAAATTTTAAGTTAAAGGGGTTATCTTTTTATACACATTTAGTGGAAAGTAATTTTTAAATTATCATCTTCAATTGGCTAATTTATCAACTTAAAAAATTAGTGCATAAATATTTCAGCACTACTAATACATTATTATTATTTTTTTGATATTTAAGTTATCCCTATCTGCTCCTTATTAGAAAGTATATGATAGGATGCTAAATAGAAATTGTAGAGGCTTTGGATTGAAATATTTTTTTACAGATAGATTGTGATGTGACCAAAGGACATGTAGCAGTGAGGTTATATCTTTGTTGTTTTTTCTTTGAATATTTTGTAATTTTTTTTTACATGGCTGAAAATTTGCTTCTATAAATCTCTAACATTTGTTATGATATGGGCATTTTGCAGGATTCTCAGGACCCAAATCCGCTGATTCGATCTTTGGCTGTACGGACAATGGGATGCATTCGTGTTGACAAAATCACAAAATATCTGTGTGACCCACTTCAGAGGTGTCTCAAGATTGATATTTACCCTTGTTTCCAAAAGTTTGGCTAGTGGAACCTTTTACTAGTTTTAGACTTTTAGTATTTTGCTCAAACTTTCTCCTTTGCAACAATGTTGCAAATGTCTTAAGTTCAGCTGCATTTGCTATTTATATTTCTAGAATGTTCTCATGTAATGAGTCGTGGAACTTCTTAACTCAGCACCAATTCTTTAATTTCATTTTTTGTCAGGATGATGATCCTTATGTTCGCAAGACAGCTGCTATATGTGTTGCTAAGCTTTATGACATAAACGCTGAGCTAGTTGAGGATAGGGGGTTTCTGGAAGCTCTCAAGGATTTGATATCGGATAATAATCCAATGGTTGTAGCTAATGCTGTGGCGGCACTTGCAGAGATTCAAGAGACCAATAGCAGGCCCGTATTTGAGATCACGAGCCACACACTTTCAAAACTCCTTACTGCTCTAAATGAATGCACAGAGTGAGTTTGTGGTTCAAAATTTGTTACTTTCTATAGTAACATGAAAAATATATGCTATAAGTTAACATTGTAGGAGTGGGATTGTGTACTGTAATTTGGTTAATGTTGCTTGCTTAATAGATTATATAATAAGAAATCATTTTACATGTTTTCTGTGAGATGTACTAAGTAAAGTGATTCAAGTACTATCTATACTATTAGCATGTGGATATTTCATGCCAAATTACCTTTATGGTTCGTCTTTGCAGTCCCTGGTTAATATCAATAGACATGATCGTGTTCCACAAATGTAGGAATATCATTAGTTATCATCCTTGGTATGAGGTTGATTTCAAACTATACTACTATCTTAGGTTTGATGATAAAACGATTATTCATCTAACAAATTTGTACAGGGCAGTTTGATCATTTGGCTATGTATATATTAATTTATTTTACGTCTATTCATATGAATCATATCTAAAATAATAAAGAAAAATTTTTGTAATCTTCGAGCTACTGTTACACAATTTTCAAAATTTGTTTGTTAATTAGGTTTGAACTGTCAACTTTTTACAACCTTATTTGGGAGATTTGTTACAGAAGTTCTTTGTTTTTGACTTTTCTCATCGTTTTGTTAATGAGTTGAAGGAATTCATCTGTAACTTTATGCTTTTGAACATTTTGTTATTCACTTGAGGGTGAAGTGAATAATGAACAGATGTCAATTGGAAAGGAAGTATCTTCACTTTGGGAAGGGAATTATTTTCAGCTGTTTGTGTTGCGTTAATGGTAACTTATGGTCAATAGCTTTGCTGCTTAGAACAAGATGTGGTTGGTCTAAACAAAGCTCTGTTAACTGTGATTCATACAATGAAATTCTTAAATCTAGCTGATATTCAAAAGAATAGTGCCTAATGGTATCTCTAAAATCATGACTGGGTGTTTATGTGTAAAGTTTTCCAGCATTAATTGTATGATTTTCTTGTTTGACGTATGAGTTCAGGTGGGGTCAAGTTTTCATATTGGATGCTCTTTCCAAGTACAAGGCAGCCGATGCTCGTGAAGCTGAGAATATAGTGGAGCGTGTTACTCCACGATTACAGCATGCAAATTGTGCAGTTGTGCTTTCTGCTGTTAAGGTGGTGATATTGAATTCTTTGGATTTACTTGATTGATATTCGCTATCCTTACTAATATATTTACTTGTTTAATTTCATTGTTAAATATCTTTTCTTAACCTCTTAATCTATCTGACCTTGCAGATGATCCTTCAACAAATGGAACTCATCACCAGTCCTGATGTGATTCGGAATCTTTGCAAGAAAATGGCTCATCCTCTTGTGACATTACTATCTGCCGAACCTGAGATTCAATATGTTGCATTACGAAACATCAACCTTATTGTCCAAAGGCGGCCTACAATTCTTGCCCATGAAATCAAGGTGATTTGATATGGCTGTCTACTTAACATACATGAAATAAATAAACAAGGATTTATTTTTTATGGTTTGCTTTTGCTCCTTGTGATTAAGATTTTGAGGAAGAAAGCCATACTAAAGAAACACTATTTTCTGTTTGTAGGTGTTTTTCTGCAAGTACAATGATTCGATTTATGTTAAGATGGAAAAATTGGAAATCATGATAAAGCTGGCTTCAGACCGCAATATAGACCAGGTAATAGGTGTTATCTTATTTTTTGAGTTTTGTAAACAGATTTTGTTTTGGTTGTAATGCTCACAACATGGACACTATTCAGGTTCTGTTAGAGTTTAAGGAATATGCTACAGAAGTAGATGTAGATTTTGTCAGAAAGGCTGTTTGTGCTATTGGACGATGTGCCATCAAGTTAGAGAGAGCAGCCGAGCGATGCATTAGTGTTTTGCTTTAGCTGATTAAGATTAAAGTAAACTATGTTGTTCAAGAAGCTATTATAGTCATCAAAGATATATTTAGAAGATACCCTAACACGTAAGTTTTTTGTTGTTGTTGTTGGAGTGTCAGTTAACTTATGTTGCATTCGGTGGGTTTGGGTGCCAAAACTTTGAATGAGTGCAAAGCATTCAAACACAATTCTGAAATCTCCTTTTGGGGAGTGATTGTAGATGCATGTGATAGATTAAAACTAACTTTATGAATAGTTTGATTCAAGAAATATGCATCAACAGTTAATCATAAAAAATGCATCGGCCAATACTTAGTGTGCTTCCCTCAGTAACTTTATATAGGCTGAAGTGTGCTGCATGCACTGTGGTAGAGCACGAGTACTGATCTTTAGGTTGAAAAAAAGAACTAGGAATATGTACAAATTTCTAGAGATATTGCTTGTAATTAGTTCATATATGCCAAGTTTAACTAGTGAATCATGTGTTACTTTTTGATTTTGGTATATTGAAATTTTGTAATTCACCGTAGAAAAATTTGCTCTCAATTTGTTCATCTATAATGTGAAACCAATGTTTTTAGACCAAGACCTTTATTATTAACATTTTAACATTATAATTTTTTTTTTCATATGTTTGACAGATTGGCAATGGATGGAATATAGTTCGGGGAGCATCAAAAGATTACATTTTGAATTTTTGGATATATTTTGTCATAGGTTTTTGTTATGAATTTGCAAGCTTGGAAGGTTTTTTGGAATTACATGTTTGAAGTTTTTTTCACATGTTTGACAGATTGGCAATGGATGAAATATAGTTCGGGGAGCATCAAAGGATTACATTTTGAATTTTTGGATATATTTTGTCATAGGTTTTTGTTATGAATTTGCAAGCTTAGAAGGTTTTTGGGCATTACATGTTTGAAGTTTGGGATTATAAGAGATTTGTACTTAAATTGGATGTTTTGGATTTGATATGTTGTTTATATTTAATATGGTACTACTTTTGAATTAAGTTTATTGTTTGGATGCTTTGCACAAGTGTGTTAATTTGAATTATATTTTGCTTATGTTTATAGGTTTATGAATTATGTATTGAACAGGGAAATTGTTATAAAAAATTATAAATAATGAATTTTTGGTGACAGGTTTTTTTAGTTGTAAATTTACTTTTGGTGACATTTTATTTATGTTGCTGAAAGTATGTGTCAATTTTTTTAGCGACCCAAAACTTGATTGGTCGCCAAAAGTTGTAACATTCAACAACCAATTCTTTTAGTCACTGAAAGATATTTTTAGCGACGCATTTATATGTCGCTAAAACTTAACATGTCATCAGCTGAAGGCTACTTTTAGTGACTAAATGTTAATTTATGGCGACGAAATTTTAGTCTTTTGGCAATGGAAATATTTGGTCGCCAATTTATTTATAAAGGCAACCAACATTGATTTGGTCGCCGAAGCACTTAGTGACAGGGCTTCAGCAACCAGTTTTGTTCATGTCGCGGATACTTTTAGCGACCAAAATTACACTTTTGGTGACTAAAAAATAGGTCACTAAAAGTGTTTTTTGTTGTAGTGTTGTCTTATGCTTGCGTGCTCAAAGGTTGTGCTCTGGGTGATGCTGCTAGAGTGTTATCTGTCTATGTTTTTGTGATCATCTGCTGTGTATATCTGTCATTAGTGTATGCTGCTGTTGTATACTGCTGTTGTATAATGTTGCCGTTGGAATCTCAATGACTTGGAGTCGAAGGTCTGTTCTGTTTTTGTTATGATCTGTTTTTGCTCTAGTTTGCTGTCTTAGTTTTGCTTGTTCTCTCTTTAGTTGGTTTCTCACCAACATTGTGGCTTGAGCTAGCAGATGATTGTGTTTTCTCCTTGGTGCCAACCTAGTTGGGATTGGGGAGGTTTGCAATGATGCTTTTTTCTCTTATCTTCCCTCTTTGTTGATGTATACCTAGATGTCATGTTTGTTTGTTATCATCAATAAAGAGTTTTTTTTGCTGATAAAAAAAAAAAAAAAAAAAAAGCATATACAAATGGAAAGCCAAGTCAAAGAAAATTAGATTTATGATAAGTTTATAATGAACAACTAGTGATTTAAAATTTTCTGTTTGTTTGTTTGTTTGTTTTTTATTTTTATTTATTTATATTTTTATTTATTTTTTTGGGCTCCATTTTTATGTTTAACCCAATGAGAAATATGTGCGTATGTGAAGATCAGAGCCTTATCCTTCAGCAAAACCCCTATCTTTTGCATCTTCTCTTTCTCTCTTTTGTAATTATTTCTCTTCAAGATCACAGCCAATAAAAGTAACCATCTTCTCAATCTAGTACTCTCTCCTCTAATGCTGCTGTTGTTGGGCAAATTTGTGCCTTGCAATAAAAGGGTCCATACTACTCAATAGGTCATGCCCAAAATATGTGAATTTTGTTAACGTGTTTTCTCATAATCCATCTTAAGAAATTTAATAAGATTGTACAATTTATGTGGAAGTATGCGAAATAAATAATGTACCATCTTCTTAAATTTTTCTTAATATGTTATAAACACAAATTAACAAAACTATATATAACATATGTGGATACATAATTAGTTGGGAATCAAGTCTGGTCCTTAATTACTATTATGATAATAAGAAGTATATCATCCTTTCTATTTGGTTGGATTGGAAATCATCGTTATTGTTTATTGACATCGTTTATAATAGCTACCTAGTATATTGTAGAAATAACAATCATTATGTTTGGTTTTAAAATTTTAAATAATTTTATTTATTTTTTTTAATGAATTTTTTCATAGTTTAGTCAAAATATTTTATTTTTTAAATACATTTAAAAATAAAAACATGTGGAGAAATCTAAAAAAAAAAATATTAAGTATTTAAAAAGTTCACAAAAATACAAAAAGCAAACAATTCAAAAACTTTATTTGAAATTTCAAACCAAACAGAGTGAATATTTCTAAAAATAAATAAAAAGAAATCGTAAATAAGTTGAGGGTAACTCTTAGTGATCAAAATAACTTTGTTGTATGTTAAAAATAAAAATAAAAAAATATAACTTTGTTGTTGTTAGAATTGTGTATCTGTATTATTGAATTGAATGAATGAATACAATAGGAGAAGCCTGTATATATAGGCTGAAAGAAACCTAAATAAGTATAGCAAGGATAAGTATAGAAGAAGATAGAGATACAAAGAGATAGAGTTAGAAATAGAGATACAAGATAGGGATAATATAATAATATAGATTAACAGCCCCCTCAAACTCAAGGTGGGCAAGCATCAACCAACTTGAGTTTGGAAACTAGATCACTGAAACAACAAGGAGGATGAGCCTTGGTGAAGATGTTGGCTGTCTGATTGACAGAGATAATAAAGATAAGACGAACAATGCCACTAGTAACATATTGTCATATGAAGTGATAATCAATCTCAATATGCTTAGTGCGATCATGAAAGGCATCATTATGGGCAATCTGAATAGAACTTTGATTATCACAATAGAGGTTAAGCACAGTAGAATGAGAAACCCCCATATCAAAAAGAAGTCAGCGAAGCCACACAAGCTCCTAAATAGTGTCAGCAAGAGCACAATACTCAGCATCAGTACTAGAACGCGCAACAAGAGTTTGCTTCTTGCTACGCCAAGCAATAAGAGAGTCACCCAAGAATAAGCAGAATTCTATAGTAGAATGGTGATAAGTAGGGTCCACTACCCAATCAGCATCAGAAAATGCATGTAACTGTAGAGAAGAGGGAGCGGAGTAGTGAAGACCATAAAACATAGTGCCTTTGAGATAGCGTAAAATGTGAACTAGAGCATCATAGTGTGGAGAACAAGCAGCATCCATGAACTGACAAACAATGTGAACAGCATAAGCAACGTCTGGATGAGTAACCGTGAGATAGACAAGACTTCCAACTAGTTGACGATATAAAGTAGCATTAAACAACAGGTGACCGTCAAAAGGTGTAAGATTTTTGGATCAACGGGAGTAGAGGCAGTCTTACAATCGGTAAGCCGAGCACGAGCCAAGAGATCAAAAGTATACTTGGCTTGGGAAAGAAAGTAACCAGATGGATCATGAAAGATTTCCAAGCCAAGAAAATAGCTGAGAAGACCCAAATCCTTCATCTCAAACTGGTGACTGAGAAACTGTTTGAGACTAGAGATACCCACTGTGTCATCTCTAGTGATGATCATATCATCCACATAGAGAAGAAGAAGAATAGTACCACGCTGTCTTATGAATAAAAATGGCAAAATCATAGGCACTGGAGAAGAATCCAAAATCATGAATGGTAGAGCTAAACTTGGCGAACCAGGCACGAGGAGCTTGTTTCAAACCATATAAAGCATGGCGAAGTTTACAGACTTTGGAGGGCAGAATTGAGGAACTAGATGGAGGCTGCATATTAACTTCCTTAATGAGATAGCCATTGAGAAATGCATTATTCGCATCCATCTAAAAAAGTTTCCAGTGGCGAGCAGCAACAACAGCAAGTAAGCTGGGAACAAAAGTCAAACGAGCAACAGGAGCAAAGGTTTCTTCATAGTTAATCCCATATTCTTGAGTAAACCCCCAGGCAACAAGATGAGCTTTGTAACGCTCAATAGAACCATCAGAATGAGTCTTGAGCTTGTAAACCCATTTGTAACTAACAACACTTTTACGAGGAGGAAGATCAACCACATCCCAAGTATGAGTTTTATCAAAAGCCTGTAATTCATCAGTAATAGCTTGCTGCCAAAGCGGGTTAGAACAAACCTCTCGACAGGAAGTAGGTTCATGAGAGGAAAATGCAGTAGAACCAACAATGAAATCATAAAGAAGGACAGAAAATTGTGTTCCTCGAGTAGAATGACGAAGAGGTACCTCAAAAGTAGGACCAAGAGGCGAAGCAGGAGCCTTAGGATGGGCCAGAGGCAGCATGGCAGGACTGAGAGCAGGATTAGGGAGTGGAGCATTAGTAGGACCAGGAGACGAACAGGATCCTCAGGATGGGCCAGAGGCAGCATGGCAAAAGTAATGTCTATATCAAGCTCATCAAACAAAAGAGAAGGATCTGTGAAGAATGATATAGTGGGAGGAGTGAACAAATGAAACTTAGATACAGAAGAAAACATCTTGTCTTTCCAAAATACCACATGACGAGAGACACGAAGACGTTAAAAAATAGGATCCCAACAACGATAGCCTTTATGTTCAATCCCATACCCCAAGAAGCAACACAGACGGGCTTGAGGTTCTAATTTGGAACGCTCATGTGGTTGAAGGAGGACAAAACAAGCATATCCAAACTCACGGAGACGAGAATAGACAGGAGGTTGGCCATATAAGCGCTCATATGGGTAATGATTGTTGATGGTAGGAGAAGGAACACAGTTGATAGTATAGACAGCTGCGAGAGCGGCTTCCCCCCCAAAAGCGCTTGGGACAAGAAGAGGAAATTAAACGAGCACGGATATTATCTAAAAGATGAGGATGTTTACGCTCAGCACAACCATTTTGTTGGGAGGTACTAGGACAAGAATAGTGAGAAATAGTGCCATTTTGATGAAAGAATCTCAAAAAAATTGTTTCTTTGTATTCTTTGGCATTATTAACACGGAAAACTTTGATGGTAAAAGAAAACTGAGTTTTGACTATTTGTGAGAAATCATAGTATATTTTGTGGTAACTCAGAGCCAAACTTCATAAGAAATAATCAGGTAAAATGAGTGAAATCATCTACAAAAATGACAAAGTATTTAGAACCCCCCATAGTGGTATTAGGTATCGATCCCGAAACATCTGAGTGTATGAGATTGAAAGGTGCATGAGACATAGAAGTACTGAATGGAAATGGTAAAGCAGATTGTTTTACTAGTTGACAAGATAGACAATCTATTTTATCATTTGAAACAGGACCTAACTGACCACTGGAAACGAGAGATCGTAAACAACCAAAAGAAACATAACATAATCGAGAATGACATAAGGCAAGAGAAGAACTAAGAGTAGTAGGACCAGCAGTCTAGACAGTGGAAGGACTAGATGAGGGAATGCGAAGGTGGATGAGCTCATATAGACGGCCATGTCTACGACCGATCCCAAGAGTCTATCTGGTCTTCGAATCCTACACAACACAACTAGTTGAAGAAAAGATAATAGTAAGGCCAAGATCACAGAGTTGACCAATTGAAATAAAATTAAGTGTAAGATTAGGGATTCGATAAGTGTGGGGTAAAGAAATAGTAGAGGTGGAAATATGACCTATATGACTAACATGCATTTGAGAGCCATCAACAGTGTGAATAATAGGTAACGTAGAAAAAGATGTAATAGAGGAGAAAAGTGTAGGGTTAGAGATCATATGGTTGCAACAAGTGGAATCAAAATACCAAGAAGAGGTACCTGGAGTAACTAAAAGGACAGTAGAGGGTGTACCAAAGATAGAAATAACCTTTTTGACAATAGCTTCAATGTTCAGAAGAATGTAGGGTGGTGACAGGGCAACAACGGATAAGGAACCGGAGACAACTGTAGTAGATGCACAATGTGCTAAGGACTTATCTCAACTGTATATTGTGGAAGGTTCAAAATAGCGACCGTGTTGAGGATAACTGTCTGAACAAGCCATGAGGTGATTAAAAATGAATCACAAAGGAGAACCAAAGATGGTGGAATAGAAGTGGATAAAACAGAGTGCACCAGTGAATCCGGAACGTTGAAAATAGTTGGAAACCAGACCAAAATGATCAGAATAGGTGAAAAAAAATAGGTGAAACAAGCCAAAAATGGAATTTTGGCCAAACAAGATGCAGGGCTAACGTCAGCAAGAGGGAAGCTGATGTCAGCAAAGGCGCAGCTCACGTTAGCACGGTTTGAGGCGCTGCGTAGTGTAGTAAAGAAGTCGCGACGCATGTTAGCAGCTTATGGCTAATGTCACAACCCCATTCCGCCCCTAGTAGAATGGTGCCGTGATGACCAGTAATCCGAGATTACCAAATGCCAACTTACAAAGATTCACACAACAGAGTGTATATATGGGGCTTACATGTGCGGAAGCAATAAATTTAAATCTAATTAGTCCATAAGAGTTGTGCATAGATTAAATGAAATGACATACATTTTAATATGGTTTTACAACTTGAATACAAATAAAATATAGTACATGTTACATCTAGATCAAAAGGCTTCTCAAGCCGAAATATGCAAAAGACATGAATTACAAACTAAGAAGCATAATCTTCAAGATGATACAAAACATGAATCAAAACATCTTGCACATAACATCTTAGGCGTCATTGCCTTCTTGCTCGTTGCCTACATATATATAAAGGGGAGAGGGTGAGCTTGGATACTCAGTAAATGATATAAATAATAAAGGTTTGAATGAATGATATCCGAGATCTTTATCAAAACCATACATATCATAACTTGTAACAAAACATAGGATGAACCAAGTTCATCAATCAAAGTCTTTCAAAGCTTCTCGGGATGTTTAATAACATCTATATAATACAAAGGATGACATTCCTAACAAAACAAGGGAATAACCGTCCCAGAATCAAAAGCACACCCGTTCACGACCTTCAATAGCCGACCCGGAATCGGTTAGACAACCCACTCGGAAAACCGTCGGTGGAAAAATGTAACCCACCCGTACAAGACCGTGGACGATACCATCCGTACATGACCGTCGATGGCAAAGAGATATCTCAAACAAAGGTGCTACATAAGCTTAACATCCCCTAGCATGAAAGGACCTTCCAAGAATGTCATCAAAACAAGCATAATACTTGATACAAAAATTAGAGGATAATCATTTATGCTTGATCAAATACTTTTTCAAAACAAAACAAAGCAAAGCTTTTATCAAAATATTATAACATAGCTTTATTAAAAATACCACTCACATAGCTCTTCGGGTGTAGGGATTAAGGCAAGAATCCAAGACCTACAAATACATGGCAAAGTCCACTGAATGCATTTCAAGAAGACAAGAAGTAATGCTCAAATATGGTTGTGCAATGCATTCTTAAAACAAGCTTTACATGAATGAAAATGATCCCGGCATTTCTTTCCAAAACCAAGTCAAGGCAAAGCAAAACTTGTGCTGGGAGTCAAAACACTGTTTTTCGTCTTGGAAAAGCATACTAGGTACCAACCAGGTCTTGGAATGGATGCACAAAGATGATCTATGCAAAAATGGCCTAGTTGGGTGAATTCAGGGAGTCTTGGCTGAGGTGTGGTCTCCTAGGCCTAGGAGTGCGGCTACCTGCCAAGATGTTACAAGGTGCCGGCAAGAGTGTACCATGGTCGGCCTAGGTATGTGGTGGTTGGCCTAGGTGTGTGGTGATCGGCCTATGTGTGCATGCAAGATAGGCTAAGGGGCAAGTGATCATGAAAGGTAGGCTACGGTAAGATACGATGCTTGGCCTATGTGTGAGATCTAGGCAAGAGTGGTCTCAATGACCACACTTGGGGAATGAAGTCTGGAAATCTAGGTTTCCTCTTGAAGAACATGAAGAACATGAATGCTAAAATCATAACTTCTTATTCAAAATATGAGATTTCATGTTATGAGTTCAAAAACATGGACCTGGGTACCCATACTTGAAGATTTCATGAAAACCAACACAAAAACATGGAACTTGTTACAAACTTTCGGATCAAAACATGGTTTTTCTTCAAGAACATAAGAACATCACTTTCTCTTTCTAAAACCAAACTTTAAATCAATGCATGGCTCATGAATCATGCTAGATCGTGCAATGTGATTAGATCAACATAAACAACAACAAGAGTAGATCAAGAATCTAACCTCAAAACACGAATCTAACGGTTCAAGGTGTGAAGATCAAGCTTGGAAATCTAATTCTCTCTCTAAGAACTTCTTCCTCTACTTCCTAGAGCTTCTCTCTCTACAAGGCTAGGATATGGAAAGTGATATGGGTTTCTCAACTAAAATCTGACTTAACCTTCTACTGGGACACGTGGCATCGCCGGATTAGATCTCCTCAAAAAGATGCCAGAATGAAAAGATAAGAGTATGATAAAATGTGTATAATAAGTAAGGTGGCATGGGCACTCTGACAAGGCAATGATCTTCGATTAGGACATAGGCTTCAAACAAGAAGGTTTCAATGATCTTGGCTAGGAAGGATAACACTTGACCTAACTATGCCACACCTTGGCCTAGATGTGCCACACCTCGGTCTAGGTCATACTAGTCCAGGAACAAGATCACTAGGTGCAAGGATCAAAGATCTAGGACGCCTAGATGATTAACATCTCAGCCTAGATGATGACATCTCGGCCAATATGCCAGGATAAAGGTGGAGGTCAACCAAAGTGGTTCCAAGATGGTCCTAGGTGTTGGCGTGCAATGGCCTAGGTGTAAAAGGCTCAAAGGTATGACCTAGGCTTGAGATAGCAAAGGTAGATAACCTAGGCTTGAGATGACCTTGGCTTGAAATGACCTAGGCTTAAGATGACCTAGGCTTAACACACCAAGCAAGAAACAAAGCATGCAAGCAACACTTAGGCAAATCACATAAACACAAAACAAGACAAGGACCTTTACTTAAGCAAAACAAGTCAAAGTCCACAAATGCAAGCTTAACAAGACAAAATTATGCAAATCCACATAAACGTGGCTAAGACGAGAATGAGGGTTATTACAGCTGACGTCAGCGTGTGGGACACATGCGTGACTGGGCCAGAACAAGCATGAGGCTGAGAGAAAACGGCGGATGCGACTGATCAGTTTACGGCTGAGCAGATGGAATGGCTGACGCGTATGAGAGCTTGTGAGAGTGAAGGCGGAATAAGATGACGCGCCGAGCACAAAAATGGCACGTGAGGGCGCATGAGAAACTTTCTGGTGATGAGATTGATGTTGGTGGAATCCTGAAAAGATTTTGATTAGTTTGATGCTGAGGAAAATAATTTTGGAGAAAAAAAATGGCAAAACAGTTCGATCAGTGTTTGGGTGATTAAATAAAATGCTGCAGTACCACTGTGTGCAAGACTAAGCAGAAAAAGAAAAGAAAGAAGGCTATAATTTTAGGATCTATAGCTCCGATACCATGTTAGAATTGTATATCTGTATTATTGAATTGAATGAATGAATACAATAGGAGAAATATGTAAGTATAGGCTGAAACGAAACTTAGATAAGTATTGAATAAGATAGATAGAAAGAGATAGAGATACAAGATATGGATAGAAATACAAATAGATAAGTATAATATAATAATATACATTAACAATTGCAGTGGTTTTAGTTGAGTGGACACATACTTTTTTTCTTTGTATATTTTTATTTATTTATTTAATTTTTGTACTCTAATCATAATAAGAAGAAAAAAAAATTGTAAATCAATGGTGTTTTTACAAAATAGTTGCAAATTTATAAATTAAAAAAAATTATAACTTTAATTATTAAAATTAATAAAATTCTCATTGATTTGAAATTTATTTTGAAAATTGCAGGTAGTGTTTGGTAGAGTTTTAGAATTATGATTTGATAATAGAGTTATAATTTGAGTTGGTGAGTTTTGGAATAATGATTTGAAAAGAGAAAATTTATCTGGTTATGGATTTTGAAAAGAGTTTTGAATTAAGTTTTGAATTTTTGATGTAACATATGAAATAAGAATAGTTGTTTGGTTATGAGTTTTGAAAACAATTTTCAAAATTTAATTCAAAAACTTATAACTCATAACCAAACACACAACTCAAAACTCTATTAAAAATTCTATTTAAAATCCATAACCAAACTCTTTTTAAAATTTAATTCGAAAAAATAATTTGTCATTTTGGTCTAAAAAAATAATTTCTATATTTAAAAAATATCAAAAACAAATTTTTTTTTTTTTTTTTAAATAACAGGTGGTGATTGGCAATTGCGAAAAAAAAAAAAAAAAAAAGAGTACTGCTCTAGTCAACCGGCTGAACGTTCGAGAGGATATCTGGGTGGATGATCGGATAGACCAAAAATTTTAAAATTATATATTTTACCAAACATGTTTTCAAAATATATTTTAAAATTGATTTCAAATTATAATTTAAAATTTTAAACCAAACATAATATTAGAATACAAGAGTAAAGTTAATTTTAGAAAAATCTACCAAACACTGCCCGAATTTTTCCAAATAGGAATAGGAGGTTATGTTGAGTATATCTCCTTATTGGAGTGTGGGATCCAATTGGTTTATTAAAAAAAATTTAATTTGGTATGGTTTAGGTATAATATATTTTAATATATTATATCTAATTTGTGGAGTCTCAATTCAATTTGAAAACAACTAAGGTTTTGATTAAAAAAAAAAAAAAAAAACCTAGATTCGCAATACATATGTTTGGTATTGTTTTTTCCAAGAAAAAGGATCTGTGCGGCTTAGAGAATTGAAGATCAATTTGGTTTTGGATAAAAAAAAAAGTAATGCTTGCTGTTGGTGTCACATGTGTTGATTTGTGTGTTTGTATTGCTTGAACAAACAAGCAACAGTGCGGTTCTCTTCGTTTTTTGTACTGATTTTGGTATATTATTTTGGGTCTTCTACAACTTTGGTTTTGAAGATTTTGGTTCATCTATTTGGTGAAGTCTTTCCTCTTGTTTATTTGTGATTATTTGGAATTCACCTAAGGGTGATTTTGTGAGACTATTCGTTTCTCGTTTGTAATCGTTTGGAAACTATTGGGTTGATAGTAGAATCGGATTTCGATCCCGTGAACGTACCTCACATTGAGGGAACCACGTAAAAATTTTTGTATTACTTTTGATTTAATTTTTTCACATTAATTTTTATTCCCATTAATTGATTTACTTGTGAGAAATCACATATTTTTCCTAACAGGTTAATCTTGGTGTACCAGTGACGAAATCAAGGTGGTATCACACAGGTGATGTCAAATGGGGTGTGGTGCATAAATGCTTTTTTTTAATTGAGAATAAAGTTTATCCTTTTGTACAAATGCTTTTTTTTTTTTAATGGAGAATAAATTTTATGCTTTTGGTTATCTCATCCACAATGTTGATAAAGTTTATTTTAATTTTATAAAATTCAATCTCAAATACCTTTCTTTTGAAATCACTCATTCAATAAGATTTATATATATTTTTTTATTAAAATTTTGTTATCATGGCATTACTTTTTTATGTAAGAAAAAAAAAATGCAGTATAATTTAAAAAATTATATGAAAGAATCCTATAATAGTTAGAAACTTTAAGAGAAATATCTGCATAATTTTCAAAAAAAAAAATGTGAGCCTCACTAAATTACATAAAATAAAGAAAATTAGATTAAATGTGTAATTATTATAAGATTTGGCTTTAGTCACCCAACAATAAACAATACCACATTTTTATGATTACTTGCTTTCACTTTCACCGAAGATTCATTGTTTTAAATAGGATTTTCCACTTTGAAATAATCAATTAGGGAAATAGCTATGAACAAAATGATTTTGATTATTACAATAGTTAGTTCTATAACAACTATGGATATACAATAATATTTCTTTTAAAAAATAAAGCGATTCTAATTTAGAGCCGACCCATTTGATATTTTAGATTCGAGTTTCATTGTCTTATATGATCGCTCATGCTTTGTTTTTCCTTATTCCTCATTGAGTTTGGTTATTAGAGTGTCTCAATTGCATTTGGAACAGGTTGATAGCTTGTTTTTCAAAACTGTTGTTGCTCATAATTTTGCCTCTTCGCTCGAGCGGTGATTCCTGCGCTCGAGAGGTTTTTGTGAACTCCCAATACTTTTACAGATCTACAGAGATACTAGGAGATGGTATTCTTTGCTCGAGCTGTCTTTCTTGCACTTGAGCAATGTTGGCTCAAGTAGTCTTTCTTGAGCTCGAACGATGATCCTCTGTCTGTAAAACTTCTAGGAGTTTGTATTCTTCGCTTGAGCAGTTACTTTGTGCACTCGAGTGATCAAACTTATTGCGTCTAGTCGCTCGAGCGAACTTTCCTGCGCTTAACCAGTCTACGCGTATATCAATCCGTAAAGTCACCTTTTTTGTACTCACTTTTTTATTTCTTTCTCTCTAAACATTTCAAAACCCTAAGTTGAAACCCTCTCTCTCTAAAACTCTCATTCTCTTTACAAATACACCTAGATCTATTGATTCCTTCACTTGTGTCCCTTTGATAAAAAGGTAGAACACTCCGAGAGCTTCCTTTTGATCAGAGCAAAGTTGGATTTCGGCGTCGTTAAAGTTTCTCCATTCCTTCTCTTGTATTCTAAGCTTGAGCAGGGATTGTTCAACAGTTTCTTATGATTTTGAACTTGGTTATTTGTATTTTGAAACAACATTGTGATTTTGAGATTTTTGGACAAATCTAGGGCTTTGACTTGAAATCAAAAAAAGGGATTTTCATATGGGTTGTTGGAGATGATTGAGAAAATGTATTTATTGTTAAGTTTTGAAGAAATGATGGATTTTTATCTTTGAAATTGATTTATAAAGGAAAGGGAATTTTGCCCTAAGAATATCAAATGTTGATTTTGTAAGAATAGATAGAATTGATGTTGATGAAGATAGCGGAGTTGGATATGTATTATCACTCCCATTTTGAGATTTTGGAAAAGTTTATCTTTCTGAAAATTATTTATCTATTTTGAGATATCAATTTTAGGGTATCAGTGGAGGATAGCTATGATTGTTGTAGAAATTGTATGAGAATTAGGAAAATTGAAAGTATTTTCTCATCCATTTGTATTGGGCATTGTTGCATATTAACACATTAAAAATGTTTATCGTTTTGAGGAAAAGAGGTGAATACTTGGTGAATCTGGGTAGGGGGTGCAGTTACGATATTAAGTTGGCCTGTGTGTCCTTGGCAAAACACTAGAAACCCGCGCAGATATGTATCGAGCCTTCCGGTTAATACTGGTAAAAATAAAAAATTGGTAATACTTGTATAGTCTATTTGTAAATACGTACCTAGAGATTCGCAAAGTTGTCTTCATAGTCCTATTTTCTATTGGGAAAAAAAAATGCTTTATGAATTGTGACATAAACATGGCGCTGCATGGTTTTTGGAAAGAGATATAAATGTTTGTCACAAACATTGTATATGCATTCACCTTATGACTTTGTTAAGATTCATAAACTGTGTTGTAGTATCTCTATTGGATTTTGGCTCACCCTACGTGGAAAACTATTTTCAAGTGTTGATGATATGTCTCCGCTAAAGCAATAGCTTGAGAGGACTTGGAGCAAGAGCTTCATTTTGTTTACTTATTGTAATTAGTTTTGTACAAGCCTTGGGCTTTATCTATATTGAGCTGAAAACTCACTTTTGTTGTAACCAAACACCGTCTTGAAAAATTGTAGCCATTAGGGCGTTATCTTATTTGTTTATGTTCATCCAATTTCCTTATCATGTAATATATGCTATAGATTCAAGATTAAACTTGTGAATGTACATTTGTATATGTTACTCTTTTGTACAAGCAATTGGAATTAATGGAGGATAATTATTTTATCATATGTTATTATTTAATGAACATGATGTATAGTTTATTGTCATTTATTTCGAGGCGTTAAAAAAAATAATAAATAAAAATAAAGAAATTGTAATATGCCCATGGTAGGTTGGGGAAAACTATTCACCCAAAAAGGTTGGGGAAAACTTGCAAAACAAGTTGATGCAACTCCAGGAAAGAAAGCCACAAAATCTTTTATCTCTTTGAAGAGTAAGTGATGAGAATAAATTTTAATGCAATTGTGGGTCCTAGTTGGACCTAATAATATATTCTTGACTCGTGGAAGGAATGTCACAAAAATCTTTATTTTTATCTCAAAATATTCATAATTACTTAATGATGTATCGAGATTTTTGCACATTGATATTCTTATATAATGCAAAGTTTCTAAATAATTTTGGACAAGTTAAAAGAATTTTGAAATAAAGGACCTTTGGCCAGGAGAAAGGGGCATGTGAGGTCAACAAGTGATCACATGGGTTTGGTCGGGTTCTCTAAGCCACACCCAAATTGTACTGAGAATTGTTCAAATTTGATTCTCAATTTAACCTTGTCTATCCCAACTCAATTTGACCTCAATAAATTTGAACTTAGGCGAAACTCAAGTAGTCTACAATTTTTTTTTTTTTAATTTAGACTTTCAAATTATTTTCCAAGCCCACAATGTATTCAAAATATATGTTCCTTGAGTCTTGAAAAAATGCTGGTTAAACTTGGATTTGTTGAGTTAGGCTTGCGTGGCACCTATGTGCTCTTTGTAATCCAGAAAGCTAAAAAATAGCTTATGGGCTTAAAAGTTGTTTTACAAAATACTAACTATTTTCCTTGGTTGTCAAATACTTCTATTTAATTAATTGCATTTTTCAAAATAAAAAAATTTAAGCCGAAATTTCGACTCGTTTGGCTAATTTTATTTATTTATTTTAAATGTTCATTTTTATTTGGTAAGCTTGGTGCAAAATAGGCAAACTTTTTAGTCTTTATTTGAGCTTTTGTGCCCATGCCAAACATGATTTTTTTCGATTATAAAAATCGGGAAAAAAAAAAGGAACACACACACCCCAATATATTCCTCAGCAATAAAACAACAACATGCCTATTTACGAAGGTAAGGCTTTTGGGGATGAATACGAAGTTACGGCTTTTAATCAACCCCTGAAATGAAGAACAACTGAAGGGTAAATTCAAGAAGCACGACAAAAATGGCGATGGACGTCTATCGAGGAAAGAGCTAAAAAAAGCCTTTGAAGAACTTGGAGCTTGGATTCCCGACTGGAGAGCTTTGCGTGGACTTTGCAACGCTGATGCCAATGGCAATGGATTCATCTCCGAGGAGGAGATGAACAGCCTCATCTTATATGCTCTGTAATTTGGTTATACTGTTAAGTAAACACTTTGTAATACTAAAGTTAAGGATTCAAATACTGTGGTCCTTTAATTATTACTACTATATATCATAATAAATGGAAACTCACTTCATTGTTTTTTAAATCTTTATTCAGCTTCTTTTTTTTTATTTTTTTTTTTACTACCATCGTGTTTAAAAATAAATAATTTAAAAAATTATCAAAAAAATGAAATGTATCAATCAAATAAAAATATTTGATGGATCCATCTATCCAATAGATGTGACCTTTTCAATCTCAAAATTTCCTATAACAGACTGATTTCTCTTCGATTTATTAATGAATTGGATCTATTAGTGACTCGATACCTACAACAAGCTTGGCCCTAAAGAAGGTAGGCAAGATAGTCTCTTGATCCTCGAATTCTGTCTAAAAGTTAGGTACTTTAAATAATTTTAAATTTCACCTTATGTTTGGTTTATTGAAGTAAAATGGGATGAAATAATTATATCATATGAAATCATCATTTATCATTGTGAATTTTATATAGAGGTTAAGGGATAACGATATAATTTCATTTGAATTGTTCATAGAATGTTATCGGCTATACCAATTGAAAAATTTAGAAACCCCCTAGATGTTGATTTGTGATTATGTATCAATTTTAAGCAGAATATAAAAAAATAACAATCCCAATCAAACAATCAAAAGAAAGAGACACAAAGATTTTACGTGGAAAAACCACAATTGGACACCTTCCAATTGTGATTAAAAAATCACGGGCAACAGCCACAAGAACAATCCACTAAGAAGATATAAAGGAATTACACAGGTATCACTCTCAATTATCTAGCGAATTCACAACGCCTAATTGAACCAACCTCTATGTGCCTCTTCCAACCCCATCTTCAGCACGGAATTGTCTTTCTGATGAGCCACTCCGGATTCCCTCCAAAGCTTCAGGCTCGAATTCTTCAGAATTCACAACTGAAGAACAACTCTCTCTTTTGTGTATCACAAACAAACCTTTGATGTATTCTTTTTAAACCATGAGTTGAATACTCAATAAGACATCAAAGAAAACTAACAAAATATCCCCAGATATAAACCTTTAAGAACCAAAAAGAAGATCTGGAGGACTTCAATCAAATACCTAGTTTTGAGAGAAAACCAAGTATTTATAGAGAACCAAAAGTAATCCAAGATTGGGAAGAAATCAAACTCCTTGAGAAATCCGGATTCTGAGGCTCGCTCGAGCGAAGATTTCCTGGCTCGAGCGAGGAGAGTAATTTTCATGATTTCTACTAGTGCCTTGGCTCGAGCGACGGATCCTTGGCTCGAGCGAGGAATACATTTCTTCAGGTTTTTGTATGGACGCAATCCGTGGCTCGAGCGAGCATTCCTTGGATCGAGTGAGCAAACCTTCGCTCGAGCGAGATCTTCTTGGCTCGAGCGACCAATGGCAAACATGCAATTTTCAATGCAATTTTGCATTTTGCTTCGGCCGCGAGCTGACCGGTCAGCTCGACCCCCGTAATAATCAGCGAAGTGGCAATCTTGAAAGCATCAACATCACAAACTTCTCTGCAGGGCTCGATTCGGGTTTGGATTTGCATCTAATAAACTCATAGCCTCACTGAAATAACAACTCAAAGGAGTTTTGTCAAACGGGGTTGCCAACAATAAAAACCTAACACCAATTACAACTATTCTTGAAAAAATGAATTTTTTAAGTTGAAATTGGTAATATTTTTATATTCCATCAGCTACATCAGAGAAAAAAAAGTTCAAATGAATAAATAATGTTACCTTACCAAGATGCCAAAAATCTATCTCAGTAATTATAATTTACATCTCTCAATACCGATGATTTATGTCAACTATAAAAGTCATATGAAATTGTTCAAAAAAATACAATATTATAATTAATCACTCAATAATATAATATTTTCAAATAAGATTTACCACCAAATAGTCTGTCTGCTTACTATATCATCTCTCTTGCCCTTGCCCTATTATTGAAGTTGGGAAAGACTACGGTGCACATTCTTTAAAAGAAGTGTACCATATATACTTTATAATTACAAAAGAAAATGATATAATTTTATATTTTTTGGGTTATAACTTAAAAAAAAAGGTCATAATCAAACACAAATGAGACATAAACAAAGATCTCAAAATAATATCATAACTATAGAAGAAATAAATTGATCATAATTAAAGAATGAATATGCATATGACAAGAGGTATGCATAATGGAATTCTCCATTGTTGTTTAAATAGGCTCTGTTTGTACCCATTCTTATGTTTCATCAATAATATTTTCTTCTTTGTTGAGGAAAAAAGAAATAATGGTTGAGCATTTGTCAAGGCAGAAAACTTCAGAAACTTTTGATCAACTAATTTTCTTAAAAAAACTTGCTAGATAAAATATTTATTGTGGAAGTCCTTTCAGAAGTTCACCAAACACCCGTTTGGATTCTCTGTCAAATAGGCTTTCTTGTAGCTTTTTAAAGACACAAAACTGCAAACTCAAAAATAATTGTGCAAAATTTAATCAGAAATGAGAATCAATAGTTCAAATTTATTTCATCATAGACTCCGCACTTTATTAATTTGATCTTCGTCACAGATGTCCATTCTTGATCAATTCTGGATTTCCAAATTCTGGGTCCCTAGCTTTTTATTTTAAAAATAATATTTTCTATTATTTATTTATTTTATTTTTGAGGATAATACCAATTTTTAGTTAAAAGATGCTAAAACTTACCATTTGCTTATTTTATTTTTGGGGGGACAATAACAATTATTAGTCAAAAGATGCTAAAGCTTACCATGATGAGGACGTAACTTCTTTTGTTTCCCCTGAATTAATTTGCGCGTACCAAACTAAGTTCTTATTATCCGAGCAAACCTTTCAAAACAAATTTATTCTACTTTTAAAGAGTCAGTGATAAGAATAAATTTAGAGAAACATATTCTAATATTATATTAAATCTAAAATCTTATTAGAAGAAAAAAAAAAAAACTTTATTCATAAACATTCAAACTCTAAATTCTGTACCACAATCAAGTTGCAAGAAAAAAAAGTTGCAAGATTCTGGACTCCCACTGGAAGGAAGGCCACAAAATCTTTTATCTTTGTTGCAAAATATTTATAACTACTGAATTATATATTGAGATTTTTGTAGTTTGGTATTCTTATTTAATTCAAAGCTTTTGAATATATTTTCGGACAAGAAGAAAAGAGGATTTTGAAGTAGAAGACCCTTGGCCGAGGAGGGGGAGCACATGAGGCTACCAAGTGATCAGATGGAGTTCGTTGAGTTGTCTTGTAACACCCTGCATTTTTCCACATAAACATACCACAACCAAGCATAGCCAAATACCATAGAAACTTCTTTCTCATTGAACTCAAATACAAAATTACAATTCCAACTTCTACATCTCCATTACAATTCAAGCCCACGACAAAGTTCAATAAGTTAGAAGATAACACAAAAGATATTGCCTTGATGGCATACAAAACAAAAGAGAAAGTTTTAAGGCATAGCCTTGTACACAAAATAGGTTTTCAATTTTTGACACAAAAGTTCTAATCCTTCACAATTAGGTGTCCTTGAACCAAAACAACAAACAAAAGTGCAAGCTCCAAGTCATTGCGGTGGAGGCACGTCACTGGTTCCTGGAAAATTAGATAGGGTTGAGCTATATACCCAGTAGAGAAACATTTAAAAAAGTATCTAATCATTTGAACAACCGCATGGCACCTGTTAGGTTTTTATTCTTGGCAATCCCGTTTGACAAAATTCCTTTCAGTTGTAATTTTATTCACTCTTTTATTTTAGTGAAGCTATGAGTATTTAGATGCGAATCTGTCACGACCCAAACCCGGCCCTATGGGTTTAGCACCGTAACTGGCCAGTAATCCGAGATTACCGAAGGCCTGCTGAACAGTAAAACAGTCAAACAGAGTACAGGGCCTAGCGGAAGCCAATACAGTAAATAACTAGTGCCCATTGAGCTGTGAAAATCTGTATGCCAAAAACATTTTTATGCATTCATACAGTTCAAAACAGTACGATCTATACAATCATTTACAAACATTCAGTACGGGGACCTAGTCACTCGATAACAGTACGGTAAAACAGTAGACAGTCTATACAATAACACAAAACAGTGAGGAGACAGGTGGGGACAATAAAAACACCCCAAGCCATAACATGGCAACTCGGAACCTCACAGTGAGGCACATAGGCTGGTTTGACAAAACTGGGAACCAACCCACGCTCCAAGCTCCGGTCTGGCTGCTGAGAACCTACATATATATATAAACAGTGAGCTAAAGCCCAGTGAATAACATAAAGCGTAAAAAGGTTATGAATGAATGTCCTTACAGTAATGAAATCAATTCAATTAACAGTATTTCAGTCTTTCAGTATTTCAGTCAATCAGTCATATGCGGTACATCCATTAGCTTATAAACAGTAGGTCCAAAAGGACCGGGTCTTAACAGACCCATCAGTAATGATGGTCATCAATCAGTAAACAGTATGGTTCCACAAGGGAACCGACAGAGCTCTGTAACAGTAACAGTAATTGCTAAGGATGCCACAATACGGTTCAGAATACAGGACATACATTCATTCAGTAAACAATAGCAGTTCAATAAACAGTTCAGTTCAGTATTCAAAAGATAACCATTTTGAACATATCTTTACACAATTGTTACTCACAGAGATTGGGCTAATAGCAGCTAGAGCGCGTCCCCGAGCCAACCCTAAACAGTTAACAAATAGAACACACACTAAGTTTCACAGTTGGGAAGGATGATAATTAAATCCCTAAATTTTCTCGGTGTGGTTCTATGTCTAAATCCTCATTAAGATGCCTTAAACTAGGCCTAAGAATGCCTAGGATGGGATGAGGATGCAAAAATACAGTTGGAAGGCATTTTTCAAAAGTTGCTGAAAACAGGGGTCTCGCTCGAGCGAGCCTTCCTTCGCTCGAGCGAGGTTGCAAAATCAAAGGCTTCGCTCGAGCGGTATGATGAAACAGTAAAAGTACTGGATGCTCAATTTTTACGCGCGATGATCGCTCGATGCTCGCTTGAGCGAGCTTCTAAAATCAAAGGCTTCGCTCGAGCGAGAATTCCTTCGCTCGAGCGATCTGATGAAACAGTAAAAGTACTAGATGCTCAATTTTTACGCTCGAGCCACCAATACTTCGCTCGAGCGCGGCTCAGAGGAAACGTTGGTCGCTCGAGCGAGGAATCCTTCGCTCGAGCGAAGAAGCCAAATCTGGAATTTCCAGATTTGCCTTCCAAGCTCAAACCAAGCATTCTCAACTCAATTCTCGACCTTTTGGGCCCAAATTCTGGAAAATACATCCCAAAACAATGTATAACAAGTTTCAAAAGCCAATTTATGAATTCAAGCCCCAAAGGTGAGTCAATTAAATCCAAAATTCAAACCCATTTTCAAGAACAAATTTCAAACATGCAATGCATGAACTTTAAACCAAATTCAAGGTTCAAATCTTGCTCTATTGAGCTCCAATCTTTGAAAACCATGTGGAAACATGGACTATGATAAAAACATGGACATGCATGTAGCAATTAGCCAAGAACTCAACTCCAAACTCACTAAACTCAACATGCATGCAACAATTAAGGTCCAATTCAACATGTTTGCACTAAAGCATGGCCTAGCTCTCTAATTGGGCATGAACCATGCAAAATGAGGCTCAAAAACAACAAGATGGAGATGAAGTCACTTACCTAAGTCTCAATTTCAAGGTGAGGAAGCTAGATTATGCCAATTATACTTCAATTTCTAATCAATCTCCAAGCAAATTCAACAAATGAGCTAAATTCTCTCTTCTCCCTCACCCTCTCTAAGTTTGGTCGGTTGGAATGCAAGAATAGGGGCTGAGCAATTGTTTGTTAAGTGTAATAAGGCCCTCCAATGATAATAAACAAAGAGGCCACTCATATGGCAATTTGGTAATTAAGTTAAACTCTTCAATTGGCTTAAATTAATCTAGATTAATCATTCCTAATAAATTTTCAGATAAACGTACCATTAAATCACAAATATTCTACGAAGTCCAAAACACTAAACGGTTCCTAATTCGGCCGCCGATAAGGCCTTCAATTAGCAGTTTAAACATATAAATTCAACAGATAATCAATCAATCAAACAGATGCGATATGCAATTCAATAGATAAGCTTATTCAATTTCAGTTTCGATTTCAATCAGTCCATTCAGTACTTCAGTTAATCCAATTATCAGTCATTATCAGTTCAGTTTAACAGTAACCAGTAGCTAATTCAGCAGTTTATCGATAATCAGTACGAGGGTTGTTACAGAATCCAACCCGAATTGTGCCTTGTAGAGAAGTTTCAGAAGATAATTCTTTCATGTTTGCCACTTCGCTAACTATGTCAGGGATCAAGCTCGAAGCAAAATGCAAAAATGCATTCGAAGTTGCTTGTCCGCTCGAGCGGCCGTTTGTGCGCTCGAGCGAAGAATGTTTGGTTCTAAAAATTTGACCTGTTTGCAAAAGTACTGGAAGTTGGGATTTTACGCTTGAGCGAACTTTCCTACGCTCGAGCGAGGTCCGTTCGAGCGGCCATTTCTGTGCTCGAGCGGAGATCGCGGAACAGTTTGCTATAAATATGTGTTTCAGTCAGATTTCAGGATTACGCTTCCAAATCTTCTTCTTGAATGTTAGGGTTTATATCTGGGGCTATTTTGCTAGTTTTCTTTGATGTTTGATTGAATATTCAACTCATGGTTTAAGAAATATACATCAAAGGATTGGTTGTTTATTCTATACAAAAGAGAGAGTTATTTTTCAGTGGATTCTGGAGAATTCGAGCATGAAGCTTTGGTGAATTCTAAAGTGGCTCAACGTTGTGATTCGACATCGGCGTTATGGATTCAACGTTGGACAAGATAATTCCGAGGTGAAGACCATGGTGGAAGAGACATATAGGGGTCAGTTTAATTCGAGTGTGGATTCGCTAGGTAATTAAGAGTACACTTGTGTAATTCCTTTAGTCTTCTTAATGGATTGTTTTGTGATTTTGGCCCGTGGGTTTTTTTTTTCACAATTGGAAGCACTCCAATTGTGGTTTTTCCACGTTAAAATCGTTGTGTCGATTTGTCTTGATTGTTTGATTGAGATTGCTATTTACTGCTTAAAATTGATACATAATAACAAATAAATATCTAGAGGATTTCTAGATTTTTTAGCACCATTATAACTAAAACAACATTGAAAATTTATATTTTTAAGAAAATAAATGAGAACGAACAAAGCACATTTTCAATATCGGAAAGAAAAACACACCGTGAGTCCCTTATAAGGTCCAAATCACATATACTTTCCATTTCCAATTACAACTATCCCCACATTTACCAACGGTCATACAGTAGGACGTGGGCATCCAAAATCATCCGTTTTTTCACTTTTGCCGACTATTATACAGCAAGACCAATAGACACCCAAAATCATTCGTTTTTCTACTTTTGCGGACTATTATACGGTAGGACCAGTGGACATCCAAAAATATTTTCTTACATTCGTCCGGCAATAAGTTCATGACAGAGCAATTGGGCACCATAACTCCCCACGCAGGTACCAACACAACACACATTCACAAAACTGACTCTTAACCCAGATACATACTCTATTCACCTCTTGGCTAAACTTTCTTCCAATCCACAAGTATTCAACCTTGTATGAATTAAATAAGGAAACTATATTTAAGTAATACCAACTTCCAAGTTGCAATTTCAACTCAATAACAATAACCATATGGTCCACACTTTGATTATTCACAAAATTTCGAGAAATTAAGGAAATTTCCATCCAAGTGCTATTCTCTACTCAAATTCAAAATTAAGGTTTTAACAAATTTGGAGTTTTCTCCCCATCTTTATATATATGTGTGTGTGTGTGTGTGTGTGTGTATGTGTGTGGATTCTCAACATCTATGTTCATGTTCCAAGTAAAATTTGATGAAATTTTGATAAAAGTTAAATAAAGTGTCCCTTTTTGTTAAATACATAATTTAATCTAACTCAATCATCAAATCAAACTTTAAAGTCACAACAATACCATATAATCATCTTCTAAACAAAGAGATACTGAGTTAAAAAATAACCCTACCTCAATTAAAAGCAAGAAAGATAGACTTCAATGAGAATCCCTTCAAGAAATTGAAATCCAATAGGTAGAAATGAAGATCCCTACGTGTACTCCACTTCTTGTAAGTGATTTGGGCTTAGGTCTTGGAGAAATAAGAGATATTTGGGATAAGAAATCTAGGGTTTTCAGAAGGGAAGAGAAAAGAAAGAAGAGAGAAAGAAAAAGATAAAGAAATGATCTACAAAGTCCCTTTTTAAAAAGCTAAGATCTCACAGACCGCTCGAGTGGTCTTTCCATCACTCGAGCGGTAAACGAGATCCCTCAATAATTTTGTCTACAAAACGAGATACTGGGAGCTTTTCAAGTTTGCTCGAGCGACCACTAGTTAGTTTGAGCAATCCACTCCCACCTGCAAAACAACTGGATGTTCTCCATCTTCACTGGAGCAGTACTTTCACCACTCGAGTAGTCACCTAGAACAAAATATTACATGTCTAGGCCTTACCCAAATTGTATTAAGAGTTGTCCAAATTCAATTATCAATTTGACCTTGTCTATCCCAACTCAATTTGACGTCAATAAATTGAACTTAGGAAGCTCATCAAGAAATCTAGAATTTTTTTATTTTTATTTTTTAAAATTTATACTTTCAATTTATTTTCCAAGCCCACACTATATTCAAAATATACATTCCTTGAGTCTTCGAAAAATTCAGGTTAAACTTGGATTTGTGGAGTTAGGCCCACCAGACTCGTAAGTGTTTGCGTGGCACCTATATGTGCTCTTTGTAATCCAGAAAGCTAAAAATTAACTTATAGGTTTTAGAAGTTGGATTACAAAATACTAGCTATTTTACTTGGTATTTGACTAAGGCTTTGTTTGTCATCTCTTAAAAAAGTCAAAAAGTCACTATCTTATTTAAGTCATATCATCTTATTTAAGTCACATCACATCTCTATCACATCACTTCAAACCCAACCAATATTTCATAAAAAGTCAAAAAGTGCACTTATTTAGAACATTCCAAAATGTTGGTTGCCAAATACTTCAGTTTAATTAACCCTATTTTTCAAATAAAAAAATTTAAGCCAAAATTTTGACCCTTTTGGCTAATTTTATTTATTTATTTTAAATGTTCATTTTTATTAGCTAAGCTTGGTGCAAATAGGGCAAACTTTTTTGTCGGTTTCGTTTGGAAAGAGTTAATTTACCCTAATTTTTAGTTAATTTAACCTGGTTAAATTAGTTTCTTTAAGAAAAAAAAATTTGGCTTTTTTTTTGGTTTGGATGTGATAGTTGTGAAAGAAAAAGTTGTGGTTTGCATGTGATATTTTGTCTTATTTAGCTTCTTTTGTCTTTTTTTTACTTCTTTTAGTTCCAACTAAGAGAGTGTTTGGAATGATCTAAATAAATATACTTTTTGACATTTTATAAAAAAATATGAAATATGGATTAAATTTGAAATGATATGTTAGAGAGGTCATGTGACTCAAATAAGATAATATGCTAAAATAGCATGCTTTAGCACATGCCAAGCACCCTAATGCCAAACGGCAACTTTATGTCCATGCCAAACATGATTTTTTTCAATTATAAAACAATAATGATTGAGACCACTAAAAGTGGTGCTCTAAAAGCACCACTAGTGATGTGACAATGGACGGGACCCACTACTTGTGTCTTGTTTTTTTTTTTTTTTTTTTTTTTTTTTCCTTTTAAATGCTTGCCAACTCATTAGTGGTGCTTTAGAGCACCACTTTTAGTGGGATGTATCATAACCCATTATAAAAATAAGGTGAAAAAAGAAGAAGATAAATTTGTTTGTTTGTTTGTTTGTTTGTTGTTTTTTTTTTTTTTTTTTTTAAAGATAGTGAAAAGAAGATAAGTTGGAATAGTATAAAGTTGGAATAATATAAAGTTGTAGGTGGGTTGATGCCAAGATTATAGAACTCCTCCTATATAAAGTTGATTATTATTTATTATCACCCAACACACGCACACACCCAAGAACCCAGCAATAGAACAAAAACATGGCTAATGTAATCAAAGACCAACCCCTGAATGAAGAGCAGCTGAAGTGTATATTCAAGAAGCAAGACAAAAATCGCGATGGATGTCTGTCAAGGAAAGAGCTGAAAAAAGCCTTTGAAGAACTTGGATCTAGGATTCCCGACAAAAATGGCGATGAATGTCTGTCAAGGAAAGAGCTGAAAGAAGTTTTTGAAGGACTTGGATGTTGGATTCCCGGCTGGAGAGCTTCGAGCGGCCTTTGCAATGCTGATGCCAATGGCGATGGATCATCTCCGAGGAGATGAACAGTCTCGTCTTATATGCTATGCAGTATGGTTATACTGTTAAGTAAGCACTTTGTAATAAAACAAAAAATTTAAAAAAAAAAAAAGACTTTGTAATAAAATCAAGGGTTCAAACACTGAGGTCCTTAAGCTCAAAAAACACTGTGGTCCTTTAATTTCTACTGTGTATGATAATAAATGGAAACTCACTTCCTTCCGTATTTTTGAATCTTTATTCAACATATTTTTTTTTTTTTTACTACAATCGTCTGTTAAAAAAATATTTTAAGAAATTATCATAAAAATAAAATATGCGGATCAAATAAAAGAGTTGGATGGATCTATCTATCCAATAAATGTGACCTCATTAATCTCAGAATTTCCAACAAGTGACTGATTTCTCTTTGGTCTGAGCCCTGTCTAAAAGTTAGGGACTTTAAATAATTTTAAATTTCATGTTATGTTTGGTTTATTGAAATAAAATGGAATGAAATAATTATATCATTATAATATTAATATTTGTTCTTATGTTTGATTTACTCAAAAAATGGTTAAAAAGAATTTACTACATATGAAATCATCATTTATATTGTGAATTCTATAGAGAAGTTAAAGAATTAATGACTATTCTATTTTATTTAGATTGTTTATAGAATGTTACCGACTATATCAATTACAATTATCTTTGGAGAAATAAATTCTTTTAAGCTAAAGTTCATAATATTTTTACATCCAATTAACTACTGTTAGGAAAAAAAAGTTTGAATGAAAAAATAAGGGTAAATTATATAAATAGTTCCTGTAATTTACACGATGTGTCAATCTAATTCTTGTTATTTTAATTTGTTCAATTTTGCTCCTTAATTTAACAGATTGTGTCATATCGATCCAATAAATAACGGTCGTTAGGTTTAGTGGACGAAAACTCAAACGATGTGTCAATTTGGTCCCTATAGCTTATACGATGTGCCAATTTGATCCTGTCAAAATCGAGCAAATTAAAATAACATGAACCAAATTGGCACTTCATATAAACTACAGAGACCAAATTGACATATCGTTTGAGCATGTGACAGCTTTCCGTCCACCAAATCTAACCGTCGTTATTTATTGGACCAATATGACACAATCCATTAAATTAATGGGCAAAATCGAGCAAATTAAAAAAAAACAGAAACTAAATTGACACATCGTGTAAACAACATAAACCATTTGCATAATTTACCAAATAAATAATGTTACCCTTCCAAGATGCCAAAAATCTATCTCAATAATTATGATTTATGTCAACTGATTTTTTTATTAGAAAAAACTTCCTAAATAAAATATGAAAAATGATATACAAGTCCACTTTTTAAATCTATTTTCTAAACCCAATGATTTGTAAATAATATGATTGGTTGATAATTAGATAATATATAAGAGAGAGTATTACCTTTAATATCTAATTAATTGTCACATTACTGTGTTTGAAAATTAGGTTTAATTTGTTGTCTTGAATAGCAATGCTCATAAAATATTTACTGTGAAAGTCCTTTAAGAAGTTCTCCAAACAGTACTTTGGATTTAGAGTTTGTTTGAAAATTAATTATTTTAGTTGTTTTTTTCATTTTTTACGAAAAAATATGTTAAAAATAAATAAATAAAGTGATGTTGACTTTTTTACTATTTTAACCAAAAAACCAACATGTTACTGTCAAGTAGACTTTCTCATAGCCTTTTAAAACTATTTCCTATTATTGAGGGTTGGTTTGGAAATATGTTATTTTAATAACTTTTTAACTTTTTGATTAAATTATGAAGTGACAAAAATTAGTATGTTTAAGGTTCGTTTGGGAAGTGAGTTGGCTTTTTGGCTTTTTGACTATTTTAGCTTGGGCCTAAAAAGCCTCGTTTGGGATGGACTTTTTGACTTTTTTGACTTTTGTGAGAGAAAGAATGTAATGATCATGGGTTGGATGTGATATTTTGTCTTATTAGGCTAAAAGGCCTATTTTTTGTGACTATTTTAGCCAAAAAAAAAACCCCAAACCTATCTTCCCAAACAAGCACTTAGAATATTTTTTTGACAATTTACAAAAAAAAATGTGCAGAATAAATGATAGAGCTTACATGATAAGGAGTATCCAACAACTTACCATATGAAACTTTTCAAGAGTCAGTGATAAGAATAAATTCAGAAAAACACATTCTAATATTATATTAAATGTAAAATCTTATACTATTAGAAGGGAAAAAATAAAACAAAATAAAATAAAAACTTTATTATTTATATCATAAACATTCAAATTCTAAATTCCATACCACAATCAAGTTGCAAGATTATCGATTCCCACTAGCATTCACAAAAATATATATATGTATATATATAGATCCATCAAAATAAGTAGGAATATATGACCAGGAGTATTCTAATATTATATTAAATCTAAAATCTGAAACTATTAGAAGGAGAAAAAAAAAAATTTATTATTTATATCATAAACATTCAAATTCTAAATTCTGTACCACAATCAAGTTGTAAGATTCTGAATTCTCACTGGCCTTCATAGAAAAAAGATAGATCCATCAAGATAAGTAGGAATATATAACATACAAAGGAGAGGCCACAAAGAACATACAACTCATATATAAAGATCATTAGAAATTTATTTTCCCCAACAGAGTCTTATTATCGTATCATATCATAGTTTCTTTGTTGTTACTAGTGAGTACAGAGAGCCTTATTATCATATCATATCATAGTTTCTAGTGTTTGATTTACTCACAAAATGAGTAAAAATAATTTATTACATATGAAATCATCATTTATATTGTGAATTCTATAGAGAAGTTAAAGAATGATTATTCAATTTTGTTTAGATTGTGTATAGAATGTTATCGACTATAGCAATTACAATTATCTTTGAAGAAATAAATTCTTTTAAGCTGAAGTTCATAATATTTTTACATCCGATTAGCTACTGTCAGGACAAAAAAGAAAAATTTGAATAAATAAATAATGTTACCCTTTCAAGATGCCAAAAATCTATATCAATAATAATGATTTGTCAACTGATTTTCTTATTAGAAAAAACTTCCTAAATAAAATATAGAAAATGATATAGAAGTCTACTTTTTAGACCCATTTTTTAAATCCAATAATATGTAAATTGTTAGGTTTTATTTCTTGGCAATCCTATTTGACAAAACTCCTTTGAGTTGTAATTTTATTCGCATTTTTATTTCAGTGAGGTTATGAGTTGTTAGATGCAAATCCAACCCGAATCGAATCTTGCAGAGAAGTTTGTGATGTTAATGCTTTCAAGATTGCCACTTCGCTGATTATGACGGGGGGTCAAGCTGCCCGTTCAGCTCGCGGCCGAAGCAAAATGCAAAAATGCATTCAATTTTGGTATCCCCGCTCGAGCGGGAAAAGTGACGCTCGAGCAGGGTTTACAAGCTCACAGCATCTCTGCTATGCTTGAAAAAGTACTGGATGGTGTGATTCGACGCTCGAGCGTCGAAACTGACTCTCGAGCGTGAAGCCTATATGAATTGCGGAATATGAAGTCTCCGCTCGAGCGGGAATTCCCACGCTCGAGCAGACAGCGCGATCTTAGATTGTATAAATTCACGTGTTACTCCAAATCTAGGATTACTTCTTCAGATCTTGTTTTTGGGTTCTAGGGTTTATATCTGGAGATATTTTGCTAGTTATCTTTGATGTTTTGATTGAGTATTCAACTCATGATTTAAAGAGTATACATCAAAAGATTATTTGTTTGTTCTACACAAAAGAAAGAGTTGTTCTTCGGTGGATTATGAAGAATTCGAGCCTGAAGCTTTGGTGGATTCTAGAGTGGCTCATCCTCAAGACAATTCCGAGGTGAAGACGGGGTTGGAAGAGGCACATAGAGGTTGGTTCAATTCGAGCGTGGATTCGCCAAGTAATTGAGAGTATACCTGTGTAATTCCTTTATATCTTCTTCGTGGATTGTTTTGTAACTGTTGCCCGTGGTTTTTTATCACAATTGGAGGTGTCCAATTGTGGTTTTTCCACGTAAAATCGTTGTGTCGATTTGTCTTGATTGTTTGATTGGGATTGTTATGTACGGGTTAAAATTGATACATAATCACAAATCAACATCTAGGAGATTTTTAGATTTTTCATAAATAATATGATTAGTTGATGATTAAAGAATATATATAAGAGAGAGTGTTGCCTTTAATATCTAATTGATTGCCTAATTACCGAATTTGAAAATTAGGTCTAACTTTTTATCTTGAATAGCAATGCTCATAAAATATTTGTTGTGGAAGTCCTTTCAAAAGTTTGCCAAACACTACTTTGGATTTAGAGCTTATTTGGCAATTAACTATTTTAGTTATTTTTTAATTTGTTTCTTACGAAAAAACATATAAAAAAAATAGAGAAAGTGAAGTTAGCTTTTTGACTATTTTAATCAAAAAACCAACATGCTACTGTCAAGTAGACTTTCTTGTAGCCTTTTAAAACTATTTCTTATTATTTAGGATTGATTTGAGAATAGACTATTTTCGTAAATTTTTGATTTTTTTATTAAAATATAAGATAAAAAAAAATTAGTATGTTTGGGATAATTTTTTGACTATTTACGACAAACATGAAAAAAATAAAAAGAAAATAAAATCTTTGATTTTTTTTTTGTATAATTTTTTGACTTTTCTAATGACTTTTTAACTATTTTTTTAAACTTTTCAAACTTACCCTTCATTTGTTTTATTTATTTATTTTTATTTTTTTGGAGAGAGGACAATACCAATGTCCAATTCTTAGAGTATCTCCAATGGTTTGTAATTGGAGTTACTACTGCCATAATTTGGTAGCTGGGGACAAAAAACTTGCTCCAATAGTTGGTTATGGCAGCTGCCATAATCGCCACCTCATCAAGCAAAACCTCCCTCTCTCCCTTCCTTCCTCCTAGCAAAACATTCCTCCCTCCCTCCCGCCCGCCCACCCACCCACCCACCCACCCACCATTTTGGTAGAACCAAACACAGAAACTAGTGGCTAACCATTGGAGCAATGTTTTAAAAATCGAACCAGTGAGCAAATCGGAAAAGAGATCGGGTGTAGACACCCCATTTTGACCAATCATAAGACTTGGGTGCTTTTTTTTTATTACCCAATGATGAAAATAAGAATATGCTATCTCAAAAAATTCTCGGTGAAAAGATAGAATGTACACTTTAATCTCAACCTTACACCCGTTTTTGCCAAATTATTTTAGATCCATTCTCCGTTTTCTTTTACTTTTTTTATGTAATATTATATTATATACATAGTATGTTACATTATTATATATAATATTTTATTTATTCGGTGCCGTGGTTGAACCAACGCACCATACTTTTGTATATATATATTAAATATTAAATATTTTATATATTATTATATTATATAAAGTTACTATTCCTCCTTTGAAATTCTCCAGCCTTCCACCGTTTGCTTTTTTGTTTTCTTTTGCTTTAGACCCGCTTTGGTCAAATTATGTTACATATTTGACCTGCTAAAATATATTTTATTAGTCCATGTATTTTGTTATTTAATAATTTTATATATTTGTGTGTGTTTTTATATATTTTTTGGGTATTTGTACATATATTTATGCTAATAATACATTTTCTTAGGTTTTTATTATTGGCAATCCCATTTGACAAAAATCCTTTTAGTTGTAATTTTATTCGATCTTTTATTTTAGTGAGGCGGTGAGTTTTAGTTGCAAATCCAACCTGAATTGTGCCTTACAAAGAAGTTTCAGAAGTTAATTTTTTCATGTTTACAGCGTCCCCGAAGGAAAATGCAAAAATGCTGTCGAAGTTGTTTGTTCGCTTGAGCGAAGGAATGTGCACTCGAGCGAAGAATCTTTAGTCCCAGAAGTTTGCACTGATGGTAAAAATACTGAGAAGATGCTTTTCTCACTCGAGTGACACTTTGGTGGCTCGAGCGAAGATACTTGGAAAAAGATGCGCTTTAGTCTCCTCGCTCAAGTGACCATCACTGTCGTGTTTTCTGTAAATATGTGTTTCGGTCTGATTTTAGGTTTACGACTTCCATATATTCTTTGAGGGTTCTGGGGTTTTCTTCTCAGGCTATTTTGCTAGTTTTCTTTGTTATTTGATTGAGTATTGTACTCATGGTTTGACGAGTATACATCAAAGAGTTGTTTGATTATTCGACTTCAAGAGTGTTCTTCTTTGGTGGAATCTGGAGATTCAAGCATGGAGTATTCGAAAGAGTTTGATGTTGTGCGCAGTCGTTGATTCGACAATGGATGTTATGGATTCAACATCAATCTGATCAATTCCGAGATAAAGGTTGTGGTAAAAGAAATACAGACTGTTGAAAACAAATTGACAGCGTTTCGATGATTTGTTTAGTATATTTGTACTATGTCTTCCTTTCATAGTGGATTGATTTGTGGTGTTTTACCCATGATTTTTTAATCACAATGGGAGGTGCTCCAATTGTGATTTTTTCCATGTAAAAATCATTTGTATCGATTTATTAATTTTTGAAGGGACAATTTAAATCACTTTCGTATGTACTAGATGATTTAGATTGTTAGTTTTAATCATTTGGGAATTGGTACAATTAAATCTTAATCTAATCACGAATTATTTAGGGTTTTCACCTTTTATATATTATTATATTATAAAATTACTATGCATGCTTTGAAAACAAACCTCCCCTCCACTGTTTCATCTTTTGTTTGTTTGCTATGTTTGTTGCCTATAAAAGGACGGAGCAGGAATAAAAAAAAAAATAAAGAAAATAGGTGCGAGGAGAAGAATTGACAAAAAGAATCAAAAAGATAGAATTGAGAGGAACAAAAGATTAGAAAGAAGAGAAAAAAATATTTTTTTTTTTAGAAAGGGAAAAAGAAAATATTAGATATTTTATTTTTCTAAACAAAACCTTTCTTTCCAATACGTCGAAACCAACCATTAAAGTTGAAATTCCAAATTTTGAATTGAAAATTAAGAACACATTCCACAACCTTGAGGATGATCAGAAGAAAGTTTGTAAATCAAAAAATTCATCATTTCCTCGAAAGGTGAATTTTCAGAAACTTTCATTTAATTTAAAAATATGATATAACTTGTTTAAATACTTCATTTACTGCTTTTCATAACTATTTTTTATCGTTTTAACAGGAAGGCTATACCACCCACATATCTGCTGTAAATTACTGTTTTTGTATTACCATCATGAAGGTAAAGCTACACCACATACATATCCGTAGTAATTTATTATTTTTTTATATAACTGTTTTATTGCTTTAACGGGAAGGTTGTACCACCCACATATCTAATCTAATTTACTGTTATATATATACTGTTGTAATTTACTACTTATATATAAATTGTTGTAATTTACCGCTTTGTTAAAGATGCGACCCCACCGGATGAATAGCAATCGACGGTGAATAGTAACCTCCGGCAGTGAATAGTAATCTGCGGAGGTGAATAGTAACTCCGACGATGAATAGTACCTCCGATGATGAATAGTAACCACGGACGAAAAGTGCCTAGTAAAATGAACAATGACCAAAGAGGATGAATAGTAACTACCACGGTGAATAGTACTTTTGGCAATGAATAATGCTCCTGCAAAATTGAGTTCTTTTTTTTAGCAAAATAGAGCAATCTCCAAGCAGCAAATAGAATTATTTCTGGTGATCGATCTCCGAGGCATCTTTCTATTTTATTTTTATTTTGAGTGATTGTGAGGATTTTTTTATATTATGTTGTAATATTTATTCATCTCCTTCGATTTGTAATATTTAAAATGTTGTAATAATTCCTTGTCCCACTTCTTTCTATCCCATTCTTTTACATCTCTTTGTGAATATGCATCATATTTTGTCTTTCATTATATTCATACTTTGCATCTATGTTTTATGCATCTTGATTCGATTAAGTTTGCATTTGTGGATTTAATCAATTCTTATGTGATTATGTGTACTACCTCATGTTCTTGCGATGATTCACATGTCATATCTTAAAAGCCGAATCTTTAGTTGCATCTTATAAGTGAATTGCATTAGGATTTTGTATATAAGATCGTGCATATTTTACTAACTTTGTTTTGTAGCTGTTCACGGGATATCGGTAAATACGTAAGTTTTTATGCTTTAGCATCCTGTTTATGTGTGTTTTTCTTATTATATTTAAGCATTTTACTATGTGGCTACTTACTTGATATAACTATATGAATGCTAGTGGATGGAGGTGGTGTCACTTAATTTGGAATGATATTGATTTTTCATGTTTGTAAACTCAATTTATTTGGGTTATACATCAAAACTCTTTCAAAATACATAAAATCAAATTGTTCCAAAATGAATGGCACAGTCTATACTTGTATGCTTCACATAGTAAATTTTAGGATTTATTAAATAATCAAAACATTAACATATAAAGAAAATAAAATTCATATCATGGTTGGTAAAGGTCAATCTTTTGATCGGGTAAACGGGGGTGCTCAATTAATGACCTTCCCCTCTCATACCTAAGGTTCCAAACCGAGATAACTTTGGTTATGACGAACAGTGGCCTTGGCATAAGTCATGGGTTTCCTAATTTTCTCAAAAGATTAGGTGGCGACTCTAAGATCTGGTGATGTAGTCCATTTGTGGCAATAATTTTGTAATAAAATGGATTTTCTATAAAGTTGCCAAATGTAGACTCTTATTTATGTTTCACATTGCACTCGTGAGACTTGATCAAAGAAATTGAGGGTTCGAACAGTTTAACGCATGTAGGTACCTCCCGGGCGTGTTATAGTTTCTGGCGACTGTGCTGGGAATTTTTTCAAACCTTGACTCGAACTCCATAATATGACTTTTATTTTCAATTATATGTTTATTGCATTGTATGCATTGGTGCATTTCAAGTCCCTGTGTTGCCCAGATACTGGTGGGAGCACAGGCAAGCTTTTTATGACACTACACCTATTTCTACGTTACTTTTGAGGCTTTGTGTTATAACCTTTTGAGATCTGTCAAAAAGGTAACTCTGCTATCTAAGGTTCTCAAACTTCGAATAGAGGCTATATTGACTCTTCTGATTTCTTGGGATCTTCATTAGTTATGAACCAAAGGACTCTTTGGTAATGTCACCTTGACTTCAACCCCTAGAGTAGAGCCAACCTTGTATATATAATGAGTTATAGTACCTTCCAAAATTAGAACAGGATGCTTTCTCATTTCTAGGATGTATGATACCGCTTATTTGAATAGTGAAACCCTAGATCATTTCAAAGCTAGGACAAGATAACCCTAGCCCCCATAGGGGTGTTTGTTCTTTTTCCTGCTATGTGCAATGTATGGGATCTAGGGTTCTCAAATTCTGAACAGTGGTTCAAGCATGTCAGTTTGTGGGAGTGCTATCAGAATTTTGATTGAAGGTCCTATTTTTGTTTTTGCAAGGTGGTTGTAGCACTATAGCTTCAAAGTGGTCTATTATCCCCCAAGTTCTGTAAGACTCGCACCGATAGACTGTTCAAAGTACCCTTCCTTTGCCAACTAGATCATCCCCAATCTTCTCCCTAAAATCAGTGATGGCTCAAATTTCAGAGAATATAACAAACACGTTTTTATCCCTCTAAAGAAGCACAGATGCTATCGCCAATACAGTTGCCACTCACAATGATTCTCTCGCTAAATTGCAACACCAATCTAGGATGTCCACTATCTAACCACCTCTGGTGACTCATCCTAATCCACCTCCACCTGCTAATGCCAACTCCTCAAAAATCAACATAGTCATTGCCACCATTACCACCATTGCCAATCCCTTTGGCAATACTGGCCCACAAACAGTCGAGTGAACCCGACCCCCAAATAAACCCTTTCATCCACTCCACATGTCCTCAACTCGTGCCATGAAAATCCTCGTAGAAAAGGGGCACCTCAAGCTCCTTGATCCCCGACCTCTCCATGATATTCTACCAGCTAGACATGACCCCAATAAATACTGCGCCTTTCACCAACAACATGGTCATGAGACTAATCGTTGTTTTCGCTTACGTCATGAGATTTAAGATCTCATCAACAGTAAACCTATAGCTCTACCTCAACCCCAAAGACCCAAGGTCATCACTCCACCCAAAAAATGCACAAAATCTACCGATGATGGGTTAATAAACTTAGGGGATAATGCAACTGACTTTGTGATTGGGGGATGAACCACTTGCTGATTGCACACATTTCGATCCAGACGTGGTAGATGACACGCACTGTTTTAGCAATTTAAGAATGATTTCATTTTACTTTCCGAACTGAGTGTTAAGTCTGAGTTTGATTCCACCCCGTCTGTAGATTTGGGATCTCGAGTCGTTCTAGCAAGTCTAAATCTGTTGATTTCGGGAATGCTAACCTAGACATCTCTGTCCTGTCTAGGTCTTCTTTGTCATTTTCTTTTGAGTCTGTTGTCATCATTGAGACATAGTTTTTCTTCAATAAAAGTACCATAGATTCTGCCTATTTCTCTGTGCCTTTAATTCATTGCATTGACCAAAAATTTCAAAACTTTTTTCCTAAACTTTGATAAAAATGAAGAGGAAGAAATTCCTTAGGATTTGTTAACTTTGGTCGACTGAGTAGAAGAGAGGTGTGCTAAGCCCTTGATGAATGAGATCATTTCTGTTAATGTGGGTACTGAGAAAGATCCTGGCTTGGTCCATATTGGTTCTCTATTGTCTTCGTAAGAGTACGAGCGATTAGTCACTTTGTTAAAAGATTTCAAAAAATATTTTTGCATGGTCCTATGAAGACATGCCTGAAATTGATCTTGAGATTATACGGCATAGGATCCCTATCGACTGGTGGTCCGACCTCCTTACCTTTCAAACCTTGATTTAGAATGTTCAATAATCAACCAAAGTATAAGGCTTGCATAGCCGAAATGGATGTAGCCTTTTGTAGCTTGCTTTCTTGCTCTTTTCGGATATGATAGCCCTACAGTTCGGACTCCTGTGGTTCTGAATCTGATTTCACAAATACAATGTGAAATAGAAAAAACAAAAAAGAGTCCAAATCCGGCAATTCTTTTTGAAAAGTCGATTTTGAATCAAAATGCAAAAAATGGACTGCTTTGCCAAATTTACAGAATCGCCACCAAAATATTTTTGAAAAATTTAAGAAACCTGAGACTTGTGCCAAAAGCCACTTATCCATCATCACCAAACTGTCTCAGCTCGAGGAACTTAGGTACAAGAAGGGAAGGTCATGAATTAAGCACCCCACTCGCCCGATCAAAGGTCAGCCTCTACGAATCATGATGTGATTCTTATTTACATTATATGCTCTTGTTCCGATTTATTCGGCTAACTTTACTAGGTGATGCATGCAAATATAGACTAATTTGAAAAAATTGGAACACTTTGATTTCATGTTTGTTTGAAAAAAATGTTTTGAATACGTGTCACTTAAAATAGTGAGTTTGTATGTACATTGATCAATTTATCCCAATTTTAGCACTTAACCTTCATCCACCGACATTCAAAGAGTTATATTACTTAACCAATTGGCCTCATTGTATTATGATTGGCATGGCAACAATCACACTTATGCGATATGCTAAAGCGATAAGTGCTCATCTAGTACTCCAAGGCAAGCCGAATAAAAAAACGATTAGAGAATATTCATGCTTCTAAACGATACAATGTGACTAATGTAACGCATACATTTATGCAATTTTTATAGGCTGGGCTATGAGCATGGTATATGATCCAATTCAAGACATGTGATAAATCACGCTTTCAAAAAATGAATTTGAAATTGACATTGGTTAGTATGATGAGCAAAACCCAAATGTATATAAAACAACTATATGCGAACATTGGAATGTTTAAGTAAATATGATGCTCTATGCTACCATCATAAGCGGGTAAATAAAAGGGAGAAAGAAATGGAGGTTAGAAGACATACACCATTATTACATATTTTTCCCTCGCGCAAGAAGGTCCGAATGAGTGTCCAAATGTCCGAATTAATAGCTAACTATTACAAACCTAAATGCGGACACTAATTAGCTAAATTAATTAACTACTTATTACGAATTCAAGGAACACTAAGCTATTTATCTAATTTATTACAATAAGGATATTTAAATGAGCAATAAACTAACAATCTAAGTTAACTAGCTATGCAATTACAAATAAATAGCAAAAATAACTACAACAATAACTAATTACAACCATAATAAGTAATAACAACAATAATTATTTATAACAATAATAATTACAAAATATAAGCAACAATAAGGCACAATGATCGCATGCACAGTGTCCAGAAACTACTCTGTCTACCCAGATTGCTCTGCCTCACCCTCAGCCACTACCCTCTGTTTCTGCCAAAAGCTCACTGCTTGCCAAACATTGGGAGCCGACTGGCCCTAAATGAGCTCTGGCAGGGCCAAAAAAGCGCCCGCCGGCGCTAAATTTCATGCCAAAAAATGTTTTATGCTCTGAGGTGAGAACAGTGCAAACAAAGCCTTTCTAAGCCATGTTTGTCCCTTCTTCCCTTCTCTGTCATGGGAAACTCAAGAGAAGAACGATTTCGAGTCCAAAACCACCAACAAGCACAATTTGATAGCTTGAAGATTTCGAACACGTTTGGACAAAATTAAATAAATGTAATGGAAAACCACCCCTCCTTCTTATCATAAAGGCTCAAAGAGGGGAGTAGACATGCTCTAAGTCTTATCAACATATCATGGCTTGATATGTGACAATTCCCAGAATGATGGACTCAGCATAACGTCCAGCCGAATCCAACCAACTCTAAACATTTTCTTTATGTCAGTTTCATTGATTTTAGGCCAATTCCAAAGTGGTGATTAAGTCCACTAAATAAGAAGAAACGTCAAATGAGAAGTGATCCTAAACATGAAAGACAGCCTATGCCTTGACGATGAACCTCCGTAGAGATTAAGCCATTGAGCATAGGTTTCTTTCTCATGTTATGAATAATTGTCGATCGGTTGAAGTAACTCTCAAACAAAACAAAAAAAGAAAAGAGGGAGGTGGCAGAAATGATCAAATACAAACTTGATTATTTAGAATGAGACTCTTGACATGAAAATTAACCAAAGAAAAGCTATCAAAACATTGGTAACACAACACAACAAGCTAGATATGAAGACTTACAACACAACAAGCTAGATATTCAAAGCATACACTAATTAAATAAATTACAACAACCTTAAAACAGCCCCTATTATGCTAAAAGTAGTAGCAAAAAGTCACGTTAAATAGCATAAAAAAAAGGTAGAAAGAACAAGGAAATGCAAGGCTAGTGAACAAGAGCAAGGAGATGTGGCTAACCTCTCCATTTTTGAGACCTCAAACCATATTTTTTAGCTTTTTTCAAACTCTGAAAATCAGTTTAAAAGGCAAAGAAAAGAGTGTAAAACAAGGGTGTGAGCTATGAAGTAGAGTGCAAGAAAGGGTGTTAACCCTCTCTACCCTTTAGTAACTATTCAAACCCAAGTTCCAACACTTGAAATAGAATCAAAACAATACAAAAACACAAGAAATAGACAAAGAAAGACAGAAATGAAAGCAATACAAAGGTGGTGAGCTTATACCTCTTGAAGAAGGTAAGCTCTTGTTTGTGAACCAAACTTTGTCCAAGCACACTCTCAAGCTTGAATTGTCACTCACAAAGCTCAACCAAGGTTCCAAGTCATGGCTTCCAAGGTTGTGTATGGTGTATAGATATGGTGTAAAGGTGATCAAATATCTCAGAGTTAGCTTGCACAAGAAGAAGGAGCTCTCAAGGGTTATTTTGCTTCTTAAAAATTTTTCCAACCTCTAACACTGAGATATATGCTCGTATTTATAGAATTTGAGCAAAATAGGGCATAAACATCTTGAAAAATGGATAGCTGGCTCATTCTTGCCCAGAACAGTGTTTCTCGTTATCGAGAGTCGGTCGACTCCCAATAGCTACGGCTAGCTCCCAATGTGGTACGGCCGACTCCCAATGTGTTCCCTTGTTCCACTATTTTAAACTCAATGTAGGGTGGCACAATGTTAAAAAAATGAATTTCTGGGGTAAAAATAGTATACATGGAAGGTTTAGAATTGGTTTTAGAGTGCGAGCTTACGTTCCTTCGTTGAGACTTTGAATCATACACAACACAACTTCATCATCGAGTGCCCAGGACAAAGCGTCCAAGTCCTGCAAGCGGTCAAAAATGGGGTGTCTACACCCTTGAACTAGCAGCAATAAGGTTAAATGTAATTCAAATTGGAAGTAGCCCTTGAATTAGGGCCAACAAGGTCGAATGTGACAAAGATTCAAACTGGATCGTTTCTCAAGCTAATGAAGTCCGAAAAAAAAGTCAAATCCTGGGATATGAGAGAATGAGTTTTATTACTGAAGAACAATCAAGTTCCTATCCACTACACTAGGGGCGAATTCAGACCCATAGCCTAGTCCTTACATCATCATGCCAATCTAGTCAAGTGTAGTAGTCATTCTTATAGATTTAGATGGCCTAGAGATCTCACAACCAATCAACATGGACAATCTAAAACGAAAGCACCACCTTTGAGAGGCTAGATGGGCTGAAAACCAGGAAGGGCGATCCAGGCAAAAGATAGAACAGAAAAACAAAAAAAAATAGAAAATGAATATAAAAAACAAAACATAAAATAGAAAAATAGAAAAAAAAAATATGAAAAAAAAATAGAAAAATGAAAAGCTTGCAAGATTGAAAACTCGGAAGGACAGCTTTGGCAAAAGTTAGAGCACAAAATGAGAGTGTTAATATCTGAGTGAACCTTAGCCGGAACTACATAAGGCATGATTCCTATCTTTAGGATATGCAGGCAACTTCATCCTAAAGTTCGGCCATAGCCATTTTCAACTCACTCATCCCGTCCATATTACCTGATGTATCTTTAGTCGACTTAGTTGTCCTATCCGCGTTTGCTTGGCTCGTCTCTGTTCTGCTTGGTTTAGTTTGGTTTGGTTTGGTCCAGTTCTACTCGACTTCATTCAGTTTGGATCAGCTCAGTTTGGTTATCACTATTACTACAATAGAACCAATTCGAGATTATTTGGCTTGGGACTATGCAACCCAATGATTCCATGTTAGTCGAGGTAGTGGCCATTTTCAAAAATAGGTGTTGATTATTTTGAATGAAGCTAACTAATTTTTCTCAAAAATTATTCCATTTTTGTAAAATCAGACCATTCTTTGGACTTAAAAAAGGAAAAAAGTTTCAGTGCTCATAACTTGACTTAGCAGAAAATGGAATAAGTATGCTAATTTAGCTCTCATGTTGATCAAAACATTTTTACTAAAAATCAAGAGAAAAAAGTCAAGGCAATGAACTTGGGGCATAGTCAAGTTAGAGATTCTGTCTACTCCTTGCTCAAGTCAACTATTCACCGCCGGAAGTTACTAATAGCGGTGTTTGATTCCAAGCGTGTTGTTTCATCTTTCAGCTGGCACGACAACACTTTGGCCAGTTCATTAGTTCGTCGGCCAACTTTTTGGACAGCGCACCAGTTTCAATTTCAGCCCATCATGACAAACTGAAGAATCGCTTAGGTCAATGGCTGTGTTTCATAGTCATGTTTTTAAGTTCCTTTCATACCAGTCAGTGTATATAAGTGTGTTTGGATTGTTTTGCTTCCTTTTTCTTTCATTAAGTCATTCTTTGATTATGGTCAGTATGGAATCAGTGTCCAATTTAGAGTTCAAAATTCAATTATTCTCAAATTCAATCAAACAAATTGTTTTCAAGCTCAAAGTGATATGCCAGTCATGCCATTGATGTTAAAAAATGAAACTTATTTTATTGAAGTCAAGGGATGCAATCCTCGATTGCAGAGACACAAAAAAACAACAAAAACAAAACAGAGAAAACGGGGAAAAAAAAAAAAACAAACAAACAAACAAACAACAACAACAACAACAACAACAAAAAAACAGAGAAAATGAGGAGGTAATCATTTTCTCAGTTTTCCGACAGCAGCCCAATGGCAAAGATTACAATCAGTTTCATTTGCACACAGCTTCATTGCCTGACTTTACTATCAACTGCCTTATTTCAGCTTTACTCTCAGGGAGCTCTTGAAGAGTCTGCCTCGGCATTGGCAGAGCTTCTGAAAGAAATTAATCATCGCCAGCCATCAAATTGGTTGTGCAAGGGAACTCTGAATCGGGCCGCGGAGGTGGCCGGTCATTTCAGTTCTTTATTCTGCTTTTTCAGTGCACTAATTTCTAATCGAGAGTCCTTGTACATACGTTGGAACATGGAGAGTTGTGTATTTAACTGATGTACATCAAACATCATGTTCTACAATTGCCGGGACAAATTAGAGACCACAGTAACGGTCTCCACACATGACCTCAGCGTATATGAGTTAGCTTCGATGTCAGACTGTGCCACTATTATTTGCTCAACTGACATCGTTGGAAAGTTGAAAACAAGAAAAGAAGGAAGAGTATGCGATTGAGGTTAAGGAGAGTTAGAATCAGTCATCTCTATCGTGGACTCGTTAAGGTCTGGAAAGAGAGTAAGAGAACCACGGGAAGAGGCCATATCAGAGGAGAGTGAGGCAAAAGAAAGCGGTTGCGGTGTGGTGGCAAAGCGAGTTTGTAGCCTTTTGCTCTATCTCTTTCACAGGCCTCGGTTTAAGAAGAGAACGAGGAATGAGAAGAAGACAAGAGGGTGAAGGTGCCAAAGCAATCATTAATAAATTAGTGAGGGTCTGCTCTGTCCATCAGGTGCCATGTTTGTTGAAATCGTGTACCAGACACGACGTTTAGAGAAAACGAAGAGGGAGAGTGAGACAAAAACAAATGAGGCAGGAAAGATATAAATATGTATATGTATTGTGTTTGTATGCATATATCTTGTATATATATTATTTGTATATATATTTTTTCAAAAGAATTGGTTTGGCTCAGTGGCCAAGGATTGAGAGGGTTAACCCTGAGGTTAGAGGTTCAAACCCTCATAACAGTGAGTGTTTCTTTTTTTGTATATTGTGTATATATATGTATGTATTTTGTATATATATATATAATTTTCGAAAACAAAAATCAAAAATCAAAAATTTTCCCAAAAAAAAAGAAAAAGAAAAAGAAAAAACAACAAAGAAAAAAAAGTCATTTTGTGTATTGCATCTGTATTCATCTGTTGTGCATCTATATGCATTTGCATTTTGTTGTCTCACATTGCCCTTTGTGTTTTTGTATTCACTATCACACTTACACCAACTATTACATCTATCTGCATGGTTATAACTATTACACTATTGTATCACTTGGCTACGATATATTTACATCACTCGCTTATAGTTGTTCAAACACATTGGTTACAACCCTTTTCTCTTTTCACTCGGTTAAAAACTTTCCCCTCTCCATATGAAATACGGTAACGTATGCATGTTCACTACACCATATTTACTTCTTTCATGTGAAACATGTTAGGATTTGAAGTTTACCCAATTAAAACCTCCCCCCTCTCCATTTGAAATACAGTTAGGTACATTTGTTAGTTACACCACTTTTGTTCCTTTCATGTGAAGCATGTTAGGATTTGATGTTTACCTAGTTAAAACCTTCCATCTCTCTGTATGAGATATGGTTAGGTACACCTATTGATTACACCACCTTTGCTCCTTTCACGTGAAACGTGATAAGATTTGATATTTACCCGATTAAAACCTTTCCCCTCTCCGTATGAGATACGGTTAGGTATGCCTATTGGTTACACCACATTTGCTCCTTTCACGTGAAACGTGTTAGGATTTGATGTTTATCCTATTAAAACTTTCCCCCTCTCTATATGAGATACGGTTAGGTATGCAATTGGTTGCACCACATTTGCTCCTTTCACATGAAATGTGTTAGGATTTGACGTTTTCTCGGTTAAAACCTTCTGACACTCCGTATGAAATACTTTTAGGTACACCTGTTGGTTACACCGCCATTCTTCTTATCACATGAAATGCGTTAGCATTTCATGTTTATTCAGTTAAAAACATCAGGTGTGCCTAGTGTTCACACCATCTTTCCTTCTTTTGCATGAGATGCGTTAGGTTGTTGTTTCGCTTGGTTAAAAACATCAAGTGCGCCTGATGTTCACATAATCTTTCCTCCTTTCATGTGTGACAGGTTAGGCTGTTGATTTACTCGATTAAAAACATCAAGTGAATTGATGTTCACACCATCTTTCGTCCTTTCGCGTGAGACACGTTAGGTTGTTGTTTTACTCAGTTAAAAACATCAGGTGCGCCTGGTGTTCACACCAACTTTCTTCCTTTCGCGTGAGACGGGTTAGGCTGTTGTTTTACTCGGTTAAAAACATCAATGCACTTGATGTTCACACCATCTTTTCTCCTTTCGTGTGAGACGCGTTAGGCTGTTGATTTACTCGGTTAAAAATATCAGGTGCACATGGTGTTCACACCATCTTTCCTCCTTTCGTGTGAGACGCATTAGGTTATTGATTTACTCAGTTAAAAACATCAGGTGCGCCTAATGTTCACACCATCTTTCCTCCTTTCGCGTGAGACGAGTTAGGTTGTTGTTTTACTCGGTTAAAAACATCAAGTGCGCCTAGTGTTCACAACATCTTTCCTCCTTTCACGTGAGACGCGTTAGGCTATTGATTTACTCAGTTAAAAACATCAGGTGTGCCTGATGTTCACACCGTCTTTCCTCTTTTCACGTGAGACGCGTTAGGTTGTTGTTTTACTCGGTTAAAAACATCAGGTGCACCTGGTGTTCACACCATCTTTCCTCTTTTCACGTGAGATGCTTTAGGCTGTTGTTTCACTCAGTTAAAATTCTGTTATGGCACATTTGTATGTGATCTTGTGGCACATTTATATGCAATGCACCCCCTGTTATGTTTCTTATCATTTGCACGAGGCTTGCCTCTCATGTTGCCATCTTCATATATCTTTATCATCACTCCATGACATTACATTGCATTGCATAATCATGAATTTTCAAACAACCGGCTTCGCGAAGCGTGTAAGTCCAACTTTCAAACTGCATTTTGAGCATGTCACGTGCATTTTGTCCTTAAACTACAATGGTTTGATTCTTTGCAAAAGGATATGTAGGTAGCCCCCGGGTTCAACCAATTGCATTTGCATCTTATTTGTTTGCCCAAGTCTTACGGCCTTGTCAAAAGGGTCATCTTCGAGCTTTAACATTCACTCACGTCAAGAAATGACTTTAAACTCTGTCAAAGAAGAGCAACTATAGACACCCCATTTTGACCGACCATAAGACTTGGGCGTTTTCTTTTAATTACCCGATGATGAAAATAAGAATATGTTATCTCACAAAATTCTCAATGAAAAGATAGAATATAAATTTTAATCTCAATCTTACACCCGTTTTTGCCAAATTATTTTAGATCCATTCTATATTTTCTTTTACTTTTTTTATGTAATATTATACTATATACATAGTATGTGATATTATTATATATAATATTTTATTTATTCAGTGTCGTGGTTGCAGCCACGCACCATACTTTTGTATATATATATTAAATATTTTATATATTATTATATTATATAAAATTACTATTCCTCCTTTGAAATTCCCCAGCCTTCCACCATTGGCTTTTTTGTTTTCTTTTGCTTTAGACCCGCTTTGGTCAAATTATGTTACATATTTGGCCTAATAAATTATGTTTTATTAGTCCATGTATTTTCTTATTTTATAATTTTATATATTTGTGTGTTTTTATATATTTTTTTGGGTATTTGTACATATATATTTATGCTAATAATACCTTTTATATATTATTATATTATAAAATTATTGTGTATACTTTAAAAACAAACCTTCCCTCCACTGCTTCATCTTTTGTTTGTTTGCTATGTTTATTGCCTGCAAAATGATGGGGAAAAAAAAAGAAGAGAGAGAAAGAATTGGCACGGGGAGAAGAATTGAGGGAAAGAATCAAAAAGAGAGAATTGAGACGAAAAAAAGATCAGAAAGAAGAGGAAAAAAATATTTTTAAGAAAGGGAAAAAGAAAATATTAGATATTTTATTTTTCAGAACAAAACCTTTCTTTCCAATACGTCCAAACCAACCATTAAAGTTGAAATTCCGAATTTTGAATTGAGAATTGAAAACATATTCCACAACCTTGAGGGTGATCAGAAGAAAGTTTGTGAATCAGAAAATTTATCATCTCCCCGAAAGGTGAATTTTCGCAAACTTTCATTTAATTTAAAAATGTGATATAACTTGTTTAAATACTTCATTTACTACTTTTCATAACTGTTTTTTATTGCTTTAACGGGAAGGCTACACCATCCACATATTTATTGTAAGTTACTGTTTTTGCTTTACCATTATAAAGGAAAGGCTGCACCACCCATATATCTGTTGTAATTTACTATTTTTTTTATATAATTGTTTTATTGCTTTAACGGGAAGGTTGCACCGCCCACATATCTACTGTAATTTACTGTTGTATATAAACTGTTGTAATTTACTACTTATATATAAATTGTTGTAATTTACCGCTTTGTTAAAGATGCAACCTCATCGAATGAATAGTAACCTCCGGAGGTGAATAGCAACCCCGAAGGTGAATAGCACCTCCAATGATGAATAGTAACCACAGACGAAAAATGCCCAGTAAGATGAATAATGACCAAAAAGGATAAATAGTAACTGCCATGGTGAATAGTATTTTCGGCAATGAATAGTGCTCTCGAAATGAATAGTGCTCCCGCAAAATTGAGTTCTTTTTTTAGCAAAATAGAGCAATCTCCAAGCAACGAACAAAATCATTTCTGGCGGTCGATCTCCGAGGCATCTTTCTATTTTCTTTTTATTTTGAGTGTTTATGCGGATTTTTTTATATTATGTCGTAATATTTATTCATCTCCCTCGGATTTGTAATATTTGAAGGGTTGTAATAATTCCCCACCCCGCTTCTTTCTATCCCATTCTTTTACTTACTTCTCTTTGTGAATATGCATCATATTTTGTCTTTCATTATATCTATGCTTTGCATCCATGTTTCTTGCATCTTGATTAAGCTAAGTTTGCATTTGTGGATTTAATCAATTCTTATGTGATTATGTATACTACCTCATGTTCTTGTGATAATTCACATGTCATATCTTAGAAGCCGAATCGTTAGTTGTATCTCATGAGTGAATTGCATTTAGATTTTGCATATAGGATCATGCATGATTTACTAACTTTGTTTTGTAACTGTTCACAGGATATCGATAAATATGTAAGTTTTTATGCTTTAGCATCACGCTTGTGTGTATTTTTCTTATTATGTTTAAGCATTCTACCATGTAGCTACCTGTTTACTTGATATAACTGTATGAATGCCAGTGGATGGAGGTTGTGTCGCTTAATTTGGAATGATGTTGATTTTTCATGTTTGTACACTCAATTTATTTGAGTTATACATCAAAACTCTTTCAAAATATATGAAATCAAATTGTTCCAAAATGAATGGCACAATCTATACTTGTATACTTCACATAGTAAATTTTAGGATTTATTAAATAATCAGAACATGAATATATAAAAAAATAAAATTCATATCATGGTTAGTAAAGGCCGATCTTTTGATCGGGTGAACGGGGGTGCTCAATTAATGACCTTCCCCTCTCATACCTAAGGTTCCAAACCGAGATAATTTTGGTTGTGACAAACAGTGGCCTTGGCACGAGTCATGGGTTTCCTAATTTTTCCAAAAGATTAGGTAGCGACTCTATGATCTGGTGATGTAGTCCATTTGTGGCAATAATTTTGTAATAAAATGGATTTTCTATAAAGTTGTCAAATTTGGACTCTCATCTATGTTTCACATTGCACTCGTGAGACTAGATCAAATAAATTGAGGATCCGAACAGTTTAACGCGCGCGGGTACCTCCCAGGCATGTTACATCAGGTGGACGGGTCACCGGCTCAATCGTTGGGTTGCACCAGAATCGAACCGTGACACAATAATTATATTTAAATTATATTTAAATAAAAATATAAGTAATAAAATTAAAAATTAAAAATATTAAATTATCTTAAATATTTCTCCTAATATTTTTTTTACTAAAAAATATAATAATATATTTTAAAATATTATTAATTTTAATTTTGGAAGAGAAAATCAAATATTCAATATTTCCTCCATATGATTTTAATTCAAATAATTTGATTGAAAGAAGAGCAAAAATTTTGGAGGCATATCAAAATTTTAAGTCTCTCTCCAATAAATTTGATTGAATCCCATATGGATTGCTTGAGTTTTTTTGGAAGAATTTTTTTTCTTATAAATAGGTAGAGACTTTCCCAATAATTTCAAACTCTTAATGGAATTCCTCACAAGAGGAGACCCATGAAAGAGATTTTCCGATTAAAATTTTCTTATATATATATATATATATATAATAAGAAAGAAAGAAAGCAAAGAAAGAAAGAACAAAAAAAAAAGTTAGAAAATATAAAAAAAAAGAGTTCAAAGTTTTCAATTTCATCGACCCGGCGATCCGTCCCCGAGTCGACTAGTTTGGCGATTCAACTGTCAGTTTTCCTGGTTCTCTCTAAATAGGCCAATATTTTGCTTCAAATGGTTCAGAGGGTATATCTAGATTGGAACCCACACCGGTCAACGATTCAACCAATCAAACCAACCGGTCCGATCTGGTCTGATTTTCAAAACCATTCATTAGAGCACCATTGCTATAATTCTACTATTTTCTACTATTGATTTCCAAATTATAATAATGGCAATGCTATTATAGCATTTGCCATTAAAAATACTCTTAATCAAAAGATGCTAAAGCTTACATGACTAGGAGTACCCAAAAATGCTAGAGCTTACATGACGAGGTGTATCCAATAACTTTTCATATGAAACTTTTAAAGAGTCAATGATAAGAATAAATTCAAAAAAATATATTCTAATATTATATTAAATCTTAAATCTTAAACTATTAGAAGAAGAAAAAAAAAACTTTATTATTTATATCATAAATATTCAAATTCTAAATTCTGTACCACAATCAAGTTGCAAGATTCTGGATTCTCACTGGCTTTCACAGAAAAAAAGATAGATATATCCATCAAGATAAGTAGGAATATGTAACATATGAAACTTTTGAAGAGTCCGTGATAAGAATAAATACAGAAAAACATATTCTAATATTATATTAAATCAAAATCTTTATTAAAAAAAAAAAAAAAAAAAAAACAACAACAACAACAACAACTTTATTATTTATATTATAAACATTCCAATTCTAAATTATGTACCACAATCAAGTTGCAAGATTCTGGATTTCCATTGGCCTTCATAGAAAAAAGATAGATAGATCAATCAAGATAAGTAGGAATATATAACATATAAAGATGACTATGAGTATCCAATAACTTCCCATATGAAACTTTTCAAGAGTCAGTGATAAGAATAAATTCAGAAAAACATATTCTATTTTAAAACTAATAAACAATAGTCCCTCATTTTATAGAGAAAATCTCTCTCATTCTAAAGGGAACATCGTTCCCTTATTCCATGGAGAAAATCTCTCCCTTGTTTTAATGAGAAAATCTCTCTAGCATTCTATGGGGGAAAAAAAACTCAAATTATGAACTTTAACCTTTTTATAATTTGAAATTTTTAAAAATTTTAAAAATAATGCAACAAAAAATATGAATGAAAATCAAAATACAATGTGAATATTCACAGTAAACAATAAACATACAACTAACTTTTGAAAAAATAAGACAAATACTAAAATATAATGTGAATGTTCACAATAAACAACAAATATACAACTAACCTTCAAAAAAATAAAATTTATACCAAAATACAATGTGAATGTTCTTTTGTTACCAAAATACAATGAGAGAATTTGTTTGATTACAAAAATCAAACTAGAAATAAAATTAAATAAATAAAAATAGATTTTCTTTTGTTACAAAAAACAAAATTAAAATCTAATGTAATAAACAAATAAAACAGAATAATAAATTAAACCACTTACTTGATTAATTTCTTCGAATAATAATCTGATCAAGTGTAGTGTTTGACACTGTGTCCTTAAGACAGATTCGTCCTCTTTATGGTGCTTTCAGAATGTGGGCATCTATATCTCAAGATGAAATGATCAACTATAAACAATAGCAGCACTACAAATTGTTTGCCCAACGAACACACTAAGTGTTTATACTCTTTCTCACAAAAATTAAATGCAGAAAAATGAAAAATAAATTTGCAGAGGTGAAGTACGAAAAATCTGAATTAAACATCAAATGAGGGCTGTCCTATTTATAGATGGATTAGTGGCTGCAGGTTTTGAATTAAACAGGTGCAAACCTGTTTGAACAGGTATGAAACCTGTTTGGTGTTGAATTAAATAGATTTAAATCTATTGGGTTCAAAATTCAAATAGATAAAATGGGAAGGGACCTGTTTGGGTGTACAGAAAAATCGAACCAGTTTATTTTCGGAATTAATTTGAATTTTGGATTTCATTTTTCAAAAAATTAAATTAAATTCAAATATTTTTGACCCAAAAAAGATAGGTATTGGGCCGGACAAGCCCAACCCAACCTCACACCATGCACTCGCGCCCAAGCCCAGGCCGCCTGACCGACCGAATGGACAGCGGCAGCGGCGCGCGCGCGCGTGTGTGGTGATTTTTGGGTCCAATGGGTCTAGCTTATTTTGCCCATAACCTCCCTCTCTAAAACACTTGGGTATCCCTTGGGGCACACCCCAAGTTCCAATTGTCACGACCCGCTCCCTGTACCCAAGGGTTAAGCATCGTGATGGCCAGTAACTGGAGTTACCTCCGGCCAATTCTTAAACAAATCAATAAACGCAAGCAGAAGTAAAATTTAAGTAAGGGTACCAAAATAATCATCGGAGCTTCTATTTTTATTACAAAATTATATTGACCAAAAAGGTCGTTATTTACATAGAAAATATCAGAAAAGTGTTATGCGTGCATCTATTCCGCAATCCCGCATCTAAGACTTTCCAAAAGCTATTCCCTGAAAATTGGTAAACAACTATAAGCACATGGCAGAGTGAGAAATATTATACCAAAAGTATAAGAGACACGAAATAACCATGGATCGTTAGTTAGGCCAAAACATTTACATAAACAAATCATTTAAGTAGCAGAACTGAAATACAGAAGTTATGTAACCACAACCACGGTACCGACAACCATAAAGGTCAACATCTGACGCACAAGTAGCCATGGTATTGTTACCCCCAGGCAAGGGCCATGTGAATATAAGCCACAGTATTGTTACCCCTGGACGAGGGCCACATGAACATATGCCACAGTATTGTTACCCCTGGGCGAGGGCCACGTGCAGATTGGCCGCGAAGTAACCAAACAGAAGTCAATGATTATTTAAGTCCCTCAAGGCATGGGACTCCCGTGGTGGTACTTACAAAACATAATTCTTTATAAGGTCATAACCAAATATTCTTTAAAATATAAACAGACATATCCATGGATTTCTTTTTAAGCAAATAGGGTTCAGAACTAAAACCACGTAACTGAAACCTTTATAAAACATAACTTTTATTAAAAACATAACTTATATAAAACAGATTTTGGTAAGTCAAAACATATGTAAAATATATTTTGGTGACTCAAGGTATAATATAACTCACCTTAACTTCAATACTTTACTCTTCCTTTCCAATATCAAAGACCCTTTTACATTCCACTATTCTTTTCATTTTTTTCTCTCTTTCTTTTCTTCTTTCCTTCTCTTTTCTTTTCTTTCCTTCTTTTCTTTCTTCTTTCATTTCCTTTCTTCCTTCCAGGTGAAGCATCTCCCTTAAATAGGAAGGAGAACCACTCTCTAGGCTACACGTGTCTCCCCAATCCTTTCACAGATTTCATAATTAATTCTAAAGATTCAATCTTATCCTTAATAGATATTTAAGATAATTACCTTTTGAGCCAATATTTTAATATAATTACATAAATAAATTAATTGTTAATTAAATTACACTTTATCTTATACTAACAGAAAATTAATTATTTACTTTAATACCACACTCATTATTATTATTATTATTATTTATATTATCTATATTATTATTATTTATATTTTGACTCCTAAACTTTTAATAATTATATTATTATACAAAATTGCACATAATAATATATAATAAATTATATATTTTCCAAACTGAGATTAAATAATATTAGTATAAATTCTATAGCATAATTAAAAATCTGGGTTGTTACACCAATCCCATGCCTTATAAACCCATGCCTTATAAATACATAGGACAGACTAAGTTATAATTTTCCTTAGTAGACTTATTTGGTTAAAACACCTATAAATGAGATTTATTAATAAAAAACCCAATCTAAAATCTTAAACTATTAGAAGAAAAAAAATTATTTATATCACAAACATTCAAATTTTAAATTTTGTACCACAATCAAGTTGCAAGATTCTAGATTCCCACTGGTCTTCACAGAAAAAAGATAGATCCATCAAGATAAGTAGGAATATATAACATATAAAGGAGAGGCCACAAAGAACATACAACTATTATATAAAGATAATCATAAATTTATTTCCCCCAACAAAGTCTCATTATCATATCATATCATAGTTTCTTTATTGTTACTAGTGAGTGCAGAGAGTAAGCAAAGGCAACATTATGCCTTTTCCACTTAAAGCTACCAAACCAGAGCAACGCCTCATTCAAGAGCAGCTAAAGAGTATTTTCATGAGGCATGACAAAAACGGCGATGGTTGTCTATAACGCCCCAAAATAAATACAATGTACCCATCTCATAATAACTGATAAGTGGCAATATATATGAATTGATAAGCTTTCATTAATCAGAGTTTGATATACAAAAGATGACACGTGCGATATACATTCATAAACAATACATCCTGAATCTACAACATGTGTTACAAGATTGAGAAAAGAAATTAAAGCTAAACAGATAATCTTATGTCCTAAAGGCTTACATCTTACCAAGTCAATGCTTGGGTACATCAAAAGTGAGTCTTAAGCTCAATACAATTAAAGCCCAAAGCTTGTACCAAAAAAAATGAATATAAAACAACAAAAACTGAGCCTTCAGCTCCACAGTCCTCCTAAGCTAAGTCTATGGTAGAGGCATATCACCAGCACTTGAAAATGATTTTTCCCAAATAGGGTGAGCCAAACCACAGTAGGAATAATCTAACACTATATGAATTTTAACAAAGATATAAGGGTGAAATGCATATCCAATGCCTACGTCAAAACGGTTTACATTTCTTTCTCAAAATCATGCCATACTCAAATTATATCGTAATTCTCAGATTGTGTCCTTTACCATAGGAAACAAGGGGAAATTCTCAAATCGGTACAACCTTTCACAGATATTTTGTCTGTAGGAAACTGTCAAACGGCACCCATGTAAACGTAGCCTATACAAGCGCTACTATTGCCATTTTACGGATATTTCATCCGCGGGAATCAGCACCCATGTATATGTGCATTTTTCGGGACTTTCACCCTGGACACACAGGCCAACTTAGTTTGGTGATACACACCACTTTCCAACTTTCACCTCTTTTTCTCAAAATCACATACATTTGCAATGTATTAAGTGAGCAACAATGTTCAATGCACATGGATGAGAACTTAGTTTCAATTCACTTAATCCTCATGCAATTTCTACAACAATCATAGCTATCCTCCACTGATAGCCCAAAACAGATATACAATCTCCAATATAGATAAAATTTTCAAAATTTAAGAAATGAGCGATAATACATATCCAACTCCATCATCCATATCAATATCTATCCAATTTCACATTTTTAACATCAATTCCAATTATTTATACAAAATAAATATTTGAAACATTTAGGGCAAAACTCTTTCTTTTTTCAAAATCCATTTCAAGTATCAAATCAACAATTTTGTCATAACTCAACCTCATTTTCAATCCCACAACCATTTTCAATACATCTATTTGAAAAACCCTCTTTTGATTTTAAACCAAAACCCTAGGTTTGTTCAAAATCCTCCAAAATGATAAGATTGCTTTATAAAAACGTATAACTGAGTTAAAAATCATAAAAGAGTATAGAGAATCCCAACCTCGAAGCTAGAAGACGAAATACACACTATTGAAACTCAGATTAAGCCAAAATCCAATTCTATTCAGATGAAAACAAAGCTCTAAATGGGCTCTACCTTTTTAACAAAGGAAGTAGGGTGGAAAAATCAATGGATCCAAGTGTTTTAAAAGAGAGAATGTGAGTTTAGAGACAGAGAGAGAGAGTCTCAACTTAGGGCTTTTAGAAAGTTTAGAGAGAGAGAGAGAGAGAGGGACAGATATGAAAAAGTGATGTAAAAAGTGATTATTACAGGCTGATATATGTATAGTCCGCTCGAACGCAAGAAGTAGCGCTCAAGCGTCCAGACACAATAAGTTGTTCCGCTCGAGCACAAGAAGTGATGCTCGAGTATAGATTACCCACTTCCAATAGGTTTATAGACAGAAGACCATCGCTCAAGCAGAAAAATGGCCGCTCGAGCGTAGGAAACACTGTTCGAGCGTAGAATACACTCTCTTAGCAGTTTCGCAAGCCTACAAAACTACTGAGAGTTCATAAAGGCCGCTTGAGCGTAAGAATAAAATTTTGGACAACAAGGTTTTTGAAACACAATGTACCAACCTGTTCCAAACACAACCAACACATCCCGATAGCCAAGCTCAATGAGGGAAAAGAGGAATAAGACAAGAATAATAATATAAAACCAAGAAACCCGAATCCAAAATATCAAATGGGTCGGGTCTTAAACCAAAATCGCTATACTATCTCTGCCGGAAGAGCTCAAAATGGGTTTTAAAGAACTTGATGTCTTGTTTCCTGGATGGCGATCTTGGTGTGCTCTTTGCAAAGCTGATGCTGACAGAGATGGAATCATATCCGAGGACGAAATGGACGATCTCATCAAATATGCTTGTGAATTATTAGGATATAATTAAAGTTAAGTAGTGGATTAATGACGGTTACGAATTTGTCACATCATGTGGTGGAGTGACATTACTCTTAAATATCTATGTGTGTACGCACATGCGTGTACGTGTATGGAAACTGCACCTTCCTTAATTACTATTATGAATGATAATAAATAAACCTTCCTTAATTACTATTATGAATGATAATAAATATAAAAAAAAAAAGTAACTTTCGTCTTGTTTATTCAGATTCTTTATAAATTTGCTTATTTTTGGATTCATTTAATCCTCAATCATCTTTATAATTTTGAACGTCGAAAACTCTTCCTTTTTTTGTTTGTATATATATATTTATTTTATTTTTTTAAATTCTATTAATTTGTTATGTAAATGTCATTTGTTATTGTTATTATTATTATTATTATTATAAAAAATTATAGAGGACTATATGTTTGAGTAATGCTATAGTATATCATTTTTAGTGTACAACACTACATTGAAGAAAGAAAATGCTCTTGATAACAAATTCGAGAAAATTTCATTTTTACCCCTATGTTTTGTCTCAATGATCAATTACATTCCCAAACTTTGAATAATTTTAATTTTACCCCTAAAATTTTTGAAATCGTATCAATTTTACCCATGCCATCACATTTGGAATGGAAAAAGTTTTAAAAAATTACATTTTGGCCCCATATTTCAAAAGAAAAATGCAAACACACCCTCTCCTACCCAAACTCACTCTCTCTCCTCTTCCTCTTCTTTAATTCCTCTTCATCTTCATCTTCATCTTCAATACAATAACCCCATCGCCTTCTTCATCCTCACCTCTCTCTCTCTCTCCAAACCCTCATTACCGCACCACCACCACCACTCCACTGCCTACTTTTTCTCTCTATCCTTCTCTCTCTCGTCCTCCTCCAAACCCTTAGCATCCACCTCTCACACTGATCCATAAAACCTAGAAACAGAGATCACCTAATCTCTCTCCTCCAAGCTTCTTAAAGACCCAATTGAAGACTCTCTCTCTCTCTCTCTCTCTCTCTCTCTCTCTCTCTATTTATTTTTTCATCTTTAATAAGCAACCAAGGTTATTTAGAATCCATAATTGCATGATAATCTTAATTCTATCAAAATTGACAAATTCTCATCTCTTATTTAGTTATGTTCACAAATACTTTAGCTCAACAACAATTATAGATCCTGACATGATTGATATCATCATTCATTCAAAGTAGCATGTAAAGACATTATTACTCAAAAAAAAAAAAAAAAAACAAAAAAACAAAACTGAATATAGGTAATCAAGAAGCAAAATGTGACCTTATTAGTGCCAGGGATTAGGCTCCGAAGCATGGCGAAATGACCATTAATCCTCTCTATCCTTCGCTTTTTCGCCTCATTATGATTCCTCAAAGCATCCAATGTTACTTTTATTTTTACCCCTTTTTGCCCAGGTGTCACCATAGCCTTCACAAGCTCTCCTCTCTCACCATCCAACACCAAAGACGAAGTAGACAACGACCTACCCCTTATTATCTCCTTAAACCCATAAATCCTCGAAATCCCATCAAAAGAACTCGAGAATTCCATCTTTTTCTAAAGAACTATCTCATACATGAATAAAATCAAACAGAAGATAAGTTATAACTGCAAAGTTTCAAAATAGCACTAAACCAAAATGGCGATTGGTTGGGGATGACCAAAGAGATGCCTCTTGAATAGGGTTTGCTAAATTTTGTTCTTTTGATAGTTTCCATCACTCAAGATAGAGAAAGAAAGAGAGTAAGTTGTTTGAGTAACTAGGTTTAACAAGAAAACAGAGAGATTTTTTTTGTTCTTGATAATCTTTGAATTGGAACATCTTTGGAGGGTATTCAGTTTAAGAATTGGGAAGAAACTCTCAAAATTCAAAAACTTGAAAGTAAAATAAAATAATCTGTGTACAGAATACAGAGAAGAGAGTCCTTTTGGAAGAGGGTGAGTTTGCATCTATCATTTGAAGTTTGGGGTCAAAATACAAATTTTTTTTTTAAAAAAATTCTGTTTCAAATGTGACAGCAAAGGAAAAATTGATACAATTTTAAAAATTTTGAGGGTAAAATTGAAATTATTCGAAGTCTGAAATTGTAACGCCCTGAAATTTTTCCACAAGAATATGCCCAAACAAATACAACAATATACCCAAAAAGTCCACCTTCTCATTGAACTAAGAGATAAGAGGTTACAATTCACCATATGCATTCCCATAATGTTCAGAATTCATATTCCAATTCAATGAACTAGGTGGCCTTACAAAATACAAGCCTCTAGGGCATACAATTACAACAAAATAAATTAATAGTCATGTTACAAAATTTTCAATTCAAAATAGCAAAACACACATGGATCAACTTTTCCAAAAAAGAGTTATTGCTTGACCAACTCTTTAGGGAAGTAGAACTCCATCATTTACTGAAAAAGATAAGATATGGTTGAGCTATATGCCCAGTGGGAACACATTTAATGAAGTATTTAATCCTTTAAATAAGATTATAGTACCTTTGCGACCAAACATTACATGAAAATTTATCTTTACATGTAATCCTTAGCAAACATACAGATCCATGACAACTAAATAATAACAGTGGCTATTCATGTCATCAAGCACAACAATCAAACATTCACAACCATAGAACACAAACTATGAGTCCACCTGTAAGAGTCCGATTTAAAACACCCTTTACTTTTGTTTTTAAAACCAACCCCCATATTTGCCGATTATTATACGCCAAGGAGTGGGCACCCAAAAGAAAACTATCCGTTTTTCCACTTTTGCTGGCTGTCATACGGCAGGACTATGTGGACACCCAAAAATATTTTTCCCACATTCGTCTAGCGATAAGCCTAGACAGGGCATTTGGGCACCTTTTAAACTCTCCGTGTGAGTACCAACACAACACCACACTTGGAAAACCGACCCTTACCCGGACTCATGCACTATTAACAATTCATTCATATTTTATTCCATCAACAACCATCCAACATTACCCAAAAGTTAAATACAACATAAGATTTAAAGAAAACAAATAACATTCAAGCCACACTTCTTTTACTATATCAACATCCACATCCTTCATCTATTTTATTTCACAATATTTCATGAATCAAGGAAATTTCCCATTCAATGTGGTGTTTTTAACTCAAGTGGAGAATCTAGGGTTCTTAACAAATTTGGGGTTTTTCTCATCTATTACAAATATGGCTTGTAATAACATTTATATACATGTTTCGAAAAGAATGAGTAAAAAAATCTCAAGCAAGAGTCAAGTAAAATGATTTATTTATGTAAAACATGAGATTGATCCAAAAATACTCTCCAATTAATTCACAAATCACAACCATACCATGAAATCCCTTCAAAACAAAAAAATACTAAGGTAAAAGTGTCCCTACCTCAAGTCGTGAGGAAGAAAACCCGAAAAAATCAAGGTCGACGAAGCCACGAACTTCTCAGACCAATAGAGAGCCCTTGACAAGATCTTCAAGTTATCTCAAAGGATCAAGGTGCAACTCTAAGAGTGTAGATCTAAGGATTGAAGTGGAAAAACTGAGTTTTTGAGAGAAAGAGAGAGAGAATCTCGGTTTTAAGAGGAAAAAGAGGAGAAAAATTATGAGAGAGGTGGGGTTTGAGTCTATTTATAGTATTAGATGATAGCCCTAAGGTCAATGAAAAAGATAAGTCCAAAAACCCTGAAAAATAGGGCCCATTCGAAGTCCAAAATTCTGGAGAAAAAAAAAAACACGCAGGGATCGACCCTTCGGGCAAAGGGGTAGACCCTTAAGGTAGAAAGACAATTTGGCAACAAACAAGGGGGTCAACCGTTAGACAGGAGAAGGTCGACCCTATTTTCCAGCAACTAACACAGAAATTCTGCAACATAAGAGGGTCGACTCTCCCCAGACTAGTGTCTACCCTATTTTCCAGCAGCACCTCCAGGAACTTCACCGACAAGTAAGGGTCAACCCTTAGGGAGGCTGGTGTCTACCCTATTTTCCAGCAACACTTCCAGAAACATTACAACATGCAAGGGTCGACTCTTAGGAAGGCTCGTGTCGACCCCAAGGCAAAATTTCTAAGTTTCCAAGGAATTTTTGACAAGAATAAACGCAAACAAACAAACCCAACGAGTTTAAATCGGATTGTACTCCTTCAAAACCAATAGACAACAACTCCAAAGACTCCCAAAAAAAAAAATAAAGATATTAAACACACCTTCCAATGTATTAAAACACCCAAGTGTTACAGAAATGTAATTGATCATCGAAGTAAAGTATATGGGTAACAATGAAATTTTTTCAATAAATTCTCAAGAAGAAAGGAAATGTAATAACTATAGGAATAGTGTGTATACTAATCCACAATCTAATGTAAGGCCTAAACATTATGGAAACTCCGTTTTATTACATCATGATAATCTTGAATTTTTTTCACAATCAAATAAAAGTGACAATAAAAATAAACATTATATTTTAAATTTTTATTTCAATTTTTCGATTAGGAATTGAATGTGACTTCCTCCCTAAAGTTTGAATCAGTGACCAGTCTCTGCCTACATGTGGGGAACTAGTTGGATAAGAACAATACATTGCATACAGTGTGAAAGTTTCTTAACTTGGGAGCAAGGTGAATTTATTCATATCAAAATTAAAATAAACAAAAATTGTTTCAGAAAATAGAAATGAAAGAAAGGAACTAAAGAATTAGAGGTCTAATTAGCCCTAGACCTATTTCGATAATTTGAATTGTTTAACTTGTGAAGTATATTTATGAAAAAAATTATTTTTTTTTTAAAAAAAAAATTATTAGATATTAGTACACATTTGACTAATGCTCTATTTGTTTGGATAGAAAACATTTTCCACGAAATTTTTTTTCCAGAAAATATTTTTTTTCTATATTTGGTGGTGGTGGTGGTGGTGGTGGTGGAACAAAGGTGGAGGTGGAGGTGGAGGTAGTGGCATGGTGGTGGGGCAACAACAGCGGTGATGGCGATGGTGATGGTGGCGGTAACCGTGGTGATAGTGGTGGAAGGTGGTGGTGGTGTGGTGACATTGATAAATTTTAGTCTAAAAAACATTTTTCGCCTTTTGAAAGTGAAAAACATTTTCTACCCAAATATGTTTGTTTTTCATTGACTATAAAAAAAATATTTTCCACTGACTTTTGTTTTTTATTATACCAAACATCAGAAAATATAAAAACTATTTTTTAAAAAATATTTTTCACCCAAATAAACAAAGCTTTACAATCACTCTCTCTCTCTCTAAACCCCTTACATTCAGTTGAATAATTTTACCCTAAACCCAAACATCTCTCTCTCTCTCTCTCTCTCTCTCTCTCTCTCTCTCTCTCTACCCTATTTCTCTCACTGGCACACCATTTCCTCCTACTCCTCCATCACCAACCATTATCTCCTTCTCCTTCGTTGCCATCAGCGTTGCTCCTCCCCTATCATTCATCTGCTAGCTTCGACATTGTAATCCTCCATCACCAATCTACCATCTTCGCATTGTCGTTGCCACCATCTTCCTCCATCACCGGTTTAGGATGCAAAGTGTCCAATCAGGGCATTGAAAGGTGTTGTTGATCTTCTACAAACGTGTAACTAATCTGATAATTTGTTACTTAATTCAGTGATAAATTTGTTACTCAATTTATGAATGATAAATTTATTACTTAGTTCAGTGATAAATTTGTTGTGATGCCCCTCTCTTTTTCAAATCAAGTCTGCTATTTGTAAATTTTTTAACAAATTCATCAAAAATAAATTTATCACTGGTTTAAACAAATTTATCACTAGTTTATCACTATTTTAATCAAATTTATCATTGGTTTATCACCGGTTTAAACAAATTTATCATTGGTTTAAACAATACAAAGCTCTGAACTCATCAATGTCGACACACCCATCTCCATTCATGTCGATTTTCTTGATCTCTCAAATCTAACATCATCTCTCTCAAATCCAAGGGCCACAGAGACAAGTGTCATGTTCACCAACACCAACAAATTCATCAATGGCTTTGAAACACGTCAATGTCAACACATTCCATCTCCATTCATGTCGATTTTCTTGATCTCTCTCAGATCTAACACCATCTCTCTCAAATCCAAGGGACATAGAGACAGGTCTCATGTTCACCAACACCAACGAAATTCATTAATGGCCCTGGCAGTTCTCATGTTCACAAACACACTAATTCATCAATGGCTCTGGCAGTACAACAATAGGGGCAAAATCGGGATAACAAAATTTAACAAGACTTCCTGGTGTATGAGATAGAAACTTAGGACCTAATGGGCAATAGATTCAAATCATGGGACCGGCTAGTAAAAAAACCCCTAATTAAACTAGCTTGCCAAAGGCTATATATACCTTCATTTGGGATATAGGTTGATTTTTTGGCTATTTTAGCATGGGGCTAAAAAGCCTCATTTGGGATAGGCTTTGTTAGGTTTTTATTCTTGGCAATTCCATTTGACAAAACTCCTTTTAGTTGTGATTATATATCAATTTTAATAGAAAATAGCAATTCCAATCAAACAATCAAAGACAAATCGACACAATGATTTTACGTGAAAAAACCACAATTGGAGCTACTCCAATTGTGATAAAAAATCACGGGCAAAAGTCACAAAACAATCCACTAAGAAGACATAAAGAAATTACACAAGTATACTTTCAATTACTTAGTGAATCCATTCCTAAATCGAACAAACCCCTTTGTGCCTCTTCCAACCCCGTCTTCACCTCGGAATTGTCTTGCTTGATGTTGAATCCACAACGTCGATGTTGAATCCACGACGATGAGCCACTCTAGAATCCACCAAAACTTCAAGCCCAAATTCCTCGGAATCCATCGAAGAACAACTCTCTCTTTTGTATTGAAGAAATAAAACAAACAAAACCCTTTGATATATTTCACTCAATTCATGATTAAACCCTCACAGATATCAAAGGAAACAAGCAAAGAAGCTTCATATGAAAATCCTAATACCCAAGAAGAAGATATGGAAGTTGTACCCTAAAAACGGACTGAAACACATATTTATAGAAAACAGGTCCGCAATCTCCGCCAGAGCCCAAGAATGGCCGCTCGAGCAGATCTACTCTTGACCACAGGAATGGCCGCTCGAACGGGAAAAAACAACTCTCAATACTTTTGCAAGCGAGCAAAACTTCTGAAAGGTTGCGATCTCCGGATTGCAAAATCTAGAAATCCCCTAAATATTGATTTGTGATTTTGTATCAATTTTAACCAGTAAATAAAAATCTCAATCAAACAATCAAAACAAATCGACACAACAATTTTAACGTAGAAAAACCACAATTGAAGCGCCTCTAATTGTGATAAAAAAAAAAACCATGGGCAAAAACCATAAAACAACCCACTAAGAAGACAAAAGGAATTACACAAGTGTACTGTTAATTACATGGCGAATCCACGCCCGAACTGAACCGACCCCTATATGCCTCTTTCACCACAGTCTTCACCTTAGAATTGTCTTACCTAATGTTGAATCCACAACGCCGATGTCGAATCCATGATGATAAGCCACTCCAGAATCCACCAAAGCTTCACGTCACACCCCAACCCTGCCCCCTAAAAGTTTGGGCATGACCTCAACCGAAACAGACACTCAACCTGCTATACAAACAACATATGAGGGCCTGACGGAAGCCTTCAACATAGTAAATGACATTAAACCCTTTCCATTGAGCAACTATAACCATGCCAGGATCATACACACAGAATAATCAGTAATTAAACATACAAATACATACATTGAAACTTAACTACACACAAGCAGTTATACAGAACCAGTCCCAATTTTGGGAGTTTAACAAAACAGAATATACATTCTTCCTGAATCAAAAAGGTTTGGACCAAAAATCTAACACCTATCACGGAGTGCACGGCTTCGTCAAGTGCCTGGGTATGCTTAAGTTGACAAAAGGGAGGTGATACCGAGCTAGGACTGACCTCCAAGCTTATTACCTACAGCATCAGACATAAATACAGAGTGAGACAAACTCAATGAGTAATAATACGTGAAAATTTATTATTCATCATAAACCATAATCCATAAAGATATATTGAAACAGAACGAAATCCATAAATTAGCCTGATGCTGCGTTACTTTCAAACGGCCTTAGGCTCACTCATAACAGAACGGCCTCGGGCCCAACCATAACGGAACGGCCTCGGGCCCATTCACAACAGAACAGCCTCGGGCCCAATCATAACAGAATGGCCTCGGGCCCAATCATAATAGAACGGCCTTGGGTCCAAAATGGTGTAGACGTATATAGGCCTTCTTTGTATACATTTCCATCAAACTCGAACTCATTCACATGTTAATATAACATTTTCAGAAGTCAAAATATTAGTAACATGTACAAACGAAGCATTGTCATACATTAGTGTACTATTACTCACAGTGTCGAGACGAAGCACTTGTTTCTCTTGGAGTGTGTCCTACACACGCACCAAATTACAAATTAGTTCTCCTTTCTTAATTCAATCATCCTTTGATTCGTTTAACTTCAATTGAATTTACAGATATCAAAATAGTATTAAATACAGATTCTGACAATTTTAGAGAGTCCTACGCGCAAAATGGAGCATCCCGATTTTTCCACCCTGGGCTGCACGTGCGGCTGTCAGCACCGCACGTGCGGCAAATTCTCCCGCACGTGCGGCAAAACCCTCCTGCACGTGCTTTTTAGACAGAACTGAACCTCAAATTTTCTCATTTTCCCGCACGTGTGGCCATGACTCCCGCACGTGCGGCAATGGTTTCCCGCACGTGCGGCGATTTGCAAATTTTTCAGTCCGAAATTTTAAACAAAATCCAACTCTTGACATATGTATTTTATGGCTCCAAATAGGTTTAAAATTCATGCAAACAAGATTACAATCTTACACATCAACACATTATGAATGGAATCAACAACTCTAAACTCACAAAATATACTTTAACTCTACACTTACACACACACACATATACACATAAAACCATGTTCATAAGGGTGCATATAAACTTGACAACTAAGGGAATATTATGCATCTTCTTACTAGGGAAATTAGGTTGAAGAAAATAATTAACTAATGAAATCTAACATGTTCATTCCTCAACACCCTCACCCAAACTTCCATTACAACCCCACATCATATTACACTAAAAGGATTTATATTCTAACAAGAAAAGAATAAGATTAGCTAGATCAATCTCACCTTGGATTTCACCTTGGGCTTCAATCTTAAAGGAGCTTCTTAATTCTCCTAAATTCTCCTCTTGTTGATCCTCTCTAACCCTTTCTTCCAACCCTCTCTTAAGAGATAACTTAGACAAAGTTCTTGATTCATATATATACTCATATACAAAGAAACTTCTAATCAAAGCATAAAAGACAAAAATCAATCATTTAATCATCCCGAACCAAAATTTCACCAACATGCTTAATATTACCTAAAAATTATACTGATTTCAAATATCAAATCAATTTCGGATTATCATGCCTTTACGGCTCCCAATTTTAGATTTAAGCATTCCAATTGTGATAGATAATGTTTTTATCAAACAGATAGAGTTCCATGTTTTCAAGGTTGATTTAGTTCAATGAAATTTGACATAGCAATTCTCATTAAACATTCAAAAGTACAGATTAGAGGACTGAAAAGACACCAAAATAATATACGAAGGTCGGGGTATTACACTTCAGGCCCTAAATTCCACAGAATCCACCAAAAAACAACTCTCTCTTTTGTATTGAATAAATAAAACAAACAAACCCTTTGATATGATCCACTCAATTCATGATTAATCTCTCACAGATATCAAAGGAAAACAAGTAAAGAAGCTCCAGATAAAAACCATAATACCCAAGAATAAGATCTGAAAACCGTACCCTAAAATCGAACTGAAACACTTATTTATAGAAAACAAATCCGCGATCTTCGCTCGAGCGCTAGAATAGCCGCTCGAGCAGATCTACGCTCGAGCACAGGAATGGCTGCTCGAGCGAAAAAAATAACTCCCAGTACTTTTGCAGGCGAGTGAAACTTCTAAAAGGTCATGATCTTCGCTCGAGCGCAGGAATGGCCACTCGAGCGGACAAACAACTTCGACTGTAATTTTTCTTTTTGCTTCAAGGGCGCTGCCCCTCAACCCCACCTAGGTGCTGCCCCCTGAACCACCACAAGCTAACTGGGCAACTCGATCTCCGACATAGTCAGCGAAGTGGCAAACATGATAGGATTAAAATCTCAAACGCCTCTGCATAGACACAATTCGAGTTGGATTCATATCTAAAACTCATAGCCTCATTGAAATAAAAGATCGAATATAATTACAACTGAAAGAAGTTTTGTTAAACGGGATTACCAAGAATAAAAACCTAAAGATCTCCCCCTTTGGCAATGCCGTGACAAAACACACCTAACACAAAATCCTAATCACCCCAACCCATTACAACCAACAAAAACAAACTTCTTTCTCAAGGTCATGATCTGCAAAACAACTATTAGTGCCACAATCTCCAAAACAACTATTAGTGCCACAAGAGTATATGAAAAAGCAATAGACATATGACATGATTATCTTGAAACATGAGATGAAAATATGAATAGATGTAAATTGGAGATTTTAAGAACATGTAGCATGAATAGATGAAAATCCTAAGACACATGCACCTTCAAACTTTCTCCCCCATTTTGTCTTGAATTGCCAAAGAAAGCTCAAGCAACTATAGTAAAAGTATAAATCACACAAGCAAGGATATGATGATGTAATTAGCAGTAGTATGCAAAAAGGAAACAATAAAGAAGCAGTGCATAGCAACATGCAAAACAACTAAAGCCAACCTCCCTTACCAAACAAATCAAAGTGTTCATGCTAACAAACTCTTGCAATGATAAACCAAACTCCCCCTCACTAAAAAAAAAAAAAACACTGAAAATAATGAACAAGAAGAAAATAACAAAAATAATATGGTGAAGCAAGCAAGGAATTTCATATTTGTACCTTAAAACACACAAAATTTTCCAAGAAGCACAATTACTTGAAAACACAATGCACACAGTCTCTAGAAGATTCCTGATAAAAAAAAATGATGCATTATGTGAAAAGCATAGATCCCATGAAAAAAAGTGTGTGTGACTCTTAGAGTTCGACAAACACTAAATTCAAATCCTAGTAGCGATCTGAAAGCTGGACCTCCGACAAGAGAATCTTAGAACAACTAAGAAAAGTCAACCACTAGGAATCAAGGGGTATTTGTTGAGTAAAAGTAGAGGCTCTCCCTCAATCAATGAATCTTTTTTTTTTTCTTTCTTACTTTTGCACATTTTTTCTTTTCTTTCTTTTGCACATTTTTTTTCTTTCTTTTACACACTCATTGGTGGCTGACACGCTCAAGAGTATGGAAACCGAACCAGAGAAACATGGAGACAATAAAGATAGCCTGGTTGGTGACTCTGAGGTAGCCTTTTCCTCATGTCTTAACTGCAAAGAACTGAAGGAAAAGCCGTAGAGATGCAAAAAGATAAAAGGTGGTTAAAAGACTTAACATCACCCACGATATGCTAGTATAGGTCAATTCCTCTAGAAAAGCAAAAGATACAATGCCAGAAGTCCATAGAGAAAAATGATGAAAAATGATCACTGAGGCAGAAGACTCTGATATTTGCTAATCCAAGAGTGTATACAGAATGAGACATACTAATCAAAGAACACACAATCTGAAATGAGTAATGACCAGAGAAAGAACACACATATTAACATGCAATGGATATTCTCATTAATTCCAATATGCAACAACAATTTCTCAAAAATTTCAAGCTTGCAAAACTATACTAAGAAAATCTTTTTGGATTTTTTTTTTTTTTTTAAACAAAGCAAGATAGAAAAATGAACATCCACACATTAAATGATATCACACATTAAAAGACCCAAAAAGAAAAAAACACATAGAAACCTAAAAACTAAAACGAATAAACAAATAAACAAATTAACACAAGTCAAGTTTTCTCACACAAACTGATTTAGTCTGAATAAAGTTGTGAGTATTACGGTTCTTTGGTGGTGGCTTCACGTTATGTTTCCCTTCCCCTTCAATGGGAACACGTCTCGACTTGGTTTCCAACCACTTACTCCAAGGTCTAGACAAATGCAAACTCACTTCATGTTTGGTCTCAAGAAAATCAAAATAGCAAGGTCTATTATGACCCTTAACCTTATTACGACCAATGAAGTGTCTCCTAACCCACGAGATGTTGGAATTTCTTCCATCTCTATGAGAAACTCTCTCATGCAACTCATAACAATAAGGGCGAATATGACCATATATACCACAATGATGACAAACAAAAACAGGGTGTTCCTTCTTTTCTTTGGCCTTACCAACTCTAAAAGGTTTGAGAAGTCCATTCTTGTGTTGAATATTTTGTTCTCCCTTTCCTTGAGTTCTTGTATTATGAGATGTAGATGCACTCGATTTTTGCTCTTTGTTATCACCAAAGCCAATGCCACTCTTGTCAGAACACATTTGTTGAGGCCCAATAATATTGTCCAAATTCTTTGATCCTTTGTTCCAAAAACCAATGGTAGCCATAGCACACTTTAGCTCTTCCTCTTTCTTGATCATTAGTTCTTCCAAGGCAACTTGAGACATCTCAAGAGTTTCAATCTTTTCTTCATACGTTGCATAGATTTGCTATAGCTCATTCCTCTTTGTCCCACAAGTCAAGAGTTTCACACAAAGAATACAATTATGTATTATTGGCTTTTTGCTTTGGAGGCACTGCCCCTCGACCCTGCCTGGGCGCTGCCTTGGACCTCCGCAAGCTGATCGGGAAGCTCAATCCCCGACATAGTCAGCAAAGTGGCAAACATGATAGGATTAAAATCACAAACTCCTCTGCATAGGCACCATTCGGGTTGGATTTACATCCAAAACTCATAGCCTTACTAAAATAAAAGATCGAATACAATTACAACTGAAATGAGTTTTGTCAAATGGGATTGCCAAGAATAAAAACCTAACAATCTCTCATTTTGGCAATGCCGTGACAAAACACACCTAATATATAAAATCCTGATCACCCCAACTCATTACAGCCAACAAAAATAAACTTCTTTCTCAAGGTCATGATCTACAAAATAGCGATTAGTGCCACAATCTCCAAAACAACTATTAGTGCCACAAGAGTATATGAAAAAATAATAGACATATGACAAGATTATCTTATTGTGGCACTAATAGCTGTTTTGCAGATCATGACCTTGAGAAAGACGTTTGCTTTTGTTGGCTGTAATGGGTAAGGGTCATTAGGATTTTATTTGTTAGGTGTCTTTTGTCACGGCATTGATAAAGGGGAGATTGTTAGGTTTTTATTCTTGGCAATCCCGTTTGACAAAACTCCATTCCGTTATAATTTTGTTCAACTTTTATTTCAGTAAGGCTATGAGTTTTAGATGCAAATCCAACCCCAATTATGCCTATGTAGAGGAGTTTGTGTTCTTAATCCTATCATGTTTACCACTTCACTGACTATGTGGAGGATCGAGTTGCCCAGTTAACTTGCCGGGGTCTAGGGGGCAGTGCCCCTTGGCGAGTCCAGGGCAGCGCCCAGGTGGGATCGAAGGGTAGCACCCCCTCAGCGGCCATTCCTACGCTCGAATGAAGATTGCGAACTTTCAGAAGTTTCACTTTCCTGTAAAAGTAAGAAGACAATTTCGAGGTGAAGACGGTGTTGGAAGTGGCACATAAGGATCAGTTTCATTCGGGCATGGATTCGCTAGGTAATTGAGAGTACACTTGTACAATTCCTTTTGTCTTCTTAGTGGATTGTTTTGTGGCTTTTGCCCGTGATTTTTTTATCACAATTGGAGGCGCTCCAATTGTGGTTTTTCAACGTTAAAATTGTTGTGTCGATTTGTCTTGATTGTTTGATCGAAATTGTTATTTAGAAATCCCCTAGATTTTTTGATTGATTGAAAAATCTAGAAATCCCCAGCAAAATTGCAGTCGAAGTTGTTTGTTCGCTCGAGCGGCCATTCATGCGCTCGAGCAGAGATCGCGACCTTTCAGAAGTTTCACTCGCCTACAAAAGTACTGAGAGTTTTTTTTTCTGCTCAAGCGGTCATTTCTGCGCTCGAGCGTAGATCCGCTCAAACGGCTATTCTTGCACTCGAGCGGAGATCATAGATCTATTTTCTATAAATAAGTGCTTTGGTTCGATTTTAGGGTACGGTTTCCAGAACTTCTTCTTGGGTATTAGGGTTTTCATCTGAAGCTTCTTTGCTTGTTTCTTTTGATATTTGTGAGAGTTTCATCATGAATTGAGTGAAATATATCAAAGGGTTTTGTTTGTTTTATTTATTCAATATAAAAGAGAGAGTTGTTCTTCAGTGGATTCTAAGGAATTTGGGTATGAAGCTTTGGTGGATTCTGGAGTGGCTCATCGTCGTAGATTCGACATCGCTGTTGTGGATTTAACGTTGGGCAAGACAATTCCGAGGTGAAGACGGGGTTGGAAAAGGCACATAGGGGTCGGTTCGATTCGGGTGTGGATTCGCTAGGTAATTAAAAGTACACTTGTGTAATTCCTTTATGTCTTCTTAGTGGATTGTTTTGTGGCTTTTACCCATGATTTTTTATCACAATTGGACGCGCTCCAATTGTGATTTTTTCACGTAAAATCGTTGTGTTGATTTGTCTTTGATTGTTTGATTGAGATTGCTATTTTTTGTTAAAATTGATACATAATCACAAATCAATATCTAGGAAATTTCTAGATTTATCAGGCTTTTTGGATTTTTTTGACTTTTGTGAGAGAAAAAATAAAATGATTATAATTTGGATGTGATGTTTTATCTTATTGAACTAAAAAGCCTATTTTATTTTTTTGTAACTATTTTAGCCAAAACCCTATATGCCAAACAAAGCCATATATATATATATATTGATTTCTTCATATCCATTATGGGGCTTTTTTAAGTTATTTGTTTCTTTTCCGTTATAGTCTTTCTTGTATTGTACAATTAGTGTTAGGCTTCACAAGTTTGTATTGTCAAATTTTTTTAAATAGTTAAAACAAAAAAAAAAAAACAAAAAACAAAAAGGAAGAAGAAGAAGAAGTGAAAGATTAGTTAAAATAGTTAATTTGAAGCATGTTGAAAATGCTTTAAAATCCCACCGTGTTGCGTAGATTCTCAGTAGGTGCCTTTACACAAAAATAGAGATTCATCCAGATAAGTTGGAATAACATAAGGTCTTGAATAGACCATGAACATAAGAACCCTCTCTTATATAAAGCAATTATGCTACTTATACAAAAATCAATCTAAAATCACACTACTTTGTAGATTTGGAGTTAAAGCCTTTATAGAGAAAGAGAGACTCAACCAGATAAGTTGGAATAACATAAAGTTGTAAACAGGCTACGAACATAACTCTTATATAAAGTTCATTATCACCCCTAAACATTGTCAAGCCACAAAGTCTCATATCTATTCCACACAACAACTAACATGCCTCTTTTCGTATCTAGATTTGATTCTAGTTATAAGGGTGATGGCAAAATCGAGATGATGATTGAACAGTTCAAAGTGTGGTTGATGAGAAAATACGATGCAGACAAAGATGGCTGAATAAGCAAAAATGAACTCCGAGAAGCAGTCCATGCCGCCGGAGATTGGTTTTCGAAATGGAATAGCAGCCATGGAATAAAATCTGCTGACAAGAATGGCAACGGTTTCGTCAATGAGAGCGAGATCAATAACCTTGCTGATTTTGCACAAAAAAAGTTGAATGTGCGAATTGTTCCATGCTAAAAAAAAGTCATGTTTGCTTTCTTTTTCAGCGTATATGTCTGTGTGTCTATGTTATCCGTCGTTTCCATGCATGGCCATGTAGGATTTTTTTTTTTTTTTTTTTTTTTGCAATTGGTAGAAAGGGAATAATGGTTAGGAAAGCTGTATAATACAGCGAAAAGACTCGAATTCAAACATTATGTCTGATAAAGGAGCGTACCTCAACCATTAGATTAACTCTTGGTCTATGTAATTGTTTGTTAAGGAAGCCTAGTTATGCACTTGGTTTTTAATATGCAAAGTATGGTGTGCACATTGTCTAGAGACTTTTGTTTTTGTTTTTGCTTTTGTTTTGTTTTGTTTTGTATTTTTTTTTTTTATCGGTTTCTTCATATATTCTGAAGAGAGAATAAATTATTCACGGACGTCCCGCAAATGTGGGTTTTTACAGGCATCCACTTATATGGTGCCACATAAGCAAAAATATGGTCCACAACAATTATATCCCACATTTCATCTCTTTGCTCTGGTTTTTTTCACCGTCCTTACCTAAACTCACTCACAGTATCTGCAACCTCATGATTTGGATCCTTCAACAAAAGCCCCTATCATCCATATCAATAGCCATCAACAGCCGCTAAAGAGCCCACGACCACCAACCACCACCACATATTTATACTTAGAATCTCCTCTAATTGAACCCATCATTACCATCACATATACAAATGAAAAGCCAAGTCAAAGAAAATTAGATTTATGATGGGTTTCTAATGAACGACTGGTGATTTAAAATTTTTTGTTTGTTTTTTTATTTTTTTTTAGGGAGGGGGGGCTCCACTTTTATGTTTAACGCAATGAGAAATATGTGTGTGTGTATGTGTGATGATCAGAGACTTATCCTTCAACAAAACGTCTTGCATCTTCTCTTTCTCTATTTTCTAATTATTTCTCTTCAAGATTAGAGACAGTAAAAGAAACCCCTTTCTCAATCTAGTACTTTGTTCTCTAATGCTGCTGTTGTTGGGAAAATTCTAGAAATACAATGCGTTAACCTCCGAGTTTGTCTTCCCTCACATGCCAAATCTTTATACCTTTGTTTTGTTGGAATATAAAATATGGTTATAATCTTTATAATAAAAAAAGATAAAATAATAAATTAAAAAAAAAACAATTTTGTATTGGATTCTATGCAGACCATCGATTGATCTGGATGATATGCAATGAACAACTGGGCTATTCAATTTCTCAGTCTTATACAGTAATTAGGGGTTCAATAACATTTTTTACCCCAATCAATTTTGCATGATTGAAGAAATAGATAAAAGGATTAGGTCAATGGCTCAGTAATGGCAAAAGAGAGAGACGGTGATTTATACTTAGTAAATGAAGAAAGGGAGATGGTGCAAAGAGAAATAATGGGATAAGTTGATGGCTTATGTGTGTCACGACCCAAACTCGCCCCTATGGGTTTAGTACCGTAATCGGCCAGTAATCCGAGATTACCGAAGGCCTGCTTAACAGTAATACAGTAAAACAGAGTACAGGGGCATGGCGGAAGCCAAAACAGTACATAAACAATGTCTAATGAGCTGTGACAGTCTGTATGCAAAAAGTCTTTTCATACATATATATATATATAGTACAGAACAGTATGCACGATACTTACAATCATTCAGAACAGAGACCAAATCCCTATTAACAGTTCAGTACAGTGCCATCAGTCTATACAGTTATATAAAACAGACACAGAGACAGACAGGGGAACTAAAAACACCCCTAAGCCATAGCTTGGCAAGCTCAGAACCTCACAGTGAGGCACAGTAGTTGGCTTGACAAAAAGGGGAGTCTAACCCACGCTCCTAGCTCCAGTCTGGTGTCTGAACACCTACATATATATATAAACATTGAGCTAAAGCCCAGTGAATAACATAATGCATAAAGAGGTTTAGAATGAATGTCCTTACGGTAATGAAAACAGTTCATTGATTCAGTATATCAGTCATTCAGTCATATGTGGTACATCCATTAGCATAGCAATACAGTAAACAGTAGGTCTAAAAAGACCGAACAGTCAATGATGGCCATCAATCAGTAAACAGTAGTGGTTCCAACAAGGGAATCGACAGAGATCTCTGTAACAGTAACAATCAGTAACAGTAGTTGCTAAGGATGCCACAATACAGTTCAGAATATAGGACATACATTCATTCAGTTAACGGTAGCAATTCAGAAACAGTACAGTTCAATTGTTCAGAAGATAATCATTTTTGAACATATCTTTACACAGTTGTTACTCACAGAGTTCTGGGCTACAGTAAGCTAGAGCGCATCTCCAGTCGCCAACCCTACACAGTTTATAGAACGAACACACACACTAAGCTACACAGTTGGGAAAGATAATAACTCAATCCCTAATTGTCTCGGTGTTTTCTACATCTATATCCTCATTAAGATGTCTTAAACATGCCCTAGGAATGCCTAGGATGGAAAGAGGATGCAAAGATGCACTTTTAGACACTTTACAAGATTTTCATAAAACAGGGGCCTCGCTCGAGCGTAGTTTTCTATGCTCGAGCGGACATGCAGACAAAAGATCTACGCTCAAGCGTGACTTCCGTTGCTCGAGCGGACTTTAAGCTACAGTGAAAATACTGGATACTCAAAATTCACACTCGACGGGCGCTCGACCCTCGCTCGAGCGTGAATTCTCTTGCTCGAGCAGACTGTAAGCCCATGCAAAGTACTGGACGCACGCATTTCACGCTCGAGCGTCACGTTTCTCGCTCGAGCGGAAAGCATGATCACAGAGTGTACGCTCGAGCGTGGACTTCCTCACTCGAGCGTGGGTCCAAAATCTAGAAAACCTAGATTTGAGTCCCAAGCTCAAAACCAAGTTTAAATGCATTAAAATCGATCCTCTTGGGCTGAAAGCCTGGAAAACACTTGTAAACACATGATATTATATATTTCAAAGATCAATTTGTAAAATCAAGCCCAAGGGTAGTTCAATTCAAACTCAATTTCAAACCAATTTTCATGAACATGCTACAAACATGACATGCATGAGTTTAACTCAATTCAAAGCTCAATTTCATGCTCTAATGAGCTAAAATCTTCAAAGACAAGATAAATTCATGGACTTAACCATAATTATGAGCATGCATGTAACATTTTATCATGAAATCAGCTCACAACTCAACAATTCAAACATGCATGCATGGAATGAGCTTCAATTCGACATACTAGGACTAAAACATGACTCAACTCATCAATTTAGTACGAACCATGCAAGGACTAGCTCAAACACAACAATGAGAAGGTGAAATCCTCACCTAAGTCTTGAATTTAAAGTGTAGGAGCTTAATTATGAAATCAACCTTCAATTTCTTTAAGATCACCAAGCAATATCAAGCAAAAGTGAGATGAAATCAACTCTTCTAGTTTCTCTCTCTCTCTATGGTCGGCAATAACAAGGAGAATGGCTGATGAATTATGTTGTTTCTAATGTAATAAGACTTCAAAAGATATTAGGTAGTGGTCCACTCAATGGTCTAATGGTAAATAAGTCCAACTCTATTAATTTGGCTTAATTTACTCTAATTTAATCATACCAAATCACTTTTCAGATAATTACACCATAAAATCACATAAAACCTAATTAACACAGAACATCAATCAATTTCAGATTTGGCCGCCGATAAGGCCTTCAATTTGCAGTTTAAACATAAAACACAAACAGATAATCAAACAGGCAACAGATAGAAATGCAATTTAACTAACATATTCAATCAATTCAGTTCCAGATTTCAATCAGTCAGTTCAGTATTTCAATCGGTTCAATTACCCTTCATAACTAGTCTCAGTTTACAGTAATCAGTAATTAATCGGTAAGCAGTGGTGAGGGTTATTACAATGTGTCCGCAAAGGGGACCGTAAATATAGGATTTATGGCTAGTCCGTGTATAACTTAGTCTCTTTTGAAGAATGTTTAAGACATCTAATTTATCATTTATAAAAAATTATACTTAATGATGTATCTAACAAGTGTCAAATTTTCATTTATCAAACATTCTATTATGTGGGATATAACCTCAATGTCACATTATTAGAGGTCATTTAGAGGTGATAAATTAGGGGGATATAGCGTTGTTGATAAATTTTAGATCATATATACATATATGAATTTCAATAAGACTAGAAAGTACAGCTGGGCATAAGGTTATCCGAACCGCCCAAACCGCTCTACCCGATCCGAACCGCGCACGTATAGGCAGTTTCGCAAACACATTAGGGTAGGGTACAGTTTGGATTTTATCTAATTTTCGGGTTGCGGGCGGGTTGCGCGTTTAACCCGCACCTGCCCAACCCGCCCCGCATAAAACTTTTTTTTTTTGTTTTTTTGGGTCAAACCTAACCATTCAAAAAAAAAAACCCTTTTTTTTCCTTCAAATCTGACCGTTCAAAAAAGAAAACCCTAATCAATCTTATCTATCTATCTCTCACTCTATCTATCTCATTCTCATTCTCACGCTCACTCTCACTCTCGCAATTTTCATCTCCACTGCCTACACTCATTGATCGACTATCTCTGTCTTTGCAAGATGGACTAATCGACCGATCAACCGATCGACCTCATCGCACACCTCATAGATAAGCTCCTTTCTGAATCTCAGTATCTGTCTATGTCTCTCGCTCCCCGATCTTTGTGTCTCTAATCAGTCTCCCTCCCTCGCTCTCTGATCTCACAGTCTCTCACTCTCTGGGTTTGCATCTACTACACCGATCGACTCTCTCTCATCGAAAAATCGACCGATCGATTGACTCTCTCATCGCACAAATCGACCTCACAAGTAAGCCTCTCTCTCTGTCTCTCTCTCTCACTCTCCCTAATCTTTGATCTGTCTGTGTTTGGAGTATCAGTTCATAGATCTATCTGTGTTTATTTATTTTTTTTTTTATTTTTATTTTTTGTTTGTTGCAACAGATCTACGTTTTTGGAATTAATGTGGTATTGGATTGATGGAGGATATTTTTTTTTTGGAATCTATTTTGAATCTACAACAGATCTGTATTTTTGTTTCTGTTATTTTTTTGGAATCTGTTTTGAATCTGTATGGAATCTATTTTTTTGGGAATTCAATCTGTATTGAATCTGTATTAAATCTATTTTTTGGAATTAATTTTTGATTTAATTTGATTCAATCTGTTAACTTTTGGAATTAAATCTATCTGTTATTTAATTTTTGAAATTAAATCTATCTGTGTCTGTATAATCTGTTTTTTGGAATTAAATCTGTGAAATTGAATCTGTTAACTTGAATCTGTGAAATTGAATTTGTTAATTTGATTCAATCTGTGAACTTGAATCTGTGAAAGTGAATCTGTTAATTTGATTCAATCCGTTAACTTGAATCTGTGAAATTGAATCTGTATTTAATTTAATTTTTTGAATTAAATCTATAAAATTGAATCTGTGACTGTATTTTTGTAATCCAATTTAAATAGAGGATAGTATTCAATCTCCTACAATCAATCTTGTACCTCCAAAATCTTCTAATTCTCAAATGAATCCCCTCTTAGTCGAACCCGAACCTGAACCTGAACCTAAGCCTCCTAGACCCCCAAAGAGAAAGAGTAAAGGTGGAAAGGAAAGAGCACCATCCACAGTTTGGGATCATTTTGACAAGGTTGTAAGGACCGATGGAAAGCGTAGAGCCGTATGTAAATATTGTAAGAAAGAGTATATGGCTGACTCTAGACTTCATGGGACTAGCAATTTAAGGAGTCATATACCCAATTGTAAAGAATATCCAAATAGGGATATAGATGGTCAACAAACATTAAATCTAAAACCGAAACAAAATGAAGAGGATGTTGAGGTTGTAGCAACAATTTTTAATTTTGATACTTGTAAAAGGGCTCTTGCGGAGATGGTGGTCATTGATGAGTTGCCATTTAGATTTGTGGAGGGTGTTGGGTTTAGAAGATTTTGTAATGTCATGCAACCCAAATTCACACCAATTCCCTTTCGTCAAACCATATCTAGAGAAGTGCTCAATATATTCAAGAATGAAAGGGATAAGTTAAAGAAGGCCATAAAGGGTCGTAGAATTTGCTTTACTACAGACACTTAGACATCTATTCAGAATTTGTATTACATGTGTTTGACTTCTCATTTCATTGATGATAACTGGAAACTTCAAAAAAGAATCATAAATTTTCAACAAGTTGAGGATCACAAAGGAGAAACATTGGGTCGAAAAATTGAGTCGTGTTTGATTGAGTGGAACATTGATAGCATATTCACCTTAACAATTAATAATGCTAGTTCTAATAATCTTACCATTCAATATTTGAAAACGATAACCAAAGATTGGAAGGGGACTATTTTGCAACATGAGTTATTCATATGCGTTATTGTGCACATATTCTTAATCTCGTTGTGAGTGATGGGTTAAAAGAAATGGATGATTCTATTGCCAACATTAGACTTGCGGTGAGATATGTGAGGTCTTCTCCTCATAGGCATGATGTTTTTAAGAAGTGTGCGTCCACACTCAAACTTGATTCAAAAGCTCTTGTATGCCTAGATGTACTAACTAGGTGGAACTCTACTATTTGATGCTAGAGGCCACCGAAAAATATGAGAAGGCTTTTAACCGATTGAAGTTTGTGGATTCCAACTTTGAACCTTATTTCAAGGATGTTTATGGTGGCATAAGAAGAAGTCCAAATGAGTTGGACTGGAAAAAGTGTAGAATTATTTTGAGATTTCTAAAATTATTTTATGTTGCAACTAAGAAATTTTTGAGGTCTCTCTTTGTTACTTCCAATGCTTTTTACAAAGAGATGTTTGTTATTGAAAGCAAAATTAAGCAATTAATTTTAGAGGAGGATGATACTTTAAGCACAATGGCAAAGACTATGAAGCTAAAGTTTAGCAAGTATTGGGGGGATGGAAGTAAAATCAATTTGTTGTAGTATGTTGCGGTGGTTCTTGATCCTACCAAAAAAATGACATACTTGGAGTTTTGTTTCTCCAATTTCTCTTTTGGAGATAATAGGAAGGTGGAAGAGATGGTAGACAAGGTTAAGAGTTGTTTGAGTCGTTTGTATAGCCATTATGTCACACTTTATCCTTCAAATGAGAAACTTCCAAGTGTGAGTGAAGTTGTGAATATGGTGAAAGATGATGATGATGATGATGATGATGATGATCCCTATTCTTTAGTTAACTCCCAATTTAATGTTAGACAATCTTCACAGTATTTAAATTAATTAATTCTGTTGTGTACTAAACAACAACAAGAATATAAAGAAATAAAGAAAATGAGAGAATTTGTTTGATTACAAAAATCAAACTAGAAATAAATAAATAAATAAATAAAAACTGATTTTATTTTGTTACAAAAACAAAATTAAAATCTGTTTAATAAACAAATAAACCAGAATAATAAATTAAACAACTTACTTGATTAATTTCTTTTAATAAATATCTGCTCAAGTCCAGTGTTTGACACTATGTCCTTAAGACAAATTCGTCCTCTCCATGGTGCTTTTAGAATGTGGACGTCTATCTCCCAGGATAAAATGATCAACTACAAACAATAACAGCACTACAAATTATTTGTCTAACGAACACACTTTAAAGTGTTTATACTCTCTCACAAAAGAAAATAATGCAGCAATATGAAGAGAATGTTTGCAAAATTATGAAAGATGAAAATTAGAGTTACAAAATCCAAATGAGGGCTGTCCTATTTATAGATGGATTGGTGGCTGCAGGTTTTGAATTAAACAGGTGCAAAACTATTTGAACAGGTATGAAACCCGTTTGGTTTTGAATTTAAACAGATTTGAATCTGTTGGGTTCACAATTCAAACAGATAACAAAAACAGGAAGGGCCCTGTTTGGGTGTACAGTAAAACCGGACCAGTTTATTTCCGGAATTAATTCGAATTCTGGATTTTATTTTATCAAAAAATAAAATTAAATTCAATTTTTTTTTTACCCAAAAAGATAGGTATTGGGCCGGAAAAGCCCAACCCAACCTCACACCACGCACCCGCGCCCAAGCCCAGGCCCAGCCCAGCCCAGCCCAGCCCGCCTAACCGACCGGACGGAGGGCGGCAGCGGCGCGAGCGTGTGGTGATTTTTAGGTCCAATGGGTCTAGCCCATTTTGCCCATAACCTCCCTCTCTAAAACACTTGGGTACCCCTTGGGGCACACCCCAAGTACCAAACCCATGCCTTATAAACTCATTCAAAACTTCCCTTCGAATTAATGCGGGACAAGCTTTATTCAAACCTTTAAGGATTTTCCACCAAAACTCCATTTCCATGGAGCATACTTTGGCTTCAATTTCCCATTCACTCGGTAATGGTTTTGAGCAACCAAATAAACCACGTGAATCACAACGTGGCATAAAACGCATTACCACTTTGACCGACGAAAATCGACGCTCAGGTCCCACCTAAAAAGTATACCAAAGTTAGGAAAAAATTATGGTTTTACCTAGAATTTTCTAACCATTTCCAACAATCCCCCACATGAATGGAATTTGATGACAACGAAAATGCAACAATATGCAGACTTTATCGAAAGAGTATAAGTTGAAAATATCTTACATCAGGATAGGTAGCTTTCGGCCTTGAACCTTCCCTAGTGATAACCTATCGGACTTACTGGCTAATCAATGGATGCGATGCCTTGAATTGTTCAGCCGTTTGTGTAAGCCAAGACAATAAATTTCACACAAAATATCTTCTAACACATCGTGGTTCTCACTGTTGTGTTCATTTTGGCCTTGAACGCTCCTGGTTTTCATGAGTGTTTCTAGAGAATTTAGCCTTTTGCATTCTCATAGAATCGGCCCCAGTTCGACACTCATATAGGTGATTCTTATTGTGAGTATCTCCTTATACTCGTCTGGATTTTCATGCCTAAATCAAGATATAAGTAATCATTAAAAGCAAAGCTTATCCTCATACCCATGCATACAACAAATGTTGCAGATATCACTCTCACTATAAGAATGGGTAAGGAATTTTAATCCCTTGGTGATTTCTGGCGAGCCATACATAACTTAGTTGTCCCTTTGAACTTAGTTCTTGGGATCTCCAGTCATGTAAGTAGAATTACCATTATGACGACTCTTATGTAATAGGCTTTAATCCCATCCCCTTCGATGAACTATACACTAGCTCTTTTGTCAAACCTTTTGTTAACGAATCCACAATATTCTCTTTAGATTTTATATAATCTATTAAGATTATTCCATTTGACAATAATTGCCTTACGGTATTATGTCAACGACAAATATGTCGTGACTTACCGTTATACATATGATTTTGTACCCTGCCTATTGCAAATTGACTATCACAATAAATGCAAATAGCTGGCACAGGTTTTGGCCACATTGGAATGTCTTCTAAGAAGTGACGAAGCCATTCTGCTTCTACTCCTGCTTTGTCTAAAGCAATGAACTCGGATTCCATTGTGGATCGTGTGATGCATGTATGTTTCGTGGACTTCTAAAAAACAGCAGCGCCTCCCAGAGTAAAGACATATCCACTAGTGGATTTTGAATCTTTAGTATCCGATATCCAATTGGCATCACAATAACCTTTGAGTACTGCTGGATATCGAATAAAGTTCAAACCATGATCACGAGTAAATCTTAGATATCTAAGAACTCGAATGATCGCTATCCAATGGTTTTCTTCAGGATTGCTAGTGTACCTACTCAATTTACTGACTGCATAAGCTATGTCCGGACGAGTACAATTCATTAGGTACATTAGGCTTCCAATGATTTGGGAGTATTTTAACTGAGACACTGCATCACCTTTATTTTTTGATAAATAAAGATTGACGTCTACAAGTGTTCTAGCTAAATTCATATCATCCTTGATAAATTTATCAAGAATTTTCTCAATATAATGTGATTGAGATAATGCATATCCGTCAGATGTTTTAGTAATTTTCATTCCTAATATAACATCTGCGACCCCCCATATCTTTCATATCAAATCTTTTGTTAAGAATTTGCTTAGTTGATTTGATCATGTTTTGACTACTTCCAATGACAAGCATGTTATCCACATAAAGAAAAACTATGACATATCCTTGGTCAGTGTTTTTAACATAGACGCATTTGTCACATTCATTTATCTTAAACCCATTAGTAAGCATTGCATAATCAAATTTTTCATGCCATTGCTTAGGTGCTTGTTTTAATCCATAAAAAGACTTTACAAGCCGATAAACTTTCTTTTCTTGCTCCGACACTACAAACCCTTCAGGTTGCTCCATATAGATCTCTTCATTTAGATCACCGTTTAAGAAAGTTGTCTTAACATCCATTTGACGTATTTCTAAATTAAACAACAATGCTATAGAAATAAGTATGTAAATGAATGTTATTCTTGTCACAGGGGAATATGTGTCAAAATAGTCCAAACCTTTCTTTTGTCTGTAACCTTTAACTACAAGTCTTGCTTTATACTTGTCAATCGAACCATCTGTTTTCATTTTTCTCTTGAATATCCATTTATATCAAAGAGGTTTAGAACCTAGTGGAAGATCCACCAATTCCCAAGTATGATTTTGCATAATGGATTCAATTTCATTATTAACAGCCTCTTTCCACAAAGGTGCTTCAGGACCTGTCATTGCTACCTTAAGGCTTTGAGGTTCATTTTCTAACAAGTATGTCAAAAAATCTGGACCAAAGGATTTTGATGTTCTCGCTCTTTTACTTCGTCTTGGTTCATCATCAGTTAAATCCTATTGGTCGAGACCATTACTAGTCTCTTGTGTTTGATTGTCATTAGTCTCCTGACTTTGTGTACAATCATAAGTTATTTTCTGTGAACTTAATTCCTGTCCTTTCTTGTAAGGAAAGACATGTTCAAAAAACACAGCTGTAGACACCCCATTTTTGACCGCCCTCAAGACTTGGGCATTACTGATGGTTTGCTCAGTGTTGAGAGATGTGCAGGCCAAAGATTCAATTCCTTCGGCAAGGAGAGAGGCAAACCCTTCAAAACACTTTTTTTAGGGGTTTGGAGTTGAAGAAAAGAGGAAAGGAGAGGAGAAAATAGATTGGAGAAGAAGTTCGCCATGAATCTGGGTAGAAGAAAGTCGAGCGGCCCTCGCTGAATCAGGCTTATTCAATTGCATACTTGGAGTTAAGCTATGAGGCCACCATCGATGGAAAGAAGACTTTCGGGGATTCATTTTTCACTCAAGAATCTCCCAAAGCCAAGTCCGGGTGGAGGAGATATGATTGGTTGAAGCTGGGCATCATCCCGTTTGGATCGAGTCTGCGCGGCTTCACCAAAAAGGGCATAACTTTCTGCACAGGAGGAATTTTGATGCAAGGTTTGCGCCATTGGAAAGCTAACTTCCGAGGCTTCAATTTGCATACCCACCGGCCATTTTTTGACCTAGGAATCACCTATCGGCACTCTATTTAGCCGACCGGCAGAAAATAGTGCCGACCGGCACATTATTTTGGCCGATGATCAAATTTTCTGGCCGACCTGACCCTTTTGACCCTCCCAAGCCTGGTGCATACCAGCTGTGCCAGCTGGGATGCACAAAACCAGCTCCACATGCATATATATTGCTATTTTGCACCATTTGCACCACTTTTGGCCTCTTTTGTGCACCCTTTGCTCAAGGCTTCTTGAGGAAGCCTTGACCCCTTGTCTTGGCTTCTTTGATAAGCCTTGCCTTAGCTTCTCTTGTAAGCTTGGCTTTCCCTTTGTCTATAAAAGGAGCCATCCTCCTCCATTGTTTAGGGTTAGAGATTCTTAAGCAAAAAAAAACCAGAGATATAGATACATATCTGATATAGATACATATATCCCTCCATCTCTCACTATATCTCTCTCATTCAACCTCCAAACACCCTTGTTCTTGGGCCATTCCTTCACCAACCCATAGCACAACACCACCACTTCCATTTCCAGAATTTGGGAGGTCATTTGCAGAGCTTAGGAGCACCAAAACTTGGTCCAAGAGGTGCTGGTTTGTTGGTCTACAAGGGTAAGCACACTTTTCCCCAAAACTAGTATTTTCTTGGTTCATATCTAAGCCATAGTTGCATGTATTTTTGAGCTTCGATGTAAACTACAAAGAGGCTTATTTTGAGCCCTTCTTCAACATTGAAGAAGGGCTCAACACTGTTTGGGACCTCCATGCATGACTAACTTCAATACCCTCTTTGGTCCCTATTTTTTGCATGTTTCTTTAGCCTGCCATGCTTCTGTTTTTGGGCCTTCAACAGGCCTGAAAAGTGTCTTATTTTACCCCCCTCTACATGTCTCATGAAGGGTCTTTGGCTGTTTGGTGCACCATTTTGGTACCTCATGTTATACCCCTTTGTGGGCCTTAATCTTGCATTGCATTTTTAGCATGTTTTTATATTGATTTGGGGCTTGTCATCTACTATGGGTAGTCATATTTTTGGTCCCTCATCAGTATTGTAGAAGGGTATTTTTCAGTTTGGTGCATGCTTAGCATACCTACCATGTGATGCCTTGTAATTGCCTTAATATGCCTTAGGTTGTTAGCCTTTGTTCGAGCATGTTTTAGGCTTAGATTTGTGAAGCCTTTGTGCTTATTTTGCCATGCTTTAGGTCTGCCTTAAGTTTTTTGAGTCGATCCTAGCATGCATTATATAGCCTCTTTGCATTTTGTGGCTTGTATGCTTCAAGTATGTAGATGTGTGAGCATTGTTGCATGCTTTGTTGATTTATTTAGTTGATTTGGAACCTCCTATAACATGATTTCAGAGCTTACATTGCATGCTATACGTCCATTATTGTACCCCTTTAAGTGTGCTTAAGGGTTGTTTGTTATGCTCAAGTGTTGGTGCCTTAACTTGTGCATGTGTGCATGTGTGTTTGGCCCTCATGATTTTGCATTTTGGCCAATGGTTTTAAGCCTATTTGGAGCTTCCTAATCCATGTTTGAGTCCACCCTCTTGCTTAGTTCATATGCTTCCTTGCTTAGGTTGTACACCTAGCATGTTTTGCTTGCTTGCATTGCCCATTTTGCATACTAGTTGACATGTCTAGGATTGCATCATATTGGCATGCATGCTAAGCCTCTTGAAGTGAAGTATGATGGAGGTTTGGCACCCTTGTTTGATTGTTTGCATTACATGCATTTGAAATCAAAACTGCACTCTTGGTTCTTCGGGCCATCATGCATCGAAATGCGTAATTGGTGGTCCGAGAACCGAGGCACATCTTCCTTTGAGTCAAAAACATGATAAGGAGTGTGTTTGGTGCATACATGCTTTGAATTACATTGCCATGCAAGTTGTGTCCTCTGCTGCTGTGAGTTGCAGGTTCTGCAGGCATTTTGTGCCGACCGGCACTGTTTAGTGCGGACCGGCAATCTACTTGCAGCCGATGGATGAATTCAGTGCCGGTGGCCACATCCTTCAGCCGGTGGTGATCTCTAGTGCCTAAGGAAGTATTCCTGAAGTTTTGGCAGTCTTCTGAGATGGAAAGCAGGGAAAACAGAGGCAATCATGCATGGCAGTGCGATTCCGAGCGAGTTCCGGGCGTGTGATGCATCTTGCCCTCTTCCCGAGGCATTTACTGCTTTAATTAACTTAGTCAATTTGTTAATTAATTTAGTGAATTTGTAATATTTAGTTAGCTTGCGTAGTTAATTAATTTGTACTATTCTTTCGGTCCCTCCGAGCGAGGGCGTATTTGTAATAAGTGTGGGTGAGTGGCGCGTATGTCTTCCAACCCCCACTTCTTTCTTCCCTTTTATTTACCTGCTTATAATGGTTAGTATTAGGGCACGTTTATTTCAGCATACCTTATGCAATGCATGCGTGCATCCATGCATTTGTTTACATGCATCGGGCTCGGCACATCATGCAAACTGCATCGTACTTTCAATTCCAAATTGAATACGTGGTAGTTGCTGCATTCCATGTGCCATGCTTAGGGTAGCCGAGCCTGTCTAGATTACATCCCTGTATGCGATGCATTAGCCACTTAACACGAACTAGGTCACGCATGTTTGCTAACTAGTTTCTTGTTTTGGCACGGAGTACGATGTAAGTATTTTACACTTTAGCATACCACATGCGTGTGAATGTTGCCACGACAGTATGCTTACCATGCGGTTAAATGCTTACATGAGATAAACTGTTTGAATGCCTATGGGTGGAGGTTGGATTGCCTGAGTTGGAACGACTCATTGAAATCCGTATTTTAGCCTACTTGTGAGTAGCAAAATCTAACACGTTTTTCGAGACAAAACGGATATGCAATGTTTATTTCCAAGTTAGGAAATCTAGTCTATACTTTTGTGTTGTGCGCATCATATAGTAATTCTAGGTTAATAACCGGAATAAGAACGCATAAAGTTTTCAAAAACGGATATCACGGTTAGTAGAGGCCGGTCTTCGGACCGGGTGAAAGGGGGTGCTCATAGCTGACCTTCCCCGATCGTACCCAAGCTCCCGAGCCAAGACAACTTTGGTGATGACGGACACGTGGCCTTCGGTACCGAGTCAGGGTTTCCTAAATTTCCCATTTTAAAATATTTAGGTGGCGACTCTGTAATCTGGCAAAGCAGTCCATGTTTGGCACTACTTTTCAAAATCTGTTTTTCTTCAAAACGATTTGCCGGATTTGGACTCTTTGGTTCAGATTTAGAACCGTGACACAAATTGAGTCCGAACTGTTAGATGGAAGCCCACGGGCGCGTCTACATTCCTTGACTCTATAATAGTGTTCACATTTATATCAGGGATTTCTGATTTATAAGTCAGAAACCGATATGCACTACTATTTTGAGCATAACCAATAAACACACAATCTACTATTTTTGGTCCAATCTTAGTCTTTTTAGGAACAAGAACTTCAACTTTTGCCAAACACTCCCACACTTTTAAGTATTTGTAGGAAGGCAGTCGACCTTTCCATAATTCATAAGGAGTGTTGTTGGTCTTCTTGTGGGGTATTTTGTTAAGAACATAATTAGCAGACAATATTGCTTCCCCCCACAAAATCTGTGGTAAGTCTGAACTTAGTAACATGGAATTCATCATTTCTTTTAGGGTTCTATTCTTTCTTTCAGTAATTCCATTTTGCTGAGGAGAATAGGGTGCTGTAATTTGATGAATAATGCCATGATGTGCACAAAATTCATTTAATGGTGCATCATATTCACCACCCCTATCACTTCTAACCATTTTAATAGTTTAACCAAGTTGATTTTCAACTTCTGTTTTGTAGAGTTTAAACATTTCTAAGGCTTCATCTTTACTTCTAAGTAAATAAATATAACAATATCTTGTGCAATCATCGATAAATGTTATGAAATACTTTTTGCCTCCTCTAATTTGAACAAATTTTAGATCACATACATCAGTATAAATTAATTCTAGAGGTTCGGTTTTTCTTTCAACTGATTTAAATGGAGCCTTAGTTAGTTTCGCTTCTACACAAACTTCACATTTATGATTAGGATTAATTTCAAACTTTGGTATATAATCCAAACCAATTAATCTACGCAAAGCATCATAATTTACATGTCCTAATCTACCATGCCATAAATTCGACTCAAGAATATAAGCAAAAGATGTGTTATTCTCATTCATAACAACTTTCGGTACAACAGTCATTACATTCAACTTAAAGAGACCATCACTCATGTATCCCTTACCAACATACATACCACTCTTTGTTAATACAAATTTATCAGACTCAAAAACAAGCCTAAAACCATTTTTACTTAACAAAGAACCAGAAACTAAATTCTTCCGGATGTCAGGTACATGCAGTACTTTGTTGAGGGTCAGTTCTTTCCCTGATGTCATCTTCAAGATCACTTTCCCTTGTCCAGCCACAGTAGAAGTTGAAGAATTTCCCATGAAAAGTTGTTCACCATTTGCAGCCTCATTATAAGTAGTGAGCATCTTCTTGTCTGCACAAATATGACGAGTTGCCCTAGTGTCAATCCACCATTCCTTGGGATTTCCAACCAAATTAGCCTCAGACACCACAGCAGAGAGGTTGATGTCATTTACTCCGTCAGAGATGTAATCTAGTTCAGTTACATTGGCCTGATTGGTAGTCTTCTTGCTTGTACTTCCATGATCCTTCTTAGGGCGGCGGCGGCAGTCAGAAGCTCGATGTCCAGTCTTGCCACAGTTATAGCATTTTCCTTTGAACTTCTTGTTGCTATCGCCTTGTTTAGGACCATCTCCAGTAAACTTTCTCTTTTTGTTATCTGGTTTATGAACTTGTTCAACCACATTAGCCTTGGACTCAATGGGGTTTTTCCCATTCCTCTTTTCAGCCTTTCGGTTATCTTTCTCAATTCTCAGTCTTACAATAAGTTCATCCATGGTCATCTCTTTGCGTTTATGTTTTAAATAATTTTTGAAATCTTTCCAAGCCAATGGTAATTTTTCCACTAAAGCAGCAACTTGGAATGACTCGCTAAGAGACATACCTTCTGAATGAATATCACGCAAAATTATTTGAAAATTTTGAACTTGAGAAATTACCATTTGGGAATCTATCATAACGAAGTCCAGAAATTTACCGACAACAAATTTCTTCGTGCCGGCATCCTCTGTCTTGTATTTCTTCTCCAAAGAATCCCACAATTCTTTTGCTGTTTTCAAAGGACTGTATACATTATACAGCATCTTGTCAAGGCCATTAAGGATATAGTTTCTGCACAGGAAATCTGAATGTTTCCAAGCGTCTACAGCGGCAACAACTTGCCGATCACTTTTACTCTCTTTAAGTGCTGGAGCCTTTTCATGGAGAAAAATCGGGCCAAATTAAGAGTTGTAAGATAGAACAACATCTTCTGCTGCCATCTCTTAAACTCAGTACCGTTAAATTTTTTCGGTTTTTCTCCATGATTTATTGGTACATGAACATGGTTCTGGATAGGGACCGGTGTTGGTGTAACAATCGGAGTACCACTACCAGTTGCAGTTTCAGTTGTAGTAACCATAATCTCTGATTACAAAAATCAAAAAAAATTAAAACTCAAATTAATTTTCTAGTTACTAAAACCAGAAAATAAATTATTACACAAAATAATTTTATTTTCCTTATTACTAAAACTAGAAAAATAAAATATCACAATAATTTTCTATAACACAAAATTAATATTCTGCAATTGTTAATGATACCAGTATATTACTACTAGTTGTCAAAGATAAGATACAGTATATTACTACTATCTGTCAAATAGCATAAATCACTATTTGTTTTTCCAACCAGAATATGTCTTTTTGAAATCAGAAAATTAAATACAATGAAGATACCAAAAATAGTCTGTCTTAAGATTATTGGACAATCTTCACTGTATTTAAATTAATTAATTCTGTTGTGTACTAAACAACAACAAGAATATAAAGAAATAAAGAAAATGAGAGAATTTGTTTGATTACAAAAATTAAACTAGGAATAAATAAATAAATAAATAAAAACTGATTTTATTTTGTTACAAAAACAAAATTAAAATCTGATTTAATAAACAAATAAACCAAAATAATAAATTAAACAACTTACTTGATTAATTTCTTTTGATAAATATCTGATCAAGTCTAGTGTTTGACACTATGTCCTTAAGACAGATTCGTCCTCTCCACGGTGCTCTCAGAATGTGGACATCTATCTCCCAAGATGAAATGATCAACTACAAACAATAGCAGCACTACAAATTGTTTGCCTAATGAACACACTAAGCGTTTATACTCTCTCACAAAAGAAAATAATGCAGCAATATGAAGAGATTATTTGCATAATTATAAAGGACGAAAATTAGAGTTACAAAATCCAAACGATGGCTGTCCTATTTATAAATAGATTGGTAGCTGCAGGTTTTGAATTAAACAGGTGCAAACCTATTTGAACAAGTATGAAACCTGTTTGGTTTTGAATTTAAACAGATTTGAATCTGTTGGGTTCACAATTCAAACAGATAACAAAAATGAGAAGGGCCCTGTTTGGGTGTACAGTAAAACCGAACCAGTTATTAAATTCATTTTTTTTTTTTACCCAAAAAGATAGGTATTGGGCCAGACAAGCCCAACCCAACCTCACACCACGCACTCGAGCTCAAACCCAGGCCCAGCCCAGCCCAGCCCGCATGACCGACCGGACGGAGGGCGGCTGCGGCGCGCGTGTTTAGTGATTTTTGGGTCCAATGGGTCTAGCCCATTTTGCCCATAACCTCCCTCTCTAAAACACTTGGGTACCCCTTGGGGCACACCGCAAGTACCAAACCCATGCCTTATAAACCCATTCAAAACTTCCCACCAAATCAATGTGGGACAAGCTTTATTCAAACCTTTAAGGATTTTCTACCAAAACTCCATTTCCATGGAGCATACTTTGGCTTCAATTTCTCATTCACTCGGTAATGGTTTTGAGCAACCAAATATACCACGTGAATCACAACGCGGCATAGAACGCGTTACCACTTTGACCCGCGAAAATCGACACTTGGGTCCCACCTAAAAAGTAGACCAAAGTTAGGAAAAAAAATTCTGGTTTTACCTAGAATTTTCTAACCATTTCCAACATTTAATTCCTATTTGAAGGGACGATGCACCAGTGGATCTAAGTCGGAATTGGAACAATATTTATCCGAGGTTGAACATTTTGCAAAGAATCAAACATTTGAGATTTTGAATTATTGGAAGGTGAATGCAACCAAATATAAGGTGTCATCACAACTTGTAAGGGATGTGTTGGCCATGCCTATTTCTACCGTTGCATCGGAGTCGGCTTTTAGTACGGGAGGGCGTATTCTTGACCCATTTCGTAGTTCACTCTCGCCTTCTATGATTGAAGCTCTTGTATATACTCAAAATTGGCTTTGAAGCAACATTCCAATTTCTCTTCGAAAGGCGATGGATGATGTGGAAGAATTTGAGCAATATGACTCGGATAAATGAGAATTTATTTATCTTTATTTTTATTTGTATTGTTCATTTTCTAATGTCAGTTTTATTAATCTTCTCATGTTGACTCCTAATTAGGTACTTTGGAGTCATGCTCATCTTCAACTTCAACCTATAATGTTGATGCTATAATTGATGTTTAATATCCATTTGCTCATTGTTAATTTTTTCATATACTCAACACATTTTCTTACTATATTTAGATGCAATATATAGACATTTGTTTATCTTTTCATTTCTTACTATAATTGAAGATTAAAGTTTATATTTTTTCAATTTGTTTTTGTGTAGGGTTCATCAACCAAATGCATGGAATTAGAATTAGAATTGGAATTGGAATTTGTGAAAGTTTGATTGGATGTGATTCATGAAGATGGAGTTTGATATCTTAGAAATGTTTTAATTTTATTTCATGGGTTTGTATTGAATGAAGTTTGACAACAAATTTTTTTTTTTTAATTGCATTTTGGTTTTGGATGAATGTAAGTTAATGAATTTTTATTTTATTTTTTGCATTTTGGATGAATGTAAGTTAATGAAGAATTACTTTTCTTCTTTTTTTTTTTTTGGTTAGGAATGATGAATGTAGAATTTTCAATGTATGATTTTTTTAATTGGGTTATGAATGATGAATGTAGGATGAATGCAAGTTAATGATGAATGTAGGTTTTGAATGATTTGTTTAAGTTACGAATTTAATTTGTTGTGTTTTTTATTTTAGAAGTTTTTTATAAGTTTTAATTTATTAATTATTAATGTTGGGGCATTTTAGAAAATAAAGATTGACACAAAATGGGAGAAAAAAAAAAGGTTTAAAAATAAATTTTTGAAAAAAAAGTTCAATCCGCAAACTGCCCGCAACCGCCCGTACATCCGCGAACCCTATCCGCGCAAACCACAAACCGCATTGCGGGCGGTTGTGGGTTGACTTTTCTTCAAACCGCAAAGATGCGGGCAGGTCCAAACCAAACCGTAAACCGCCCCAAACCGAACCGCGGACACCCCTACTAGAAAGCCTCTCCAATTTACCCGAAAATATACCAACTACCCACATGGCAACCCACCTCAAAGTCGAAGCTTTGAAGGAAAAAATAATGTTTCAATTAATTAGGTTATCAACTTGTTATTACCATATAGAGACAAGTAAAGAAAATAGGTATGTATTTCTTTTTCTTTTTCTTTTTCTTTTTTTCTTCTTAGAGTATGTCTTAAAATTGTAACACCATGATACGCAGAACTAAAAAATAAAATAAAATAAATACGTGCTCCAAATATATATATATATATATAATTATGTTTGGTTGAGTTTTTAGAATTTGTGTTCTTTTTTTTTTTTTTCCCCCTTCAAAAAATAGAAACTAGTTTGACAAAAATAAATACTAAAAATTACATTTTTAATATTTTTAAAATCACTATTTACCAAAAAGGGGAAAATCATATAAAAAGAATGATTTTTTTTTTTTTTTGAAAACTCAAACAAACAAATGGAATCAAAAACCTTAATACAGGTTCATTGATTTTTTAATTAAATGAAAGAAAAAAAAATATTCATATTTAAAGATGAATTTATAAAATTGGGCAGAGAAGAATAACAAAATTGAACGATGTAAAAACTAAAATGGCTTCTGAGAGGGAATAAAAATAACCACAAGAATTATGTGGGTTTAGGCATTACCGCGTGGCATGGTCATGGATTATCATATGTATGACAGTTGTCAAATTCTTATCAAACACTGCATTAGTGTTTTATGTTATGCAAAACTCATCAGGATGTGAAATCTTATCATTATAGAAGTCCTAAACAACTGAAGATTGTTTGGGATAAAACTTCTGAAACATCTAAACTACTTGATAAGTAAGTCAATTGATATTATAAATAGGCAATACCCTCATGGGTTGAGGTACCCAATTTCTCTCTATAAATTTATCTATTAAATATTTTGATAATATTGAAGGACTGACTTGGGCGTCAGAAGGCCCCTAGCTACGGCTTGGGATGTTTTGTCCTCTAGATAGCAATCTCGTGGTGGTACTGATCATCTTCTTCGTTGGATTTCTTTATCATCAAATACAATTTATTTTTTTTTTATGTCCATATAGTTTCAAAACATCGTCTGAAAACTATTAAAAAACACATACCTATGCAGTCGGCGAGAGGGAAATAAGAAAGAGGAAGAGAGAGAGAGAGAGAGAAGAAGAAGAAGAAGAAGACACTACAACATATAGGAGTTTTAGAGACCAAATTTTTTGGTCTCTAAAATTGAAAATTTTGTTACTAAAGACATTTAGCGACCAATTTCTATCGTCATGAGGATAGTCGCTAAAAGGTCGTCTCGAAAAGTCAAATTTTAGCAACAAAATTTTGATAATGTCACTAATAAATACACTTTTAGAGACAAAATAATTTGGTCTCAAAAGGATTTATTTTTTTAAACAAAAAATTTGGTCTCAAAAAAAGAATAATTCATCACTAATGTCCAATTTTCGTTGCTAAAAATATAATAACGACACTTTTCGCAACAAAAATATTTGGTTCCTAAAAAATAATTTTGTCCCTAAATTTTAGTCTCTAAAATCTTAATTTTTTGTAGTGAGAAAAGAAGACATATGTACCATTCGAGGTCGCAAGAGTGAGATAATGAAAGGATGGAGCTTCAAGTGATGCGTGGGTTATTTCTGGGCAATAAAAAATTAGGGTTTCATTCAAAACAATGCAGTATTGAAAAAAGAGTTATTACCGACCAAATTCATTAGGTCGCCATAAATGTAGCCCACATTTTCCACGACCAAATAGTTGTTGTCGCCAAAAAGTTACATTGGTGACTAAAATTTTAGTCGCCATATATTAAATTTGTCACCAAAATTTTTCCCTTGTTCCAGCTCTGAAATTTAGTCTCGCACCAAACTCATCCGCGACCAACCATGTTAACTCGTCTCCAATAGTTTAGTTTTTTAGCAACCAACAAGTATATTGTCGTCGATTATGTACATTTGGCGACTAATATCTGTTTAATTGCCAAAAAACGTCGCCGAAAATGTTTTTTATTGTATAATTATTCTTTTTGTAAATTGTTTATGTGAGGCTTAACTTAATTAATTGGTAATTACTTAAATTGAATTTATTCTTTAAAGATGAATTTATTCTTTTTGTACATTGTGAGGCTTAATTTAAAGATGAATTTATTCTTTTTGTAAATTATTTATTGTTTATGTGAGGCTTAACTTAGTTAATTGGGGATTACTTAAATTGAATTTATTCTGTGAAGATGAATTTATTCTATTTGTAAATTGTGAGGCTTAATTTAAAGATGAATTTATTCTTTTTGTAAATTGTTTAGGTGAGAATAAATTCGTCTTTAAATATTAACATTTTTTTTCTTTTCTTTTGATTAAAAAATCAATGAATCTGTATCAAGGTTTCTAATTCAATTTGTTTGCTTGAGTTTCCAAAAATAAATAAATTTCTAAAAAATTTTAGAAATTAGTTTGGTAAGAAAAAACCTCATTCTTTTTATCTAATTTTCCCTTTTTTGGTAAATATAATAATTTTAAAGACTTTTTAATATGCAAAGTATGGTGTGCACTTTCTCTAGAGACTTCTTTACAATGATTTTATTCTTTTTATAAATTGTGAGGCTTAATTTAAAGATGAATTTATTCTCTTTATAAATTGTTTATGTGAGAATAAATTCATCTTTAAATATTAACATTTTTTTTCTTTTCTTTTGATAAAAAAATCAATGAATCTGTATCAAGATTTTTTATTTAATTTGTTTGTTTGAGTTTTCAAAAACAAAAATTAAAAATTCAGAAATTAGTTTGGTAAAAAAAAACCTCATTCTTTTTATATGATTTTCCTTTTTTTGGTAAAGAATAGTTTTAAAAAATTTTAAAATGTGTTTTTTAGTATTTATTTTTATCAAACTAGTTTTTGATTTTTGAAAAAAAAAAATTAAAACACAAATTCTAAAAACCAACCAGACATAATTATCTATTCTAATATATAACGTGAAGACTGCTGGTGGTGTTAACAGATTTGTGTCTCATATTTTTGGTAAGAAGGCCACAATACGAAGGGCTGAGTAAGAAGGGCTAAGTAAGAAAGCCATGAAGTTACTCCGGTCCAAAAAAGGCGTAAAGTTACTCCGGTCCACAAGGGCCAAAAAGTTACTCCGGTCCAAAAGAGGCGTAAAGTTACTCCGGTCCGCAAGAGGCGTAAAGCTACTCCGGTCTCAAAGAGCTTACAGTAAGTTCGGTCGACAAGCACAAAGTCATCCCGGTTGGGACCGGAGTATTGGTTATCCCGGTCAAGAGCATACCATGGTTAACATTGGGAGAGCCGAGGTAAGAACAGTGAATGGAAGAGCCGAACTAAAATTATCTCGGTCTAGTCTGCGGCTTGGCATAGCCATGTTTACCTCGGTCATATTGAAGTCTGACCATGGTAAAACCATCTCACTGGGTTTATGCAGTGAGGGGGGTGTTGAAGGATAAGCATTATCTTTCAAGAGTATGAATCCTAGGAGGACTCTATATGGAGGAGTAAAAGTCCTACTAGGATTGTGCCACACGGAACCTACAAAAGCTCACCTCATCACCTATGGAGAGGTAACGCAACTTTGATTCCCGAATTCACAGAACTTTTTGTCTATTTGTCTATTTTGCTGACTTAGGCATCGGATAGGTATCTGGCACACACCTGCCGGCTAGCTCATGTTTGTGTTTTTAGGGAGTAAAGCGACATCGTACGAAGGAGCGCAATCTTGATCAACAGGATTATACGAGAAGGTTTATTTCTTTCCCGTACAATTGGCGCCGTCTATAAGAATATCAGACTAGAACAAAACCTCTTGATTAAGTTTTCCTTACTAATAAAAAGTAATGGCGCACAACGAAGATTTGCCACAGTTCGCAATTGACAGACAAACCCCAGAAGGAGATGGGAGGCGCAAAGGTTTGCCTCTTGTCCCTCCCATGGCAGACTTGGAACCCCAATGACATAACCCCATGAGGGATGCTAAGGGGAGGCGGAATAACAACCCCCGTCACTCTCATTCACAAAGTCCTGACAGACAAAGGCGGAGGATCAACCCTCAAACTCTGGAGGATCGCGTGAAAGAATAGGATAAATTAATAAGGAAGACGACGGCGGATATGGAGGCCATGAAACGCCAGATCAAGGGAAAAAGAGTAGCGACAGGAGAGGGGCGTAAAGGCAATACGCCCCCTCGCCACTCAGAAGATCACAGTAGGCATACCACGCCATCACAAACAGAGAGTAGAAACCTCAGGACAGGCGATACTCAATCCAGAACCTCCAAGACTCCTTGCTCCAGGTCTGAGAGAACGAGGACTGAGAGGTCGTATACCGAGGGAAGCACCTATCGGCCCTCGCGCACACACCAGACATCATCCAGGAAAACGGAGTTGCCAAGATCATCCGACTTACGGACCATGCTAGAAGAAAGGGCACGATGGAAGGAGGATAATAGGGCACGCGACCCTCGCAGGGTATCTGCCCTTCAGAGGTTGGCTCCTCGGACACATGGAAGCATCAAGGTTGGAATGCCATTACCACAGCCTGCCTACGAACCAATGGACAAAGCATTAGCGAGGCTGTAGACCTCGCCGTTCGTTCTGGCAATTGAAAACGTGCCCCTACCTTTAGGTTTCCTTCAGCTCAAATTCACCACGTACGAGGGGAAGACAGACCCTTACATGCACCTAAGCCACTTCCGCTAGGTTATGGCAGTATATCGACGCAACGAGGCTTTGATGTGCATTCTCTTCCCATCAAGCCTTGGCGACCTAGGCCTGACTTTGTTCGAAAAACTTCCAGAAGGCAGCATAGCCTCCTCGGCGCAGTTAGCAGAGGCGTTCGTAACAAGGTTCAGAACGAACACCAAAACACCAGTGGAGATCGACCAACTTCTCTCCATTGACATGGGCGACAAGGAGATACTTAGATCCTACAATAGTCGTTACTGGGAGACCTTCAACCAGATTGGGGACTGCCCCACCAATCTAGCCATTGCACAGTACAAAAGAGGCCTTCCAGTCGGGAACAGACTAAGGGACTCAATCACTATGACACCACCCCTCACCATGGAGGCCTTGATGGAAAGAGTGCATCAGCACATCAGGGTGGAAGAGGATGGTGCCCGTGCCAAAACAAAATATGGCACAACCGCAATACCGGAGAAAAAGGCCTCAGCAAAGGTCAACGCGGTAGACCGTCCGAGCAAAAATGGACGAGGCAAACGGGACAACAGAGAAGACCAGGATAAAAGATGGTTGAGAGTCCGCACTGCCATTACTATGGTATTCAAAAAGCCAATCTATCGGATTCTAAGCGAGATACACGATGAACCTTTCGTCAGATGGCTTGCTAAGCTAAGAGAGGCTCAGAAGGACTACGACGGAAGGTCACGGTGCACCTTCCATAAAGAAAAGGGACACCGCATTGAAAATTGCAAGCCATTGAGACAGCACCTGGAGGAGTTGGTAGCAGCAGGTCACCTGGATAAATACATTGAAGGAGGAACGCAACCAGCCCCCCAGGACCACAATAGCCCCAACAAGATGCCAATCGACGCCCCACCTCAAGGCGTAATCAATGTGATACATGGAATCTTCGAACCTGAGCGTGTATGCGAGCTCAAAGGATCAATCAAGAAAGCCGAGCACTTAAGGGAGGTACTAAGTGCACAACCTACTATCAAAAAAGGGAAGACGGAGGCCACGAACATCATGTCTTTTTCAGATAGAGACTTGGCGAGAATATATTGTCCCCACAATGATGCCCTGGTTGTCACTCTCCGAGTCAAGGATTTTGACGTCAAGCGGATTTTGATTGACCAGGGTAGTTCTTGTGAGATAATGTATTACGAAATATTCAAACAATTGAAGCTACAAGACAAAGACTTGGTGCCTGCCGTGTCTCCCCTGATTGGATTCAACTCAATGCCAGAATGGCCAGTCGGCAAAATAATCCTACCAGTCAGAGCAGGAAGCGTGACAAAACAAGTGGAATTCTGGGTGTTAAAAGTCCCTTCCACTTACAACATAATCTTGGGAAGAACATGGTTGCATGCCATGCGATCGGTAGCGTCATCCTACCATCAAGTAATGTGGTTCCCCAACGAAGCTGGGGTAATTGAAGAGGTCTTCGGAGACCAGATCATGTCCAAGCAATGCTTTGTCACTGTGAATGGCAGCCGTGCTGCCAAGGGATATGTTCATTCGGTAGAAGAACCTATGAGTAATGAACTGTTCGCAGATGTCGGTAAAGCAGCTAATCAAAAAGCGATGGAAGACTTGGTATAGGTAAGAATAGATGAAAAGAACCCGGATAAGTTCTTTTTGCTCGATTCGTCATTGTCCAGCACTGAGAGATTAGAGGTCTTGGAATTTTTAACCTCTAACATCGAAGTGTTCGCCTGGACGCCATACGACATGCTAGGCATTGATCCTAACTTCATCTGTCACCAACTCAATGTCCACCCATCCGCCAGACCAATCATTCAGCGCATACGCAGATCGGCACTCCACCACGCCGGGATAGTGCGGAAAAAGTAGGAAACCTGCTGGAGGCAGGAGCAATCAGAGAGGTACACTACCCCAGGTGGATTTCCAACACAGTCGTAGTGCCAAAGAAGAATGGTAAATGGCGTGTCTGCGTTGACTACAAGACAGTTAACAAAGCATGCCCAAAGGATAGCTTCCCTCTACCACGGATAGATCAACTGGTAGACCTATCGGCGGGGCATAACCAACTTAGCTTTCTTGATGCGTACAGAGGCTACCATCAAATCGCCATGTACGAACCAGACCAAGAGGTCACGTCCTTTACAACTCCAAGAGGACTATATTGCTACAAGGTCATGCCCTTTGGTCTAAAGAACACAGGGGCAACATTCTAGAGAATGGTCACCAAGATGTTTAAGCCATTGTTAGGCAGAACAATGGAGGCTTACATCGATGACATGGTGATCAAGAGCAAGGATAAGAATGACCATCTCAAGGACCTAGGTGAGATGTTTGAGATCCTAAAGAAGCACAAGTTGCGCCTCAATGCATCTAAATGTGCATTCGGAGTAGGATCTGGCAAATTCCTAGGCTTCCTAGTGACCAACCGGGGTATAGAAGCAGACCCCTCTCAGATCAAAGCAATTCAGGACCTGGAGAGGCCAAATTCAGCAAAAGAAGTGCAGCATCTCACCGGCATGGCAGCTGCACTCAATCGATTCATTAGACGGTCGTCAGACAGACTACGACCATTTTTCCATGCTTTAAAAGCCAAATTTGAATGGGACGAAGAATGCGACCGCGCTCTGGAAAATTTGAAAGAATACATGTCTTCTACACCAATGCTTGTCACCCCAATACCTGGAGAAGAACTCTTCCTGTACCTGGCAGTCTCTCAGTACGCAATTAGCGCAGTGTTGGTCCGTGCGGAAGGAATCCAACATCTGCCCGTCTTTTATGTCAGCAAGACATTGCTGGGCGCCGAAACAAGGTACCTGCCACTGGAAAAACTAGCTTTGGCCTTGATGATGGCCTCAAGAAAGTTGTCGCACTACTTTTACGCCCACACCATAGTCGTCCTCATAGTTTTCCCATTAAAAGCTTTGTTTGAGAGGGCGAACTTTTCTGGGCGAATTTTGAAGTGGACAGTAGAGTTGGGACAATTCGACAACAAGTTCCAACCCAGAACCGCGATAAAGGCTCAAGCCTTGGTAGACTTCGTCGCTGAATTTACCCCAGGAAGTCATCATATTTGCCCAATCGACCTGACTGGCACAACCGAACTAGGGATGGAAGTTAACACCGGAATAGCGCAACCCGTGGTACAGGATACTCAGTCAGACCCCAAGGCAGACCAGAACAAAGAAAACAAGGAAGAAGCGAACCATGCTACACCAAGCCAAGACTCACCAACAAATAAAGACTTGGTACAATCAGATAGCAAGGGGCAAACAGCGAGCATAGACCTTGAAGAAAACACCAGCAACTTTCAGGACCCCAAGGCATCATCTGATCCGTCCACTTGTTGGAAGTTATTCATTTGAGAGATGTGGAAGCTCTTCATGGATGGAGCATCCAACTGGCATGGAGCAGGACTTAGCATAGTCCTCATCTCTCCAGACGGCCTAGTAGTGAAGCAAGCAGTCAACCTAGGTTTCCCAGCATCAAACAACGAAGCAGAGTATGAAGCGCTTCTTGCAGGCCTCAAATCAGCATTCTACATGAAGGCCACCGAACTAATGGTTTACAGCGACTCCCAGCTGGTGGTAAACCTAATTTCAAGCAACTACAAAGCAAAGGACGACAGAATGGCTAAATACCAAGAGTTAGTCATAACAGAAATCAAGAAATTTGAAGTAGTCAGGATAGAACAAATCGGCAGGGAGGAAAACAGCAGAGCAGATGAATTAGCAGGCTTTGCTTCAATGGCAGATACTTCCATCCCTCATCCATTGCTGATCAACTACCTACTTAGACCAAGCATTGAAGACCCCGAAGCAAAAGAGGTATGTTGCGCCGAGTTAGGCCTTTCTTGGATGGACCCCATCATAATGTTCCTAAAAGACGGCACCTTACCAGAAGAAAAAAAAAATGGCCAACAAAATAAGAGCAAAGTCACAACGATTTTGGCTCTCCCCATCTTTGGCATTATACAAGAAATCATTCTCAAGACCGTACCTAAAGTGTGTTCATCCCAGCAAAGTTGAAGCATTCTTGTTCGAAATACACGAAGGCGTGTGCGGAAGCCATCAAGGGGGAAGGTCATTAGCATACAGGGCAATCTCGCAAGGATATTGGTGGCCGTACATGCAAGCAGACTCAGAGAAATATGTAAAGAAGTGCGAGAAATGTCAGAAGTTAGCACACCAAATACAACAACCTGCCAGAGAACTTCTACCCTTAACCAGCTCATGGCCCTTCGCAATGTAGGGCTTGGACATAGTGGGACCACTTCCAATAGCACCAGGCAACAGGAAGTTCTTTCTTGCAACAACCAACAACTTTACAAAGTGGGTGGAGGCAGAAGCCTTAGCATCAATCAAGAAAAAAGACGTGAAGAAGTTCGTCTGCCAAACATCATCACTCGGTTTGGCATACCTAAAGCCCTAATATCAGACAACAGCACTCAGTTTGATGGCAGAATCTTTAGAGGCTTTTGTGAAGAATACAAGATCGAGTTCTACAATTCTACACCGGCATATCCTCAAGCAAATGGCCAAGCAGAAGCATCAAACAAGGTTGTCTTGGATGGACTGAAGAAAAGGTTAGAGAAAGTAAAAGGCAAGTGGGCTGAGGAACTTCCTCATGTTTTATGGGCTTACCGCACCACACCTCGACGATCAACAGGAGAAACACCATTCTCCTTAGCCTACGGCATGGAAGCAGTAATCCCACTGGAAGTTGGCCTCCCCACAATTCAAAGCGAAAATTTTGATCCAGACTTAAATGGCGAAGCCATAGCATTGGAGCTCGACCTTGTAGAAGAAAGAAGAGAAAGAGCACTGGTTCACATTGCCTCATACCAACAAGAGTTATCCAGGAAATACAACAAAACAGTGCACCCAAGGCAATTCAAGATCGACGATTGGGTGCTGCGCAAAGTGATGGGAAACACCATAGTACCAGGAGATGGCAAGTTAGGGCCCAATTGGGAAGGACCTTACAAAGTAATTAGATTAGCAGGAAAAGGGGCATACCACTTGGAAGATAGGGACGGCAAAGCCATTCCCAGGCCATGGAACACTGCCAATCTTAGATTATTTTATTTTTAACTTTCTTCAAGCATATGTAATTTTCCTTTTCCTCTCTTAATAAAACAAGTAGATTCTTTTCAGTATAAGTTATTTTCTATAAAAGATAGCTTCAGTGAGTTAGGAACATTGTAGACATAATTGGCCGGACAAACCAACACCCTTCCTAAGCCCAAGATAAGGATCCAGGCTGCAGGACGTTTGGTCGGAATAACCAAACACTTTACTCTAGGTTGGCTGGAAAAACCAATCTAGAGGTTGGCTGGACAAACCAACACCCTTCTTAAGCCCAGGATAAGGATCTAGGCTGCAGGACGTTTGGTCAGAATAACTAAACACTCTACTCTAGGTTGGATGGAAAAACCAATCTAGAGGTTGGCTAAACAAACTAACACCCTTCCTAAGCCCAGGATAAGGATCCGGGCTGCAGGACGTTTGGTTGGAATAACCAAACACTTTACTCCAGGTTGGCTGCAAAAAACCAATTTAGAGGTTGGCTGGATTAAAACCAACACATAGTACTCTTTAACCGAAGTAAGGATATCGGCTAAAGAGCGGTTGGCTGGATAAAACCAACACTTAGTACTCTTTAACCGAAGTAAGGATCTCGGCTAAAGAGTGGTTGGCTGGATAAAACCAACACTTGGTACGCTTTAGCTGAAGTAAGGATATCGGCTAAAGAATGGTTAGCTGGACTAAACCAACTCTTAGTACTCTTCAGCCGAGGTAGCTATCTCGGCTAAAGAGTGGTTGGCAGGTATACTTATAGTTGTAATGTTAAGACCGATATAAAGTATCTCGGCATGTGAATACTATACCTCATCATAGACTTTAGTTGGAAAGTAAAGAACAAGCATAGAGATCAACTGAAATAAGAGTTGGAACAAAAAACAGATTTCATTACAAATTTAAAGAGAGTACAAAGGGTGGCGCCTCAGCCCGGTTACAATTTTTTTCCAAAAGCAAAGAAAAGAAAAAAACAAAAAGAAGAAAAATACAAAGTCAGTTAAACAAATCATCAAGGTCAGCATCAATATCAACCCGGAGCCCGGTTTTAGACGGGAGCACGGTCTCGATTGGGAGCTCGGTCTCAGTAAGCAGCTCGTTGCTCAAGTCTTCCACCATTGGCTCCAATCGAACTGATTGATCAACCGGGTCATTGACAACCGGGGTATCTTTTGGCACGGTTTCTTCTTCATCATCATCTGAGTCCTCAAGAAATTGTTGCTGAAGGACAGCAGCATATTCCGTCATAGAGCTCGAAATGAAATATATAGGAGCGTTGAAAACCTCGGTCTCTGGACTGTGACCGAGCTGCTCTACAGCCGCCCTCCAACCACATTTGAAGAAGAGATCCTTGGCAGCCTCACATTGTTTAATGTAAGTCGCCTCCCCTTTCTTGAAACCCTGGAGCTCGGCATCATCAGCACTCTTCTTCAACTGCTCTATCTCAGTGTTTTTCTTTCCCTCAAGTTTTGCCAATTCACGCAGATATTTGTCTTTTATTATGGCTGCAGCTTTTTGTTTTTCTGCTTCAGCCGAGCTAACAAGTCCGGTCAGACGACCGTTCTCGGATTTTAGCTCGGCTATTTGCTTCATAGCTTGTTCTAGCTCAATCGTCTTCTCAGTCACTTCGGCCAGCGCTTGCCTTGTAGTCTTGCGAAGCTCAAGCACACGCTTATGAGCGATGTGGCTCTTCTGCATGGCCTGCAAAAGGAGAGAAGACTTGTAATCAAACCGAGATAAAAGTAGTGCAAATTAGAAAGGTTAACATAAGAAGCTACTTACAAGCACCATGGATTTCGTAGCCGAACGGATGGCCCTTAGTTCGGTCAGATGTTGGTGGTGCTCCATGTCTGCTGGAAGGCAAACACTCTTGGCAAGGTTAAATGCCATCAAGTGATCTTTTTCAGCGACCACTGAGTCAGTGTCCTGAATATCTCGATTTTGAAAAGTAAGTTTGGGTGCCCACTTGGAGGAGCTGGCTCGGTCAGAGCGCTCCGGTTGCAGGCTCGGTGGAGGGCTTGGTGAAAAAGTGGTTTCGTCTTCATCAGCAAGGCGTTGCTCGGTTGGGGTAGTCCGGGCACACTTACTTGGGCAAGATGAGGAGGGTTGTTGAGATGGAAGGGCCACCACGGTCTCCTGAGTCTGGTTGGGTGGTGGTACCTCGGCTCGGTTTGTTTCAATTAGAAAGGCCCTTACTCTGTTCCTCTTTGCCATCTCTTCTTCGGCAGTAGTTCAGACCAAGTTGATTTGTGGCAAGGATAGATCCGGTTCAGGAGCGTCTTCCAGCAAGAAGTCTATTACTCTGGCTTTTCATCGACTGCTGTACCTGTACGTCGGTTCAAAATTCAGTAACTTAGCCCAACTTCTTTCAGGGTATCGTAGTGCGGCGCGAACTGTGTCTAGATTGGGGTAACTATATAGTGACTTAAGGTGGGCTGAATCTGCATAAAGAAGACAACTGTCAGATCGGTTCAGGAATAGAAAACCGAAATAAAAAGAAGCATGCAAAGGAGCCGAGGTAATTATACTGGGGGTTCCTTTATTCCAGTTTATACTGCGGCCTGGGATCTGGGCTTAGTGGTCTTCAAAATTCCCAGATACCCAGAAAAAATCATCGTCGTTTAAATCTTTGTCCGGTGTGTTCTTTATTATTTTCTCACGCCGGCGTCGTATTCTTAAATAATAAACCCAACCGTCCTCTTTTGAGCCTATAGAGTATTGATGGAAGAGTTCAGCTAAACCGAGGTTAATGCCAGCTCGGCGGTTTAGCTCAGCTATACCATTTATTATGCGATATGAGTTTGTGGAAAGCTGGGTTGGGCATATTCTAGTTTTCCTAAGGAATTCACAAAGCAAGGGTTGGACAGGAAATCTTAGCCCAGTTTCTATAATGGACAATAGGGTGAAGGGAACAAAGTCGGGGTTTCCCCATGGTATGGTATCTAGTTCGGCTAGAGTAAGGTGAACATCATCAGGAATGTTATAATCCTTTCGGAATTCAGCTATTCCGCCAGATGTGTTTACTAAAAACTTATACTCTCCCATTTATGGATTAAAGTTATGAATAAATTAAACTTGTCTTAGCTCAGTCGGAGAAATGTGCTGAGTAGCTCGGTTGAGCGCTCAAAGACGTGCCTGGGTAACCTAAAGTCTACAAAGTGAAAAACAAAAGTGTTAAGCACAAATCGTGGGACCGTGCTAAGAGAAATGAAGACAAGATAAATGTAGTCCTAGATCGGTTTGAGCAAGGGGTTCGATAGCTTGGTTTGTGCAAGGGGGTTTTGTTATCTAAGTTTGTGCAAGAGTTTTGTCAGGCCAGTTGAGCCTTTAGGGGCAGGGCCTTTAGTTCGATTTGAACTACGAAGGCTGGTTTAGCCCCATGTTATAGCTCGGCCGTTATTAAGACTATCAAGCATACTATTACGCAGCCTTAGTACGGTTTGTTAGCTCGACTAAGATAAAACAAAAGATGGTTTCACTTGTTAAAACTACTAGTGTGGCATGAAGTGTTAGTTTGGTTGAATGGTCTGCTTAGATTGACATCTACTACAAACAATTTCTTAGTTCGGTTATATTATGATTTTGGATCAAAACTAGTGTTTCTCATATTATTTCTTGAATCCAAGTGGTTCTATTACTAAGTTTTTGTAGAAAACGCAAGGCAAAGCACAAAATGAAAAAATGTGTTTTACAAAAACACGAACACTATGCTATGGATTGTAGAAAGCAAAAACAACAAAAACAAGAAAAATAGAACAGATTTCTGGAGCTTACCAGAAGGAGAGGAAAGAACTGGACGTTGAAACGAGCACTGGAAAGATTCACGAGCTCTGCGGTTGCAAGTTTGAGAATCAGAGACAAAAGAGAGAGAAGGAGGTGAACAGTGAGTGACAGATTCAGAGCGTTAGGGTTTGTTTTTGTGTAGAAGAGAATGGAAAAGGTGGGAACTGTTCAAAAAACACAGAGTACGAAGACGACGTGACAGCTGCATTAGGCCAATCAGAGTGTGCCACGTGTCCTTAGAATAAGAAGCGATTCAGTTGTTGAAATTGAAGAGAAGTTTGACCGGACAGGTACAGCTCGGTGTGAATTTAGCTCGGTTGGAAAGGCTAAAAGGGTTTTTTAGCTCGGCTGGAAAAGCTAAAGAGTTTTAGTTCGACTGGTAAGGCTTAAGAATTTAGCTCGGTCGCCAGGCTAAAATTGTTAGCTCGGCTGATGAACAGATAATCCCTATCATGCTACGCAGATGGAATTAAGGGGCAATTAATAGGGTAATTTATATGAAAATTAGGCCGAGCTAGGTAATGGGCCGTTATGGGCCACAATACGAAGAGCTGAGTAAGAAGGCCATGAAGTTACTCCGGTCCAAAAGAGACGTAAAGTTACTCCAGTCCGCAAGAGGCGAAAAGTTACTCCGACCCAAAAGAGGCGTAAAGTTACTCCGGTCCGCAAGAGACGTAAAGCTACTTCGGTCTCAAAGAGCTTACAGTAAGTTCGGTCGACAAGCACAAAGTCATCCCGGTTGGGACCGGAGTATTGGTTATCCCGGTCAAGAGCATACCATGGTTAACATTGGGAGAGCCGAGGTAAGAACAGTAAATGGAAGAGCCGAACTAAAGTTATCTTGGTCTAGTCTGCGGCTTAGCATAGCCATGCTTACCTTGGTCATATTGAAGTTTGACCATGGTAAAACCATCTCACTGGGTTTATGCAGTGAGGAAGGTGTTGAAGGATAAGCATTATCTTTTAGGAGTATGAATCCTAGAAGGACTCTATATGGAGGAGTAAAAGTCCTACTAGAATTGTGCCACACGGAACCTCCAAAAGCTCACCTCATCACCTATGGAGAGGTAACGCAATTTTGATTCTCGAATTCACAGATCTTTTTGTCTATTTGTCTATTTTGTTGACTTAGGCATCGGAGAGGTATCTGGCATACACCCGCCTGCTAGCTCACGTTTGTGTTTTCAGGGAGTAAAGCGACATCGTACGAAGGAGCGCAATCTTGATCAACAGGATTATACAAGAAGGTTTATTTCTTTCCCGTACAACTTGTATACTGTATTGTTTCCTACACTTCTTGGTTAATATTTCAATCAAATTATTATGATGTTCATTAGTTGTTTGATGAAATGTCTCAAAGAGCAAACATTCATGGATATTCAAATTTTTTGGCTACAGCAACAAATTACCCATAATCCATCTTCCTGTAATTACTAGCACCCACCAAGTTTGAAATTGAAGAAAACAAGTTGGGTTTTTTCTTTTTTTTTTTCCCACACTGTTTTGAAGCTTTTGGGGTGTATCTTAGTTTGGATTCACCTATTGGGCCTCCGTAGGCCCACCAATCCCCTCACGAATCATTCAAATTCAACGTTTAAGGCGTCATGACTTCGTACCAAATACGTAGGTGTTCATTCCAAATGTAATTTGATACCATGTCAGTAAGTTTTGTTTGATTGTAGACGAAAATAGACAATAGGAAGTAAATTGATTAAATTAAAAAAAGTTTAAGAATCAAATTAAAATAATGTGAAATATGTGTCAAATTAAAAAATGTATAAGAGTTTGAGGAGTAAAATGATGTTTTCTCTAAGTTAGAACTCCCCATAATAACTAAAAATGTCCAAAAAAAACTATATAAAAAAGTTTTAAAAAAATTTCTTTTCTATTTTTATACTTTTTTTTTTTTTTTTTTTTTTTTAAAAAATCCAAAAATTACTAAAACAACCTATTTCTAGACCAACATAAAAAAAAATAATAATGATAATAATAATAAAAAAACCTAAGAATGCTGGTGTGTCTTGAAGGCACAACAACTTGATATGCCCTCTCGTGAAAACTCGTTTCGAGTCTCTTTTGAAAATTTGAGTCATTCACATTATAACATTTGTCGAGAACATTATTCACATAAAAAAATCAAATTAATTAGACATTCGTAAACCTATAAATTATTCAAATTCAACGTTTATGTTGTTATTCTTATCTTGTGATGTAAAGCAAAGACTAGAAGGAAAAAAACAATGACAGAAAGATGTTTTCATTTTTCTCGATCTCTCCATCTATATGTAGTTAGATTTTCAATATTGTTTTATCATTATCTAATTTTGGTGAGGCATGGTCTATTTTGCTTTTGAGGATAGAAAATGTTAGCATATAAAAAATTTAACAAAAACAATGTGGATAAAATTCAACCAGTTATCCCGACCCACGAAGCGTCCATTTTTCTTTAATGAAAAAAAAAAATTTGTCCACTCCCTATCCTCGTTCACATCCATATGACTGCAATACTAAACAACCTTTTCTCTAGACGACGTTTAATCAAAGTGAAAGCACAAAATAAATAAACAAATAAAATTGCATTTTCAATTTATTACGAATGTTATATTAATAATTTAAGATCATCACAATTTCTGATCAACTTGTTTTTTATTTTAATGGGTTATTTAAAATAAATGGTTCAAATTATTAAATTGGATTATGGTGAACTCATATTGGGCCAACAACACTATCTGATAGGAATAGACGCGTGTCGGTTACGGCCACAAAATTTCAAATTCACCATCCGTCCATCAAATTGGCAAATTAGAGAAAATCAATCCATATCCGTCTGTCAATCCGGCGAATGTGGATTGAACTGATTGATGGATTGGCGGATGGATGCGAATCAATTTGCCAGTTTAAAATTTTATAAATTTTTAACATAATTCAATTTATGTACTTCCTCAAAAAAAAAAAGTATTATAGTCAATGACTTAAAAAAGTATTACAATCACTGCATGCCTCATCCAAAAAAAGAAAGTTTTAAACTTTAGAATATTACAATCACTACATACATCATTCACATATTACAATTACAGCATACCTCATCTACATAAAATATTACAATCTGTGATTCTTAAAATATAAAAACAATTCAAACCACCAAAATCATGAACAGAACAGTAGTACAGATTATATGCCTCTGTATTGTTATATTTATATCTGTTTTTGAAAACAAAACCAACCAGCATATATCATATTTTTTATTTATAATTGTCAGAGTTAGAATTAAAAATCAAAAAATATAGATAAATAATACATTTATTTTTTTCAATTCAAAAAATAAATTCAAGTTGAAAACTCTTTCTTAATAGAATATATTCAATAGAATATTTAAACTCTTTTACAATTGAAAACATAAATAGAATATCTAAATAAATTGAAAACACAAAGTCTTACAAAATACTAGGGGTGCTCACGGTTTGGCAGTTCGGTTGCAGCCAAAGAAACCTCAAATCCGTCATCTGTCCAAAACTAGGCGGATTGAAAAAAAATCAATTCGCAACCATCTGCTCATCATCACGCATCCATCCAAAATGCGGCGAATCAATTCAGTTCGATCGATTTGGGCGAATCGATATATCCGCTGCTTACCCCTACCATCCGATCTATTATTTGGATGAGAAAGAAGCTAAATTCAAAATTTATACAATTTATTTTAAAATAAAATATAAAATAATTTAATATTTATAAAAATGACATTAACAGGTAGGGTTGGGCATGGGGTTATTCGAACCGCCTAACCTGCCCAATTCGAACCAATCTACAAACAAATGAACAGTTTCGCAAATACAATGCAGGCGGATGTGGTTTGAAATATGGTATTATTGCAGGTTATAGGTTTGACCCGCACCCGTAAGAATCCGTCCACACTTGGACTTTTTTTTTTAATCTACACCATTGATTTCATTCATCCTATCTTAGATATTTTTGAATTTTGAATGATTTTACTTTAATTGTATTATTGGATAATGAATGATTTTGATGATTTAATTTTGGATTTTGAAAATTGTGCATGTGTTAATTTATGATTTTATTTAAAAGTTTAGGATTTTAAAAGATTTACTTGTGTTAGGAATTAATTTTGTTGTGTTTTTAATTTTGTAAGTTTTAATTCATTAATTATTAATGTTGAGCATTTTAGAAAATGGAAAAAAAAAAAAAAAAAAGACCCAAAATAAATATTTACAAAATGAGAAAAAAAAAAAAACGGCTCAAAAATTAATTTTTTAAGAAAAAAGTTCAATCTGCAAACCGCCCACAACAGTCCCCACAAACCGCAACCCGCTCTGCGGGTGGTTACGGGTTCAATTTTTCTCAAACCGCACATATGCAAATGGGTCGAAACCGCAAATCAAACCGTCCAAAACCAAACCGCAAGAACCCCTATTAGCAGGTCATTTTTTATGTTCTTTATATTACAAAATAACACTTTTAAAGAGAATCAACAAAAATGATATAATTAATACTGTCAATTTTATAAATAAAAATCATCTTTTTATGTATTTTGTTTTTAAAGTGAAATGTCCTATTAAATCACGCCATTCTATATTTTTTTTGTTTTTCCTTTCACTTTTTGGGAAAGAAGAAGAGTATACATTTGAAAGGGATTCATGGTCTCCTTCAGAGTGGTCTGATACGAGTGTAAATCCGGCCTGGCCCATGTAGGATTTTGAGGACTTTTGTCAAAATTTTGGATGGATTGGACCAGTCCACGAGTCAAAAAATTAGGTCCAGACCCAACCCTAGTATCAGGGGTATTCGGGCCTTAGACGGGCCAGTGGGCTGGGCCTCTAGTTTGGGCAAGCCTGACCATTTTTTTTATTTTTTTATTTTTTTTACCAAAATTTTATTATTTTTCACTAAAAAAGACACTAGGTCTCGGGCAGGCCAAGCCTTGAGCAAGCCTTAAGCGAGCCGATGGGTCGAGCCAGGCAAGTCGGGCCCACGGGCCGAGTTGGGCTTCAAAATGATAGCACAGGCCTAGGGGCTCGAGCTAAACTAGGGCCTAGGCCCAAACAGGCCGGGCCTACCCCGGGCCGCAGGCTATTTTTACGCTCCTATCATCCGGCAATGCTAGTAGTAGTAGTTGTTATTATTGTATCTGGCTTTTAAACATTATCAAAAGTGTTTTCTGAAAATAGTTTGGTATTAGTTTTCGAAACAATTTTTAGAAAATTTTATATTTTTTCTTTTTTGTATTTTAATATTTTCAATGAATTTTTTTAATATTTTAAGTAATTTTTAAAAAATTTTAGACATGCCTAACATAAATACACTTAAAAAGTATAATATTTATAAAAAAAATCTTTAAAAAATGCACTAAATATCAAAAAAATACAAAAAAAAATGAAAATTCAGTATATTTTTTGTATTTTTGTATATTTATTAATTTTTTAAAATATTTTTTCACAAACATTTTACTATTTAGATACATCTAAGTAAAGTGTATGTAAAAATTTTTTAAAAAAAATTGCGTAAAATTTAAAAAATATTCACTAAAAATAAAAAAAATACGAAAAATAAAAGAATAATATTAGGGATCATGAAAAAAAAATCATGAAATGCTTCATGAAAATTTTTTATCCCTTGATTAGTGTGTAGTGTTTTTTTATATATATAATCTGACGTAGGTAAGCCCATAAAGGCCATAGCCCACTATGAACAACCCAAGCCTATCACTTAGAGCCCAATACATAACCCAGCTGGTAAAGTCCAGAACAGCTGGAATCCAACGTGGCATAAAGAGCCAATCACATTCAGACATACGGCAGGTAAAGAACAAGCCACATTAGCAGACAAAGATCTGCAAAATTATTGCCACTGCACATCACCATTAATGCAGCCCATCACAGCATTTATTAGGACAACACCTCTCCGTCGGAATAGCACCCCCTTACCCTGAACAAGATAAGCTACAGCATAGACTTTCGGCCAAGATGGCAGGTCGAAAGGGACAGTGAAATGATGACCAAAAGATATAAGCAAACGTTGAAGATAAGAAGAAGGCTAAGCTTTCTATCTCCAATCTCTCTCTATACTCCACTTCTCTTTCTAACTTACTCGTCGGAGGGTTCACTGGGGGACTCCCCGTTCCCCGTTGAACTTATCTGCAGGTTCACTGGTGGGTTTGATCACCTGGATATTGGTGCGAGAAACGTAGATCAATCCGACCCGCTCTGCCAGGTACTCGTTGTATATTAACTGCATCATCAGCTTGGGTGTGATCACCCGGATATTGGTGCGAGAAACGTAGATCAGTCCGACCCGTTCTGCCAGGTACCCGTTGTATATTAACTGCATCATCAGCTGGGGCCGTCTGTGGGAAAGCTTTGCTCCGTGCGCCAGTTATGCTCATTGTCGCCGGAGACCCTGTCCCAATAACCTTTTCCTACTACCAATCAAAGTGTATGGTCACGACTAGATCCATGGCTTCTCACCATGATATTGCCGACCATCAAACCAACCCTCCCAATCCAAACAACCCACCACAGTATTTCATCGAGCTTACCAATAGCATTAACCGCATGGCCAAACAAAACCAAGCCCTGATAAATGCTTTACTCCAAAGAAACCTTCCTATGCCTCCGCCACCACCTCCAGATATAACCCCTAACCAAGAACGAGCCTCGAGCCCTACTATCCCGCAGCCCTATCCACCTAACTTGGAAGGCTTGCAACCTCCACCCCCACATATAAATCCACCACCTCCACCCCCGCATCTGTCGATCCTGGCACCAACCCCTGAAGGGGAAGCCAGTAGTGTCCAGCCCTCCGGTGGTGACAACATCTCTCTCTGGGACGCAGAACTCCGAGCCATGAAGCTCCAACCCCAAGGGGTCATGCAGAACATCCAGCATAAACCCTCTACCACAACCAACTCACCATTTCTTGCCTCCATCCGAGACAAACCCCTGCCCCCCAAGTTCAAAATGCTTACCATTGACTCTTTTGATGGTACGATAGACCCAGTTAACCATCTGGAGACCTACCGAACCCTCATGATCCTCCACGCCTTCCCTGACGAGATCATGTGTCGGGCTTTCCCCGTGACACTGAAGGGATCAGCTCGACTGTGGTTCAGCCAGTTACCAGCAGACTCCGTCTCCACTTTCCAACACCTCAGTGACTCTTTTCTCAGTCACTTCATTGGAGCCCAACGCCAACGCCGTCCGGTAACCCAACTCCTCAACATCTGCCAGATCGAGGGGGAGTCCCTGCACAGTTTCGTTACTCGCTTTAACACCGAAGCCCTGCAGGTGGCAGAAAACGACGATAAGGTCATCCTCACAGCTTTCATGGCCGGACTATGGTCGTCTGACTTCCTCTTCTCCCTTTCCAAACCCCTCCCACCACTATGGCAGCCTTACTTTCCAAAGCCCAAAAATACATAAACGCCGAAGATTCCCTAGCCGCCCGCCAAGACCCTATAGCAAAACACCCGACCCCCCAAGAAAAACGAAAAGACTCAGAGGCCAGACACATCCCGTATAATACCCAAACACCACATTATACCGACCGACCCCCCCGAGCTGAACGGCCGATACCTGCCCAAATGCCCGGTCGGTTCAAGTGGTACACACCCCTTAACTCCCCTACGGAACAAGTCCTCAACCAGATCCAGCAAGACTACCCCCTTAAATGGCCCCAACCGTCGAGAACCCCTTCTAATCGGAAGGACCAATCCAAATACTGCCGTTTTCACCAGGACCACGGCCATAATACCGATAAGTCTGTTAACCTCAAGGATCAGGTCAAGACCTTAATACGTCAGGGACGTCTTAGCCGGTTCACGGACACCCGCCCCCAGCAGAAACAAAGGGCAGGGCCCACCAGAAACACCCACCGGCGCACTTCCCCCCGATAGCCAGCCTAACCAAATCAAGGCCACAATCGTCTCCCACAGCAACCTCGGGCACAAGCTAATCCCCCCCCCCACCTATTAGAGAAATCAGAGTTATTTCCGACGGATTTGCTTGTAGAGGACCATCCCGCTCGGCTCAGCGGGCAGAACTCAGGAAAATAAGGTAAGGCTCAGACAAAGAGGTTGCCACATACAGCCCAGGCAATGGATCGAGCCTATTACCTTCACGGACACCAATTGCATAGGCATTCGTTATCTCCATGACAACCCTCTAGTCATTTCGGCTCTCCTCTCCAACTACAAGGTCAGACGGGTTCTCATAGACAACGACAGCTCTTCAGACATCATTTTCCTCAATTGCTTCCGCCAGCTCAAGATCAGGGAAGAAAGTCAGTCCCTTCTCCAAACCCCCTTGGTCAGTTTCACTAGTGACCGAGTGACCTCCATTGGCTCCATTGACCTCCCCATCACAATTGGTGAGCACCCGCACCAGACCACCAAGCTGCTCACCTTCCTTGTTGTCGACTGCCTCTCGGCCTACAACATCATCCTTGGTCGCACTGCCCTAAATGCTTTTCAAGCTATTACATCAACTTATCACCTAACTATCAAGTTCCCCACTGATCTGGAGGTCGGGACAGTGAGGGGGGAACAGACCGTTGCCAGGGAATGTTATGTCGCCTCACTCAAAGAAGTCAAGATGAAGGAGGCTATGATCATCAAAGGACTTGATGTTAGAGATGAAGACGAGCTGGTTAGGGGGGAACCAGTGGAAGAACTTATCGAAGTCCCCATCGATCCCGCCAACCCAGCAAAAACTACCAAGATCGGCAGCCAACTATCCCCCCAAGCCAAGGCCGATCTTACTACCCTCCTGATCGAGAACAACAATGTATTTGCCTGGACCCACTCAGACATGCCGGGTATTAACCCCTCATTCATAACCCACCGCCTCAACATTGAACCCCACTTTCAACCTTACCGCCAGAAATAACGCTTTTTCCATCTGGAACGCAATACTCTCATTGCCATAGAGGTCGACAAGCTCTTTAAAGCACAATTCATCAAGAACGTGGACTACCCTAGATAGTTGTCAAACGTGGTCCTGGTCCGCAAGAACAATGGTAAATGGCGACTCTATGTCGACTACTCAGACCTCAACCCAGCTTGTCCCAAAGACAGTTATCCTCTTTCCCGCATAGACCTGCTGGTCGACGCCACGGCCGGTCACCAAATGCTTAGCTTCATGGATGCCTTCTCTGGGTACAACCAAATTCTGATGCACCCATCTGATCGGGAACACACCTCTTTCATTACCGACTGAGGCACCTACCATTACTATGTGGTGCCGTTCGGACTGAAAAATGCTGGGGCCACCTACCAACGGTTGGTCAACGCCATTTTCCATCATCAGATCGGGCGAAATATGGAAGTATATGTCGACAACATGCTAGTCAAGAGCAAACTCTCTGCTGATCATCTGAGCGACCTACGAGAGACCTTCGCTACCCTTCGTAAGTACCAAATGAAGCTCAACCCGGAGAAGTGCGCCTTCGGCGGAGGATCTGAGAAGTTTTTGGGTTTCGTGGTCAGTCAGCGGGGCATTGAAGCTAACCCTGAAAAGATCAAGGCCTTGATTGAGATGTAGTCACCCAGAACGGTCAAGGAGGTTCAGAGACTCACTAGCAGAGTTACCGCCCTCAACCGCTTCATTTCCCATGCGACGGACAGGTGCCTCCCCTTCTTCAAAGTTCTTCGGCAGACTTTTGAATGGACAACCAAATCCGAAGAGGCTTTTCAGCAGTTGAAACAGTGCATGGCCAACCCCCCCTCCTTTCACAGGCAATCATAGGCGAGCCCCTCTTCCTATATTTAGCCGTGTCAACCACAGTAGTCAGTGCAGCTCTTATCAGGGAAGACGCCTCTGTCCAACGACAGGTCTACTACATCAGTCGGGCTCTCAGGGAAGCGGAGCAGAATTACCCACTGTTAGAAAAATTGTCTTTGGCCTTGGTCACTGCCTCCAGACGACTCCGTCCTTACTTCCAAGCCCATTCCATAGTGGTCCTCACCGACCAACCTTTGAAGAAGGTCATGCAGTAACCAAAACTTTCCGGCAGGCTCATGCAGTGGTCCATGGAACTCAGCCAGTTTGACATCTCCTACCGACTTTGAACAGCAATAAAGGGGCAGGCCGTCGCTGATTTCATCTTGGAATTCACTAATCCTACCCTAACCACAGCCCCCCCACCCCCACCAACCCTTACCGAGCTAGAAGACCCCTATTCTTGGACTCTCAACGTCGATGAATCATCCCGCAAGGAAGGCAACGGGGCCGGTCTCATTCTCACCGCCCCTGAGAGTGGCTATTTCAAATGTGCTCTCTGTTTCTTGTTCGAGGCCAGTAACAATGAGGCCGAATACGAGGCATTGATAGCAGGTCTCCGCTTAGCTAGGGATATTGGGGTCAGCCACATCCGGGTGTTCAGTGACTCTCAGCTCATTGTCGGACAAATTACAGGGGAATTCGATGCCAAGGAGGACAAAATGCGGGCTTACAGGGATATAGCCCTTCCCCTTGTTCACCTCTTCAATACCTTCCACATCAAACACATCCCTCGGGCGAAAAACTCCCAGACCGATGAGATGGCTCAATTACCCTATGCAGATAAGTCAGATCTCAACCACGGTGTTCGCCTCAACTACCTAACCCACCCTGCCATCTCCCCCGACCAACAAGCGGTCCACCTCCTCCAAAATGAACCAATCCCCTGGGCGTCCGACGTCTTTCTATTTTTGACAACGGGAGAATTACCAGAGGACAAACAGCAGGGCGCCAAAGTCAGAGCCCGGTCGTCCAATTACATCCTTGTCAACGGTCTTTTGTACAAGAGGGCCTTTTCACGCCCATACCTCAAATGCCTCAATCCAACTCAAGCAACCTATGTGATGCAGGAAATCCATGAGGGTATTTGTGGTAATCATTCGGGCGGCAGGTCCCTAGCCCACAAAATACTTCGCACTGGTTATTTCTGGCCCACTCTCAATCAAGATGCAACTGACTTCGTGCTCAAATGTGATAAGTGTCAGTGTTTTGCCAACATCCTGCATGCTCCTCTTACAGAGTTGATCATACTTTGCAGTCCTTATCCATTCACCAAATGGGGGATCGACTTAGTTGGTCCACTTCCCACCGGCCGAGGCCAAACCAAGTTCGCGATAGTCGCCATTGATTACTTCACCAAGTGGGTAGAGGCAGAACCCCTTGCTACCATTACCGAGCGGAACACAACCAAATTCACCTGGCAATCGCTCGTATGCAGATTTGGCATCCCTCAAGCCATCGTCTCCGACAATGGCAAACAATTCGATAACGCCAAGTATAGGAAGTCCTGTGCAGACCTCTAAATCCAACCATGTTTCTCCTCCCCAGGTCATCCCCAAGCCAATGGCCAAGTCGAGGTTACCAACCATTCCCTTCTAAAGATCATCAAGATTAAGCTGGAAGCTGCTAAAGGACTTTAGGCTGAGGAATTGCCAAATGTACTCTAGGCTTACCGTACTACCGCTCGGACTCCCACTAGGGAAACCCCCTTTCGCCTAACATACAGCGCTGAGGCAGTCATTCCAGTGGAAGTCGGTCTGCCTACCCCAAGGATTTTACATCCGAATCCTGAATTGAGCGAAGAACTCCGTCGGGCAGACCTTGACCTAATCAAAGAGCTCAGAGAAACCACTGCTATCAAACTGGCCTCATACCAACAGAAAATAAGAACACACTACAACCGCAAAGTCCGATCAAGGGAGTTCGCTGTGGAGGACCTTGTCTTGCGCGAAATAACCCTTGCCACCAAAAATCCGACTGAAGGCAAACTGGCAGCTAAGTGGGAGGGACCTTACGTTGTGAAAGCCCGACCACGACCAGGCACTTACCAACTTCAGGACATGGAAGATCGAGATCTCCCCCACCCGTGGAACGCCGAGCACTTGAAGCGTTACTTTCAATAAATTCCTACTTTTGTATCGCTTAGTTATTATATTTTCTTTTTGACGAATTTACACACATGAACGTACTTGTTCTCCCCTGGCATAATGTAAATTTTGATCAACTGGATCACACTTTCCATGACAACAATTTTATATCTCAGCTATCTGTGTGTTGTCTCAATAGCATTTTTGTTGCAGCACTTATTAAAAAGCCTCAGCTAGACTGAGCACCAGAAGCCTCAGCCAGACTGAGCACAAAAAGCCTCGGCCAGACCGAGCGCCAAAAGCCTCGGCCAGACCGACCGCCAAAAAAGCCTCAGCCAGACTGAGCACCAAAAGCCTAGGCCAGACCGAGCACCAACAACCTCAGCCAGACTGAGCACCAGAAGCCTCAGCCAGATTGAGCACAAAAAGCCTCGGCTAGACCAACCGCCAAAAAGCCTCAGCCAGATTGAGCACCAAAAGCCTCGGCCAGACCGAGCACCAACAGCCTCAGCCAGACTAAGCCCCAAAAGCCTCAGCCAGACTAAGCACCAGAAGCCTCAGCCAGATTGAGCACAAAAAGCCTCGGCTAAACCGAGCACCAAAAGCCTCAGCCAGACTGAGCACCAAAAGCCTCAGTCAGACTGAGCATGAAGCACTCGGCCAGACCAAGCCTCAGTCAGACCAAGCATAACAAGTCTCAGCCAAACTGAGCGCTACAATTCCAGGTCCAAACTGAGTTACTTGCAACGTTAGTAAATCACAGCTTAGCCCCAATTGAGCACGCATACTTGTGGCATTCGCAGACACACTTAGTCACAATTCCAGGTCCAAGTTTTTACACCACTTTTCACTTAGTCAAATTCCAAAGACGTTCTTACATGTTTCCTTTACTAGTCAAATTATTTCCTTCTCCATCAACTTTTACAAGTCAACCTCTTTCCTTACTAGTCAAGCCTAACTCCAATAAACCACTCTCCTCTACTTCAGCAGTGTGGCAAACACAAACTCATAATTTTATCACATTTTAAATTCCACTCTGCATTGAGGAGTTCTTAACTTTACTCTGCACTGAGTTTCTATTACAAGTTCAATTCCACTCTGCATTGAGGAGTTCTTAACTTTACTACGCACTGAGTTTCTATTACAAGTTCAATTTCATTCTGCATTGAGGAGCCTTTAACTTTACTATGCATTGAGTTTTTATTACAGATTCACTTCCACTCTACATTGAAGAGTTCTTAAATTTAGTTTTTATTACAACTTTACCTTCACTTTCCAGATGCACACTAGCCACCATTCTCATTCATTTCAGATGCACAAGCACAGACAATCGAATGAAAACACAATTGAAATTTTATTTATTCACAAATTTGTACATAAGTTCATTACAGTAATTCAAAAACAAAAACAAACACACAAAAACAACTCTAAGTACAAGGTCTTCTTCTTCTTCACTTACTCCTCCTCACTGGACACGAGGTCTTCTTCTTCAATACCCTCATCCAGGGGGGTCTGGGCCACATCGTCGTCGTCAATTTTTACACTACTCAGGTCTAAGTTTGGGAACAGCTCCTCAGCTTTACGCTTGAACATCTTCCAACCACTGTCCCAGAACTCAGCCATTTCGTGTTTATAAAAGTCGGACCGCTGGAAGCTCTCAATAACTTCTGCCTCAGTCCTGCCCCCAGCGGTCGTCCCCGACGGGCCCGCCGCCCCAGACTCCTCCCTCGCCAAGCTACTGGCGACCGCGGCATCAACTGCCATCTGAAATTCAGCAGACCCCTTGAATTGATCCACTGCTGCAACACACAGATTGGGGTATGCCGGCCTTTCAGAGGCTGCCTTGGCCCTCTCCTCCTCCAACTCCTTCTGCAGAGTTGCCCTTTCAGAGGCTGCCTTAGCCCTCTCTTCTTCAAACTCCTTCTGCAGAGTCGCCCTTTCGGCAGCCGCCTTGGCCCTCTCTTCCTGCAGCTCCTTCTGCAAGCTCTCCTTCCCCTCCATTACCTTAACATGCTCATCTTCCAGCTCCTTCTGCAGCCCAGCAATCTCCGGGTCTGCGTCTTCTTTTTCCTTGATCTGCTGGGCACGCAGATTTTCATTGCTGGTCATAGCCTCTTCAAATCGTTCGATGACGACCGCGCAGTCCTTTTGAGCATCCCCTAGCTTCTTCTACTCGCTTGCCAGTTGGAACTCGAGCAACACAACCCTGCGGCGTTCGTTCTCCAGTTCCAACGTGACCGCTCGCAACTCAGCATGGGCACTCTCCCAGCCTACACGCTCCTCCTTCAAACTTGCAAGTTGAGCCTTGGCCTCGTCTGCCTTCATCTTTGCAGCCGCCGCCTTTCTCAGCAGAGCTCCTGCTAAGGTGGTTATCTCCATTTGCGCAGAGCATAACCCCCTCAGCAACTCAGCCTCAATCAATCTGGCTATTGAGTGCACAGCTGCCTCATCCACGATTCCCACAAGGCGATCTGCACCTGCCCTAGCTGGGCCTTCTTCTCCCTCCAGCCGCTCAGCCACTGCGCGAGCGTGATAGATCCTGGTTGTCAGCCTAACACCCCCTCCTTGGGGCGCAGGACCCCCCTTCGGCTGTTCTCCTTCCCTTGGCTCAGGGCTAGTTGCCCCACCTTCTACTTGCACTTCGGGGGCGACCCTCACCACCTCTGAGGCGATCTCCACTATTATTGGGATGACCTCCACTCTCCCCGAGGCAATCTCCACCACTTCTAGGACGACCACCCCTTCTGGGGTCTCCTCCATTCCCCCCTTCTCTGCCTCCTTGGCCATGCTGGTCTCTTTTGCCATCACTTCCCTCCTCCTCTTCACAACAAGCTCTTCTTCACTCCTCCTCACTCTCCTCTTCTTCTTTACCACACCTTCCACCTCCATCTCCTTCAAAGCCCTCTCCTTCAAAGGATCAACTGGGGGCGGTCGGGGCACAAATTCACCTAAGTCTTTTTCCCCAAGGGTTTGGGGCGAGGTCGGATCCTTTCCCTCGCAATCATCTTTGGCGATCGGCCTTCCTGGGACTCTTTGAACTTACTGGCTTTGGCAAGAATGGTCATATCCTCAGCCTCTTGCACTTTCCTCCTCGCCTTCAATTCAGCTCGCCCCAGATCTCCACCGCTCAGCTGAGGACCCAATCCCGCTCCAAACAAGGCTAAGGGTTGAATGAGTTCGTCTCACCTAACCCCTTCCTTCTCCCGCCATGCCTTCACCTTCTTTATTCTCTCCTCTGCTGCTGCTCCCAGTTTTGGCTCTACAGATTTGGTAGGCACTCTCCACATCATGCGCACCCCAGCCTCTCCATTCGCAGACACATAGAACCACCGCGGCCTCTAACCTTTAATTGATGATGGCAGCCCCGCCACCAAACCCCTCCATGCCGCCGCCTGCAATGTCACCCAAGTCTCTTGTTGTCCTGAGGCCTTATAACATGCGAAGAATTCGTCTACTGTCATGGCCGCCCCTTCGTTCACCTGCGGCCACGCGCTTACACAGGCCAGTACAATCTTCCACGCGTTGGGCATTAGTTAGCCCGGTGCCACCTTCGAATGGTTCAGGACATCTACCACCATTTGCGGCAGTGGCAGCCTCAGCCCTCCCTTCAATGCTTCCTCGTAAAGGGCAAACTCCCCCGACCTTGCGTCGGATGGCCTTTCCGTTGACGTCGGCAACAATAACTCTATTTCAGCAGGCACCTGGTATTTTTCACGAATAGCCTCCAACTCCGCTGCGATAATCATTGATTTGTCAGCCTTCGTGTGCCAGTGATCTGGTTCCGCCTGGCTGATTAGCTTCGGAGCTGCTATCATGGTGGAAACATGAGATCGTACCACCGGTTCCCTACCCTCTCCATTTGCCTCTCCGTCCTATACTGCTCTGCTAACTCCACTGTATCGTCATCACCAAGCGGATCCACCTTGACATTCACAGCTTCTTCTTGGGCCATTTCTATGGTATGTCTGCGAATCGCTTCGGATGCAGGAGCAAGGAAATTGAAAAAATGTTGCAGAGGTGTATCGTCAGTAACAAAGGAGTTGACACTTGGGATGTTTTGATTTTTCGCAAAGAAGTTGGTAAATCGAATAATGCCAAAAGCCCAAGGCTTACCCGTATTCCAAGGGTCGCAATTAATTTGTGCCAGTTTGAAAACTTTTCAAAACATCCGCCAAAACTGTCTTTTCAACACCCATAATGACCTATCATTTTATTTCTAATCCAACGCCTAATCTCCCCCCCCCACGAGATGTTGCCATGTGTACGACCACGATCCATTGTCTCCTCCCCTTACCCTGTCTTTTCCACTTCAAATCACTACGTGACACGCTGCTTCTTGAGCTCCACGTCCCTCCACCTTACCCTTCACGGTCGGCCCTCCTCATGGTCAGCCCTTCCACTCGGCCAACCTTCGCGATCAGCCCTCCTCGTGGTCGGCCTTCCCATTCGGCCAACCTGTGCGGTCGGCCCTCCTCGTGGTCGGCCCTTCCACTCGGCCACGATTCGCGGTCGGTCCACCTCATGGTCCTCCTTCCCACTCGGTCCACCTCACGGTCGGTCCACCCACTCGGTCACCCTTGTCGATCGACCTCCATCCTGCCAATCTCTAACACCTTCATTCTCTTCATTAGTATTCCCTTCGTTGGACTAAAGCTGCACTTGGGAATGGGGGACTACTAACGTGGGTAAGCCCATAAAGGCCATAGCCCACTATGAACAACCCAAGCCCATCACTTAGAGCCCAATACATAACCCAGCTGGTGAAGTCCAGAACAGCTGGAATCCAACGTGGCATAAAGAACCAATAACATTCAGACATACGGCAGGTAAAGAACAAGCCACATCAGCAGACAAAGATCTGCAAAGTTATTGCCACTGCACATCACCATTAATGAAACCCATCACAGTATTTATTACGACAATACCTCTCCGTCGGAACAGCACCCCCTTACCCTGAACAAGGTAAGTTACTGTATAGACTTTCGGCCAAGATGGCAGGTCGGAAGGGACAGCGAAATGATGACCAAAAAATATAAGCAAACGTTGAAGACAAGAAGAAGGTTAAGCTTTCTATTTCCAATCTCTCTCTATACTCTACTTCTCTTTCTAACTTACTCGTCGGTGGGTTCACTGGGGGACTCCTCGTTCCCCGTTGAACTTATCTGCAAGTTCACTGGTAGGTTTGATCACCCAGATATTGGTGCGAGAAACGTGGATCAGTCCGACCCGCTCTGCCAGGTACCCGTTGTATATTAATTGCATCATCATAATCTAACGGTAGAGAATCTTTCATGATCATTTTCATAATATTTTTTTTCATGATACGTAACATTTTTTTAAATAAAAAACTCTATTTTAAAAAAATTAAATTCAAAATACTGAAACCAAATATACTAATGAATAGTGATGGAAAACTATAGATGAACATGGAAGAGTTCAAAAAGTGATTGAACCAATACAACGCAGACAAAGATGGCTGAATCAGCACTTTTGAACTCCGAGAAGCCATCCGTTATGCCGGAGATTGGTTTTCGACGTGGAAAAGCAAGCGCGGAGTGAAGTCTGCTGACAAAAGTGGCAATGGTCTCGTTGACGAGAACGAGATCAACAACCTTGTCTAGTTTGTACAAAAAGAGTTGTGCGAGTGAATTGTTCCATACTCAAGGTTTTGAAAAGCGGTAACGGTGACGTGGTTGTAGTTGCGGGATATAAAGACTGTAGCGTAACGGTTGCGGTAACTGGGATTATGAATTTTTTTATTTTTTGCGCAATTTAAAAAAATTTACCGATACGCATATTTTTTTCCATAATCATATTTATTAGGTTTTAAAATAAATTTTGATCAACTTTTGTAAATTTTTAAATATGATCAAATATATTTCATATTTTTAAATCACTATAAACTGAGTTTTTTACATTTTATTTTAATAATTAATGACTTTCTATGTCATAAATTCATATTATGCTTGTGGCAAAAAAATAAATTATTGGACTTGGATGTATAATATTATTTTTTTAATTATTATACTTGTGGAAGCATATGCAAATTTAAACTTGAATAGCTTTAAAAAATAAATTATACGTGCTAATGTAATTATATAAAAATTAAAAATATATATATATATATATGTAAAGGATTTTTTTATTTTTTATTTTTTTGGTTTAGATCACTTAAATATTCATTCTCTTTTTGGATAACCTATAAATAAATAAAAAATTAATCAAAAAAAATTGACATGTATAAAATATTTATTAATATATAATTATAAGTGTTATGTTTTCTAGATATTTTATAAAAAAAAAAAAAATCAATCACTAACTATTATATATAAAATAAACAATGACAAAAATAAAATAATAAATAAGAGCCTATATATATATATTAATCAAGTCAAATAAATAATGACCACACTTATTATTATTATTATTATTATTATTATTATTATTATTATCGAACAATATATAGATAGACACACACAAACAAAATGGTTGATTGATAACAGCTGAATAGAATAGCATAAGTCATACAGTTTCAATAAATCAATAACATGTTCTTCATCTTCCCTCTTCTCTCTATATATACCTAACTCTTACATTTTCTCTCTTCATCTTCCCTCTTCTCTCTTGATCCCTTTTCTCCAATTTTCAGCTCTCTTTTTTTTTTTTTTTTCTGAAAGACGCGGTTTGGAACTGTTACGTAACGGTACGTAACAGGCCGTTACAGTACCGTTACGACCGTTATAGCCGACACACTTGTGAATCTCAATCACACCACAAAAGCAGTCGTAACAGGTGACGGTAACCACTATAACTGTTATGTAACAACGTTACTTAACGGTGTTGCTATCACTTTTTAAAATCTTATTCATACTAAACTTAAGTTGACTAGGTTTTTTTTTTTTTTTTTTTTTGATTGGATAATCCAAAACAACGAACTACACAGCTTCACCCATAGCAAGCAACATTAGTGGAGGAGGAACTTCTTCAATCCACACTAGTGATAACCCATCCAACCCACATGCCATGCGGGCCAATCCACGAGCCAACTAGTTTTAAATAACAGTATACATATATCGATATTGAATATATATTATTAAATAATAATATTAAAAGTCTAAAATTTTTGATACGTTATTACATGACTTGATTTGTGTTTCTCCAACTTGTCGATATACGACTTGTTTGTTAAGGAATTTTTTTTATTTAAAAACCGTTAAAAATAAAAGGGTAAATTACATTAATACCCCTTGAGATTTGGTCTAATTATACTCACCCCTTGACGTTTTGAAAATTACATTCTCACCCCTGTAGTTAATAGTCTCATTTCACAAACCCCCTACTTATATAAAAAGTAACAACTCCTAGTAAAAAAACAGAGAAAATTACATTAAAAAAGAAAGTTAAGGAAAAGAGAAAAAAAAAAAAAAAAAAAAAAGTAAAGCAAAGCAAAAAAAAGGAGAGTGTATAAATTCAATGTCTTCATTCCGTTTAAATAATTACAATGACAGAGGAGTTAGTGTAATTTTTCAAACGTCAGAGGTGATATATGATGATACAGTTTGTTCTAGTGAATGGGTCGGACAGATCCAAGCTCCTCAATGCCCACGTCCAAATGATCAAGCCCACCGAAGAACCTGCAAACAAGTCTAACGGGAAACGGGGTCGCCCCCCAGTGAACCCTCCGACGAGCAAGTTAGAAGGAGGAGTAGGGTGTAGAGAGAGATTAGAGATAGAAAGCTTAACCTTCTTCTTGTCTTCAACGTTTGCTTATATCCTGTGGTAATCATTTCGCTATCCCTTCCGACCTGCCCTCCTCGCCGAAAGTCTATGTTGTAGCTTACCTTGTTCAGGGTAAGGGGGTCATGTTCCGACGGAGAGATGTTGTCGTAATAAATACTGTGATGGGCTGCATTGATGGTGATGTGCAGTGGCAATGACTTTGCAGATCTTTGTATGCTGATCTGGCTCGTCCTTCACCTGCCATGTGTCTGAATGTCATTGGCTCTTTATGCCATGTTGGATTCCAGCTGTTCTGGACCTCACCAGCTGGGTCATTTATTGGGCTCCAAGTGATGGACTTGAGTTGTTCATAGTGATTCATAGCCTTTATGGGCTTATACACGTCAGTAGTCCCCCATTCCCGAGTGCAGCTTTAGTCCAACGAAGGGAATACTAATGAAGAAGATGAGGGTGTCAGGGATTGGCAGGATAGAGGTCGACTGGCAGGGGTGACCAAGGGGATGAACCGACCGGGAGGTGGTCCGACTGTACAGGGTGACCGAGTGGAAGGGCCGACCACGAGGAGGGCCAACCGCGAAGCTTGGCCGAGTGAGAGGGTCGACCGCGAGAAGGGCCGACCGCGAAGGGTGACCGAGCGGGAGGGTCGACCACGAGGAAGGTCGATCGCGAAGGATGAAGTGAAGGGGCGTGGGGCTCGAGGGGCAGCGTGTCACGTGGTGATTTAAAGTGGAAAAGACAAGGTAAGGGGAGGAGATAGTGGATCGTGGTCGTACACGTGGCAACATCTCGCTGGGGGGAGATTATGCGTTAGATCAAAAATGAAACGATAAGTCATTATGGGTATTGAAAAGACAGTTTTGGCGAATGTTTTGAAAAGTTTTCAAACTGGCGAAAATTAATTGTGATCCTTGGAATACAGGTAAGCCTTGGACTTTTGGGATTATTCGATTCACCTACTTGTTTGCAAAAAATCAAAACATCCCAAGTGTTAACTCCTTTGTTGCTCACGATACACCTCTGCAACGCTTTTTCAATTTCCTTGTACCCGCATCTGAAGCGATTCGCAGACATACCATAGAAATGGCCCAAGAAGAAGCTGCGAATGCCAGGGTGGATCCGCTTGGTGATGACGATGCAGTGGAGTTAGCGGAGCAGTATAGGACAGAGAGGCAAACGGAAAGGGTGGGTGAGCTGGTGGTACGATCTCATGTCTCCACTATAACGGCAACTCCGAAGCCAATCAGCCAGGTGGAACCAGATCGCTGGCACACAAAGGCTGACAAATCAACGGTTACTGCAGCGGAGTTGGAGGCTATTCACGAAAAATACCAGGTGCCTGCTGAAATAGAGTTATTGTTGCCAATGTCGACGGAGAGGCCATCCGACGCTAAGCCAAGGGAGTTTGCCCTTTATGAGAAAGCATTGAAAGGAGGACTGAGGCTGCCCCTGCCGCAAGTGGTGGTAGATGTCCTGAATGGTTTGGAGGTAGCGCCGGGCCAACTAATACCCAATGCGTAGAAGATCGTACTGGCATGTGCAAGTGCGTGGCCGAAGGCAAACGAAGGGACGACCATGACAGTAGACGAATTCTTCACCTGTTACAAGGCCTCAGGGTAGCAAGAGACTTGGGTCACTCTGCAGGTAGCAGCAAGGAAAGGGCTGGTGGCGAGGCTGCCATTGTCGATCAAAGGGTAGAGACCACGGTGGTTCTATGTGTCCGCCAGTGCAGGGGTTGGAGTGCGCACCATTTGGAAAGTGCCCACCAAGTCTGTAGAGCCAAAATTGGGAGCAGCAGCAGAGGAGAGAATAAAGAGGGTGAAGGCGTGGCGGGAGAAGGAGGGGGCCAGGTGGGACGAACTTGTTCAACTCTTAGCCTTGTTTGCAGCGGGGTTGGGTCCTCAGCCGAGCGGGGGGGATGTGGGGCCAGCCGAACTAGAGACAATGAGGAAAGTACAGGAGGCTGAGGATAGGGCCATGCTGGCCAAGGCCACGAAATTTAAGGAGGCGCAGGAAAGCCGACCGCCTATGCCGATCGCACGAGAGAGGATTCGACCGCGCCCCAAGCCGTTGGGAAGGAAGGACTTAGGCAGTTTTGTGTCACGACCGCCCCCAGTAGATCCTGTGAAGGAGCAGGCGAACAGGGAAGGAGAGGCTCTGAAGAAGAAGAAGAGGAGTGCCCCTGAGGGGGCTGCAGATGTGCCTAGGGCGAAGAAGGCGAAGGTTGGGGGGGAAGACACCCCTATGGTCAAGGAGGCAGAGAAGGGGGTAGTGGAGGAGACCCCAGGAAGGGTGGCTGCCCAAGAAGTGGTGGAGGTCACCCTAACATTGGAGGTTGTGGAGGTCGCCCCAGCAGTGGTGGAGATCACCTCAGGGGTCGCGAAGGTCGCCCCCGAAGTGCAAGCAGAAGGTGGGGCAATAGGCCTTGAGCCAAGGAGAGGAGAACAGTCCCAAGGCAGTCTTGCGCCCCAAGGAGGGGGGGTCAGTCTGACGACTGCGATCTAACACGCTCGCGTAGTGGCTGGGCGGCTGGAAGAAGAAGAGGGCCCAGCCAGGGCAGGAGCAGATCGCCTTGTGGGAATTGTGGAAGAGGCAGCCTTGCGCTCAACAGCCAGATTCAATGAGGCTGAGCTGCTGAGGGGGTTATGCTCCGCTCAAATGGAGGTAACCACCTTAGCAGGGGCTCTACTGAGAAAGGCAGGGGCTGCAAAACTCAAGGCAGATGAGGCCAAGGCTTAGCTTGCAAGGTTGAAGAAGAAGAGTGTAAACTGGGAGAATGCCCATGCTGAGCTGCGAGCGGTCAAGTTGGAGCTGGAGAACGAACGCCACCAGGTTGTATCGCTAGAGTTCCAGCTGGTTGGCGAGCGGAGGAAGCTGGAGGAGGCCCAAAAAGCCTGCACGATGGTGCTCGAATGGCATGAAGAGACAATGACCAGTAATGAAAAGCTGGTTAAACAGAAGGATGAGGCAGACATGAAGATTGACAGTCTGCAAAGGGAGCTAGAGAAGGAGAGGGCCAAGGCATCTTCTGAGAGGGCGAGCGTTGTAGACGTCCCCGAACGTCCCGGGAGGATGAATCCCGTTTTGTTCATTTGGGCTCACTACAGTTCAGGACACGATGTCACGGTCCTGTATCTAATCTCGCAGAGTGCAATGCAAGACCGATGAATCATCAAAGAGTCCAAATCTGACAAATCGTTTTTGAAAACAGATTTTTTTGAAAGAAATGCCAAACATGGACTGCTTTGCCAGATATAGAGTCGCCACCTAAATATTTTATTTTGGGAAATTTAGGAAACCCTGACTCGTTGCCTAAGGCCACATGTCCGTCATCACCAAAGTTGCCTCGGCTCGAGAACTTGGGTACGATTGGGGAAGGTCACTTCGTGAGCACCCCCGCTCGCCCGATCAAAGATCGGCCTCTACTAACCATGATATCGAGTTTTGAAAACATTATGTGCTCTCATTCCGGTTATTGGCCTAGATTTACTACGTGATACGCACAGCATACAAGTATAGACTGGATCGCCTGAATTGGAACAAAACATTTCATGTTTGTTTATTTGAAAATGGTTTGATGATGCTACCCGCAAGTAGGCTAAGACGTGGATTTGCCACCCTCGGATGGGCTTAGAAAACATGATTTTGCCACTATCTAGTGGGCTTAAAACAAACAATTATTGCATTGTTCTAATTCAAATAACCCAACCTCCACCCACAGGCACTCAGGCAATTATATCACATAAGCATATAGCCTCATGGTAAGCATGCTATCATGATAGTCACTCACACACATGCAAGGATGCTAAAGCATAAAACTTACCGAGTACTCCCAGCCAAAACAGAAGCTATATTAGAAATCATGCATGATCCTAACTATACAAAAATGCCTAGTGCAACGCATGCAAAAATGCAACTACAATAGGCTCGGCTATTCTAAGATGGCATATGATGATGCTATAGCTAACATGTATTCAACTCAGAATTGAAATACAATGCAGTTAGTATGATGCGCCGAACCCGGTACATGCAAAACAGATGAATGAATGCAAACATGCTATCATACTGTATGCTAATTGAAAAATGCCCTAATCTAACCATCATAAACTGGTAAATAAAAGGGAGAAAAACGTGGGGTTGGAAGACATACATCACACACCCGCACACTTATTACAATATTTGCCCTCGCTCGGAGGGTCCGAAAGAATAATACAGTCCGAATGAATAACGAATTACGATTAATTATTACACAACCACTAACTAATTAATAAATTAGCTAAGTGAGCAATTAAATTAAATGAATGTGACTGCCTCGGCTCTGTTGTGGATGATAATGGATGCATGCATGCTCGATGCGCTTTGTCGGTAAATTCCATCGCGATGCCTCGTCTCGCCTTTGTTTGCAACTGATTTCAGAAACTTGCACAAAGCTCCAGAAGGCTGAAACTCCACCTTGGGAAGGCCACCGACCAGGTATTGGCTTAGGAAACAACTGCCGACCACCCCTTATGGTGGAAACCAAAAAAGGCGGTCGGCCTACCAAAAAACCTGGTTGGCCGACCACTTTCTGCCTCCTGGATTCTGGTTTTTCTGCAACAAAGGCAAGAGGGAGAAAAAGCAAGGTATTTTCAACATGTGTGTGTGCGACCACTCCTCCTCATCCTTGCACAAGCTCTAGAGAGTGTGGTCCTTGATCCTCGGGCCACCAATCACACATCTCGATACATGATAGCCAAGGGACCGAATTGCACGTTTCAATGTGACATGAATGCAAGTATGAACATATGGAGCCAACAATTCTATCATGGATAATCAAGAATGTCGGGGACCGGGAATTGAGGCACGTTTCGTCACTTGGAGTACGAAACGTCCCTCGTTTCCCGTGCTTGGACTAAACCCTACCCCAAGCACAATGCAACAAGCAATGCATGGCACGTGCAAATGCGACTAGCATGCGGTCCTAAGTGCAATGCAACCAAGTGATGCGAGTATGCAAGAGATGAAATGCAAACGTGCACCTAGCATATACAATGCTAACACTGCATGGCATGTGCAACACTCATGAACTAAGGCATACTCAATGCGACTAACAACCTAGTATACACAATGCGAGGAATGACATAACACAATGCTCGATGTAACATGGCATACACAATGCTCTAACATGCAACCTAGCATACGCAATGCTATGGATCGAAATGGCATACACAATGCAATATGGGCTTACACCAATATGAGTGGACCTCAGCCACACCCACATCAGCGGCCATAAGATGAAAATGAGATAATCGAAATGCGCGCACATATGCACATAAACCGAGGACCAATCCTAAGACACAACATGCAACTCTAACAAGGCATGGCAAAGGATGAGAGATGGCATATGAACATGTAAATTCCAGCACTGAAACATGATGCTAAATGGTCCCGAAACATGGAAATATGGCACCCGATGCATGAAGTAAACCCCGAAACTCAAAACTAGACACATGTATTGACTTATAGCTATGCAAAGCAAGCATTATTTGAATATGAAGCACAAAGACAGAGCCAAGGCAGTCCCAAAACATGAACATTTCCAATTCAAAGTATGACTAAAAGATGCTAGCATGATGGACTAAAATAGCATGCAACTTTGACTAACAAACATGGTTTACATGGCATGTATATGAAGCGCATGAAAACTCATCAAACCAGCCAAAAACAGTGAATAAAATATGTCAAAATATGCCCAAATAATCATTGAAATGCAGCCAATGCATGCAAAAATGATGAGCTCCTTTAGAGGGCCATACAAGGAGTTATTAAGCACATACAAGGTAGACATGTAACATGGAAAAACCACCTCTAGAAATGGATTATGACAGCCCTAAAACTCACCAAATAGGCTATGAAATCAGTCTAGGAAATATGCAAAGGAAGGCCTCTTTGAGAGGCCTTGAATGGAATTACTCTACACATGCATCATAGACATAAGATATGGAAAAATGGGCTCTTAACAAAGCCTAGGAAGACCCTAAAACCCTCAGAATAAGGCCTGAAACTTGACTTCAAAGCATGAAAAATAGGGTCCCTTCCGAAGGCCAAAAGGATCACCAAACAAGACAAGAAGAGAGGGGGTTCACCCCCCTCTGATTTTGGCCTTCAAGAATGCACCTAAGCTACTGAAAATCCACTGGATTTCAGTGGCTAAGAGGCCAAGCCATGGCCAATGCAAGAGCTCTAATGCATAGCCCTAATCATGAAGAGATGAAGCATGCATAGGGGGAAGATGACCCCAAACAGAAATGGGACCTTAACCAAACTTAAATAGGATGTCAAAACAAGACTTTTTCCAGTTTATATAAAATCTCAAAAATGTTCACAAGTAAGGCTAAAATATGATGCAAAAATAGCCCTAAAAGAGATATAGAGGGTAAGGGGAAGTAGATGGCCTCAAACAGCAAAGATCTCTTAAACAAAGTTGAAGAGGGGATCAAAATATGATACTTTACAGTTTGGGTCAGAGCCCAAAAATGCTTGCAAATAAGGCTAATATATCATGCAAAATAAGCCCTAAAAGAGAGATAAAGCACAAAGGGAGAGTAGATGGCCTCAAACAGCAAAGAGCCCTTAAAAAAAGTTGAAGAGGGGTTCAAAATATGACACTTTACAGTTTAGTTCGAAGCCCAGAAATGCTTGAAAATAGGGCTAAGCAATGGAGTAAAATAATGCAAGAAAAGAGGGAATGAAGGCTTACCCTTGTAGCACAACAATGCAGCAGCTTTTGGTCCAAGAAAATGAGTTCCTAACCTCTGAAAATCAGCCTCAAGGTGTTGGAATGGATGATGGAGGTGGTAGGCTATGAGTTGATGTGTAAATGGTGTAAGGACAAGAGTGTTTTGAGGCTTGGATGAGAGAGATACGGAGGATTGTAGGGATATGCTCCAGTTGGTTTTTCTAACCCTTGCAAATGGAGGTGGAGTGTGTGTTATATAGAGGGAGAAGGGTGAGGCTTCTTGGAGAAGCCAAGAGAGGGGGTCAAGGCTTTTAAAATAAGTTTAACCAAAAGGGTCAAGCTTCTTGACCAAAGGGTCAAACTTCCTTTGGAAGCTAAGAAAAGGGTGCAAAACCACCTTAAAAAAGGCCAAAACAAGCGCAAAACCCTCGGACAATGGGTCAAGTACAAAACAGTTGGCACAGCTGGAACACACTCTCAGAGACAAGATTGGCCGACCAGCTCAAAAGGTTCAAGGTGGTTGGCCGACCACCTCCCCTGGTCGGCCGACCAAGGGTCAAAAGGGTCAATCAAAATTACTAGTCGGCCACCCCAAAAAGGTGGCCTCCCAGATGAGTGCAACACAGCTGTGTAGAGAAAAATCAGAAAATGTGACCCAGGAGGGAGAAAAACCAGCTTTTTAGAGGAGTTCAAAAGGGTCAAGAACAATTACTGGTCGGCCTACCCATATTGGTGGCCTCTCAGGTGTGTGCAACACAATGGTGTAGTGGAAAGTCAAAAAAAGTGGCCCAGGAATGGAAAAAACTAGCTTTCTAGTAAGAAAAACGGGCGACGAAGAGCAATGAAGAGAAAAGCTGGTTTTTCAGAAAAATTGCTGGTCTCCCACCCTCCTACAACCTTTCTAATAATGAAAATAAGGTCCTTGCCAAAATGGACCAAGACGGATGCAAAACGAAGGTTCGGGGGCCAAAACGCGCAGTTCGGAGCCCCGAAAACAGGCTGTTAGGCACCGGAAGTGGCATTCGACCACGAAGGTGGTCTCTCGGGCAATAGTGTCCCTGAAAAGGGAGGAAACAAGGTGTCTGCCAAAAACCGGAGCAATCGGAGGTAGTTAAGCGGTCCCGAACTGAGGCACACGATTGACGGCTCCGAAAACTAGGAACCGGGCTCCAAACGGGAAAAATGGCCTACGACCACGAAACGTAGCCTACAGCCACTGAGAGATGATCTACCAGACCTCTCCCTCCCTTCGGAAAGAGAAAACAAAGAAAACAGGGCTTGGTTCGCAAACCGAGGCAAAGCACAAAAGAGTTCAGAAGTCCGGAGGCAAGGCTCGCAACCGAGACTCCGCAACCTCAGAATGAGCACAATATGCAACATCACCAAGCACTCAATCGGTGATGTCTGAGTCTTTAGGTCGGTCAAAAATGGGGTGTCTACAAGCGTGCAGAGGGAGTTGGCTAAAAAGAGGGCCAAGGCAGCCTCTGAAAGGGTGACCCTACGAAAGGAGTTGGAGGAAGAGAGGGCTAAGGCGGCCTCTGAAAGGGCAACCCTGCAGAAGGAGTTGGAGGAAGAGAGGGCTAAGGTGGCCTCTGAAAGGGCGACCCTGCAGAAGGATCTGGACAAAGAGAGGGCCAAGACAGCCTCTAAAAGGATGGCATACCCCGATCTGTGCATTGCAGCAGTGGATCAGCTCAAGGGGTCTGTGGAATTTCATATGGCAGTTGATGCCGCGGTCGCCAATAGCTTGGCGAGGGAGGAGTCTGGGGTGGCAGGTCCATCGAGGACGACCGCTGGAGGCAGGACTAAGTCAGAAGTGATTGAGAGTTTCCAGCAGTCAGACTTTTATAAACACGAAATGGACTGAGTTCTGGGACAGTGGTTGGAAGATGTTCAAGCGTAAAGCTAAGGAGCTGTTCCCAGACTTGGACCTGAGTAGTGTGAAAATCGACGATGACGATGTGACCCAGACCCCCCTGGATGAGGGTATTGAAGAAAAAGACCTTGTGTCCAGCGAAGAGGAGTAACTGAAGAAGAAGAAGAAGATGACTTTGCACAGACATTGTGTGGTTGTTTTTGTTTTGCTTTGTTTTGTTTGTTTGTTTGTTTGTTTTTTTTTTTTTTTTTTTTTGAATTGCTGTAATGAACTTATGTACAAAGTTGTGAATAAATAAAATTTCAGTTGTGTTTTGTGTTTGATTGTTTATGCTTGTGCATCTGAAATGGCTGAGAATGGTGGCTTATGTGTGGAGCTTGTGTATGAATCATTGTGAAGTGCAAAGTGGAGTTAAACTTGTAATAAAAACTGAATTTAGGAATTCCTCAAGACAGAGTGGGTTTGAAATTGTAATAAAAACTGAGTGCAGAATAAAGTTAGGAACTCCTCAATGCAGAGTGAAATTGAACTTGTAATAAAAACTCAGTGCAGAGTAAAGTTAGGAACTCCTCAATACAGAGTGAAATTTAAAATGTAATAAAATTATAAGTTTGTGTTTGCCACACTGCTCAAGTAGGTTAGTGGTTTATGGAGTGAGGCTTAGCTTGTAAGGAAAGATGCTGACTTGTAAGAGTTTGATGGAGAAGAAAATAACCTGACTTGTACAGAAAACGTGTAAGAACGTCTTTGGAATTTGACTGAGCAAAGAGTGGTGTCAAGACTTGGAGCTGGAATTGTGACTAAGTGTGTCTGCTAATTTCACAAGCATGAAGTTTGCATGGGTGGCCTTGATCGAGCCCTGCATGCGTGCTCAATTGGGGCTAAGCTATGATTCACTGACGTTGTAAGTAACTCAGTCTGACCCTGAAATTGTGGCGCTCGGTCTTGGCGGAGACTTGTTATGCTTAGGCTAGCTGAGGTTTGGTCTGGCCGAGTGCTTCATGCTCAGTCGGGCTGAGGCTTTTTGGCGCTCGTGTGAACGAGGCTTTTGGTGTTCAGACTGGCTGAGGCTTTTTGTGCTCAGTCTGGCTGAGGCTTGTTGTGCTCAGTCTGGCTGAGGCTTTTGGTGCTTAGTTTGGCTGAGGCTTTTGGTGCTCAATCTGGTTAAGTCTATCAATAAGTGCTGCAAATGAAAATGTTATTGAGACAACACACAGATAGCTGAGATATAAAATTGTTGTCATGGACAGTGTAGTCCAGCCGATCAAAGTTTACATTATGCATCAAAAAGAAAATACAACAACTGAGCAATACAACAGTAGGAATTTATTGAAAGTCGCACTTCAGGTGTTCAGCGTTCCAAGGGTGGGAGAGGTCTTGACCTTCCATGTCCTGAAGTCAGTAGGTGCCCGGACGCGGTCGAGCTTGCACAACGTAGGGTCCCTCCAATTTGGCTGCCAGTTTACTCTCAGTCAGATTTTTGGTGGCAAGAGTTGCCTCTTTCAAGATAAGGTCCCCTACAGCGAACTCCCTTGGTCGGACTTTGCGGTTGTAGTGTGTTCTCATTTTCTGTTGGTATGAGGCCAGTCTGACAGCAGTGGTCTCTCTGAGTTCTTCAATTAGGTCCAAGTCTACCCGACGAAGCTCTTCTGTTAATGCTGGATCCGGATGTAAAACCCTAGGAGTAGGCAGACTGACTTCCACCGGAATAACCGCCTCAGCGCCGTATGTTAAGCGGAAAGGGGTTTCCCCAATGGGAGCCCGAGCTGTAGTTCGGTAAGCCCAAAGGACATTTGGTAGTTCCTCAGCCCAAAGTCCCTTAGCAGCTTCTAGCTTGGTTTTGACGATTTTCAGAAGAGAACGGTTGGTGACCTCAACTTGGCCATTGGCTTAGAGATGACCGGGGGAAGAGAAACATGGTTGAATTTGGAGGTCTGCACAGAAGTTCCTGTACTTGGCGTTGTCGAATTGTTTGCCGTTGTTGGAGACGATGGCCTAGGGGATGCCAAACCTGCAAACGATCGACTGCCAGATGAACTTGATTATGTTCCGCTCGGTAATGGTGGCAAAGGATTCTGCCTCTACCCACTTAGTGAAATAATCAATGGCAACAATGGCAAATTTGGTCTGGCCTCGGCCGGTGGGTAAAGGACCAGCTAGGTCGATCCCCCATTTGGCAAACGGGTAGGGGCTGCAAAGTGTGATCAATTCAGTAGGAGGAGCATGGGGGATGTTGGCAAAACACTAACACTTATCACATTTGAGCACGAAGTCGATCGCATCTTGGTTGAGAGTAGGCCAGAAATATCCAATGCGAAGTATCTTGTGGGCCAGGGACCTGCCGCCTGAGCGATTGCCGCAAATACCCTCATGAATTTCTTGCATCACGTAGGTTGCTTGAGCCAGATTGAGGCACCACAGATAGGGGCGTAAGAAACCACGTTTGTACAAAATGCCGCTGACGATGATGTAATTGGACGACCGGGCCCTGACTTTGGCAGCTTGCTGTTGGTCGTCTGGAAGTTCCCCCGTTGTCAGAAATAGAAAGATGTCCGACACCCAAGGGATGGGCTTATTTTGGAGGAATTGTATTTCGTGCTGGTCGGGGCAAATGGCGGGGTGGGATAGGTATTCAAGGCGGACACCACGACTGAGGTCAAACTGGTCTGCGAAAGCCAACTGAGCCATCTTATCTGCCTTAGAGTTTTCCGCCCGAGGATTGTGCTTGATGTAGAAGACATTGAAGAGGCGAACAAGAGGAAGTGCAATATCCCTGTAAGCCCGCATTGTGTTCTCCTTGGCATCGAATTCTCCTGTGATCTGTCCGACGATGAGCTGGGAGTCGTTGAACACTCGGATGTGGCTGACACCAATATCCCTGGCTAGGCGAAGACCTGCTATCAATGCCTCATATTTGGCCTCATTGTTACTGGCCTCAAACAAGAAACGGAGAGCACATTTGAAACAACCACCCTCAAGGGTGGTGAGGATGAGGCCAGCCCCACTACCTTCCTTGTGGGATGATCCGTCGACGTTGAGAGTCCAAGAATGAGGGTCTTCTGGCTCGATGGGAGCTAGTGGGGGTGGAGAGGCAGTGGTTGGGGTAGGATTAGTGAATTTCAAGATGAAATCGACGATAGCCTGCCCCTTAATTGCTGTTCGAGGCCGGTAAGAGATGTCAAACTGGCTGAGTTCCACCGACCATTGCATGAGTCTGCCGGAAAGTTATGGTTGCTGCATGACCTTCTTCAAGGGTTGGTCAGTGAGGACCACTATGGAGTGGGCTTGGAAGTAAAGACGGAGTCGTCTGGAGGCGGTGACCAAGGCCAAGGACAATTTCTCTAACAGTGGGTAGTTCTGCTCCACTCCCCTGAGGGCCCGACTGATCTAGTAGACCGGTCGTTGGACAGAGCTGTCTTCCCTGATAAGAGCTGCACTGACAGCGGTGCTTGATACGGCTAAATAAAGGAAGAGGGGCTCGCCGTGATTGCCTGTGAAATGAGAGGGGGTTGGCCATGCACTGCTTCAACTGTTGAAAAGCCTCTTCGGATTTAGCTGTCCATTCAAAAGTTTGCCGAAGAACTTTGAAGAATGGTAGGCACTTATCCGTTGCGGGGGAAATGAAGCGGTTGAGAGCTACAACTCGGCCAGTGAGTCTTTGGACCTCCTTAACCGTTCTGGGTGACTGCATTTCGATCAAGGCCTTGATCTTTTCAGGGTTAGCTTCAATGCCCCACTGATTGACCATAAAACCCAAAAACTTCCCAGATCCTACGCCGAAGGCGCACTTCTCTGGGTTAAGCTTCATTTGGTACTTGCGTAGGGTGGCGAAGGTCTCTCGCAGGTCGGTCAGATGATCAGTGGAGAGTTTGCTCTTGACTAGCATGTCGTCGACATATACTTCCATATTCCGACCTATCTGGTGATGGAAAACGGCATTGACCAACTGTTGGTAGGTGGCCCCAGCGTTCTTCAATCCGAATGGCATCACACGGTAGTGGTAGGTACCTCGGTCGGTAATGAAGGATGTATGTTCCCGATCAGACGGGTGCATCAGGATTTGGTTGTAACCAGAGAAAGCATTCATGAAGCTGAGCATTTGATGACCGGCCGTAGTGTCGACCAGCAAATCTATGCGGGGAAGAGGATAGCTGTCTTTGGGGCAAGCTCAGTTCAGGTCAGAGTAATCGACACAGAGTCGCCATTTGCCATTGTTCTTGCGGACTAGGACCACGTTTGACAACCATTTAGGGCAGTCCACGTTTTTGATGAATTGGGCCTCAAGAAGCTTGTCAACCTCTGCGGCTATAAGAGTATTGCGTTCCTGATGAAAGATGCGCTACTTCTGGCGGTAAGGTCAGAAATGGGGTTCAATGCTGAAGCGGTGAGTTATGAAAGAGGGATCAATGCCTGGCATGTCTGAGTAAGTCCAAGCAAATACGTCATTGTGCTCGGTCAGAAGGGCAATAAGGTCGGCCTTAGCTTGGGGGGATAGTTGGCTGTCGATCCTGGTAGTTTTCATTGGGTTGGTGGGATCGATGGGAATCTCAACGAGCTCCTCTACCGGTTCTCCTCTGACCAGCTCGTCCTCATCTCGGACGTCAAGTCCTTCAATGATCATGGCCTCCTTCATCTTGACTTCCTTGAGTGAGGTGACATAACATTCCCTGGCTACGGTCTGCTCTTTCCTTACTGTCCCGACGCCCAGGTCGATAGGGAACTTTATGGCGAGGTAGTAGGTTGAAGTGATAGCTTGGAAAGCGTTGAGGGCGGTGCGACCAAAGATGATGTTGTAGGCAGAGGGACAGTCGACCACAAGGAAAATGAGCAATTTGGTAGTCTACCGTGGGTATTCGCCAATGGTGATGGCGAGATCGATGGAGCCAATGGAGGTCACCCGGTCGCCAGTGAAACCGACCAAAGGGGTTTGAATGGGGGACAGCCTTTTCTCCCTAATCTTGAGCTGGCGGAAGCAACTAAGGAATATGATGTCTGAAGAACTGCCGTTGTCGATAAGAACCCATCTGACCTTATAGTTGGAGAGGAGGGCAGAAATGACAAGAGGGTCATCATGAGGATAACGGATGCCTGTACAGTCGGCGTTCGTGAAGGTGATGGACTCTGTCCACTGCTTGGGCTGTTTGGAGGGTCGGACTACCATGGCAACTGCTTTGTCTAAGCCTTGGCTTACATTTCTGAGTTCTACCTTCTGAGCCAAGCGGGATGGTCCCCCACAAGCAAGGTGACCTGAAATGACTCAGATTTCACCAACTGGCGGACGGGGATTACCTAGCGGCCTAGGCTGTTGTGGAGGGCAATCATGGCCTTGGTTAGGTTGGGCTGGCTGCCGGGGTGGGGTGTGCAGGCGGTTATTTCTGAGGGGCTCAATTCATTGCCTCTGCTAAGGGCGGGTGTCTGTGAACCGGCTGAGACGCCCTTGACGTATTAGGGTCTCAACCTGATTCTTGAGGTTGATGTAGTCATCAGTGTTATGGCCATGGTCCTGCTGGAAACGACAATATTTGGACTGGTCTTTCTGATTGGAAGGGGTCCGTGAAAGTAGGGGCCATTTGAGGGGATAGTCCCGTTAGATCTGGTTGAGGACTTGTTCCATGGGAGAATTAAGGGGGGTGTACCACTCGAACCGACCGGGCGGTCGGGCTAGTGCTGACTGGTCAGCGCGGGGAGGTCGGTTTGGATAGTGGGGTGTTTGGCTATTATATTAGGTGTTTCTGGGTTCTGAGTCTTTTCTCTTTTCTCTAAAGGTCAGGTTTTTAGCTATTAGATCTTGCCGAGCGGCTAGTGAATCTTCAGCATTCATGTATTTCTGGGCTTTGGAGAGTAGGGCTGCCATGGAGGTCGAGGGGTTTTTGGAGAGGAAGAAGAGAAAATCGGACGATCGTAGCCCGGCCATGAAAGCCGTGAGGATGACCTTGTCATCGTTTTCCGCTACTTGCAGGGCTTTGGTGTTGAAGCGGGTAACGAAACTGCGCAGCGACTCCTCCTCGGTCTGACGGATGTTGAGGAGTTGGGTTGCCGGGCAGCGTTAGCGTTGGGCTCCAATGAAATGGCTAAGGAAAGAGTCGCTGAGGTACTGGAAAGTGGAGACAAAGTCTGCTGGTAACTGGCTGAACCACAGTCGAGCTGACCCCTTCAGTGTCACGGGGAAAGCCTGACACATGATCTCGTTAAGGAAGACATGGAGGATCATGAGGGTTTAGTAGGTCTCTAGATGGTCGACTGGATCCGTCGTACCGTCAAAAGAATCAATGGTGGGCATCTTGAACTTGGCGGGCAGAGGTTTGTCCCGGATGGAGGCAACAAATGGTGAGTTTGCCGTGGTAGAGGGTTTATGCTAAATGTTCTGCATGACCCCTTGGAGTTGGGGCTTCATTGCTCGGAGTTCAGCGTCCCAGAGGGGAATGTTCTCACCACGGTCAGTCAATGGGGACTGGACGCTGCTGGCTTCCCCTTCAGGGGCTGGTGCCACAACCGACGGGTGTGGGGGTGGAGGTGGTAGATTTATATGTGGGGGAAGATGTTGCAAACCTTCCAAGTTGAGTGGATAAGGTTGCGGAACAGTATGGCTCGGGGCTCTTTCTTGGTTGGGTGGAAAATCTGGAGGTAGTGGAGGAGGCGTCGGAGGGTTTCTTTGGAGTAAAGCATTTATTAGGGCCTAGTTTTGCTCGGCCATGCGGTTAATGCTGTTGGTAAGCTCGATAAAATACTGCGATGGGTTGTTTGGATTGGGGAGGTCGGCCTGATGGTCGGCAGCATTATTGTGAGAAGTCATGGATCTAGTCGTGACTATACACTTTGATGGGTAGGAGGAAAAGGTTTTTGGGATAGGATCTCCGGCGACAATGAACACAACTGGCGCACGGAGCAAAGTCTTTCCCACAGACGGCGCCAACTAATGATACAATTTGTTCCAATGAATGGGTCAGACAGGTCCAAGCTCCTCAATGCCCACGTCCAAATGATCAAGCCCACCGGATAACCTGCAAACAAGTCCAACGGGGAATGAGGTTTTCCCCCAGTGAACCCTCCGACGAGCAAGTTAGAAGGAGGAGTAGAGTGTAGAGAGAGATTAGAGATAGAAAGCTTAACATTCTTCTTGTCTTCAACTTTTGCTTATATCCTTTGGTAATCATTTCACTGTCTCTTCCGACCTGCCCTCCTCGCCGAAAGTTTATGTTGTAGCTTACCTTGTTCAAGGTAAGGGGATCCTGTTCCGACGGAGAGGTGTTGTCGTAATAAATGCTGTGATGGGCTGCATTAATGGTGATGTGCAGTGGCAATAACTTTGCAGATCTTTACCTGTTGATGTGGCTCGTCCTTCACCTGCCATGTGTCTGAATGTCATTGGCTCTTTATGCCATGTTGGATTCCAGCAGTTCTGGAACTCACCAGCTGGGTTATGTATTGGGCTCCAAGTGATGGGCTTGAGTTGTTCATAGTGATTCATGACCTTTATGGGCTTATACACGTCAATATATATTAAACCTAAACCTCAAAAGGTGTAAGTGTAATTTATCCAAAATAAAAATAATATATACATTTTTCAGTTGGATCCGAAACCACTGTTGGCCTAAGTTACATCTTATCACCATGAATTTTAAATTATCATGCAAGTGGATGGCTCTGTGCCTTGCTTGGGAGAAGTTGATTTTATTTTATTTTTGATGAGCGAAAGTTAATAATTAATTGTTAAATTAACATATTTTATCTACTTGCAAAGTATTTTCATTTTGCCTCATATTACACTATTAAAAGTGAAATCCAAAACTTCCTTTTAAGAGAGATTTTGATAACCAAAAGATTAGTCACACCGGCTACAATCCTTTGATTTTGGCAAAACTTGATTAATCTATGTAATAATTGTCAAAAACACTACTTGATTAAGGTTATAAATATTAATCAAATAATCTAGTTTAATTTGCCACTCAACGCTTTTAGATAAGAGATGAAGGCAGACATGAATTGATCATTTCTTTTTTATAATGTGATAATTTTTTAATTTTTTTCTTTTTTATATTGCGGGTATTTCTTGTATTATATAGTAGTTTTTGTATTAGACTTCTGGGTATGTTTGTTAGAAATTTTTCTTGTGTGATTATTGGGTATATGATGAAAGTTTTATAATATTTGTAAATTATCTTTTATCAGTTGATTAAAAAAAAATTCAATTTTCTTTTTCAAAAATCTATATGAATAAAGCTTCGTAGCTCGAAAAAATTGGGGCTCGAATGGCCTGACCTCTCTCTCTTGCTCTCTGTCTCTCTCTGCCTCTCTTTCTTTCTCTTTCTTCTCTATCTCTTATCCTCTACCTTGGTCTTCTTCTTCTACCTTCTAAACTGCGACGGTGATGGCAGCGCCAAAGGGGTTTGTAACAGTGGGCTCTCTCTCTCTCTCTCTTATATATATATATAGATTTGCGTATACACAGATCTAACCAACCAAGGTGTGTTAAACATGTTGGTCCATGTTGTGTGTATATATATAGATCCGCGTATATCGACATTTTTTTTTTGCCGGCTGGTGGTTTCCTCCTCTATTCCCCTCTTTTTTCTTTATTTTTTTCCTTCTCTCTTCCTCCATTTTCTCTCTTCTTTCGCCTCTTTGTTACCAGTTTCAAAGAGGAGGGAAAAAATCGCCAAATGTTTGGTTTTGATTTTGATTTTGGGTTTAGTTTTGATTTTGAGTTTTGATTTTGTGGGCTTGGTTTTGACTTGACTTTGGATTTTGGGAACAAAGAACATAGGGGGAAGAAAAAATGAGAGATAATCCATTGTTTTGATTTTATCTCATAAAACCAGCATCCATTGTTTTGACTTTGTCTCATAAAATTAGCACTGTTTTGATTTTGTCTCAAAAAACCAACACTGTCGTCTTCTTCTTTCGAGAGACAACAAAAAAAACAACAAACAACACAGAGAGAGAGTAAAAAAAAATGGTCGAGCCACTCGAGCCATGGCTTTTTCGAGCTACCTAGCGAAATTAAATTTATATTGAATGTAGATCTTATTCGATACATCTTCTCGAATAAGTTTTAAAATATAAATTTTATAAAATAAATAATGTGTAAATTATACTGACATTATCTGAGATTTCTATTTAATACAGATCATCCATCACATTTAAAAATTTACACTTACCTTCTATCAGATTAAAATGACATATTTCTCTTTTAGCCTTTATACATATAAAATAATAAAATAATATAGAAATTTTGTTTATGTCGTTTCAAAAGAAATAACAATCATCTTATTTAGTTTAACTCATATAAAAAATTAATTTTTTTATTTTTCGTATTTTTTTATTTTTACTAAAAGCATTTTGGGTAAATTACACTGACACCCCCTGAAATTTATGTTTATTACAGTTTCCCCCTCACCTTTTGAAAATTACATCTCCCTCCCTGAGGTTTAAAGTTTCATTACAGATTCATCCCCCAGCAATTTAATTTTTTTTAAATACCAATTTTTCCCTCACTAGGTAAATTACATTGACACCCCTCACATTTTAGTAATTACAACCCCTTCCCTAAGGTTTAAAGTAGCATTATCAATTGCCCCCTTGGTTAGTATTAGTTGGAAAAAAAAAAAATCATTGAAAAAAAAAAATTAATTGGAAAAAAAATTATTTGAAAAAAAAAATTTGTTAGTAAAATTTTTAAATTTCTGTTTAAAAACCAACGTAAACTCATTTTTTGAATTTACGTTTTTTCCTCAAATTTACAAACTGAGATAACCATTTATAAACCAAAAAACTATCAAACAAGTTTTTATGATAGTTTTTAAAAAATTTTAAAATATAAATTGAAAACTGAAAACGAAATGATTACCAAACAGACTTCAGATGGTAAAAATGTCGTAAAATTAATAAATAATTAAACAAGTTATCAACGTAAGAAATGACTTATCAAAAGATTTTTAGGTTATATATGATTTGATTTTTAGAAAAAAAAAATTAAAAATTAAAAATTAATTTGGTTAAGAAATAAAAAATAAAAAGTAATTATCATTTTTATATCATTTTTATCTTTCAAGTGGTTAAAAATAATTTTTTACAAATTAAATTGAAACATCCATACATATGTATATAACCTGTCCAAAAGTTAAAATGATAATTATTTTTTACCCTTAAGTGATAATTATTTTTTATTTTTTATTTCTTAACCAAATTAATTTTTAATTTTTTAAAAAAAAAATTCTAAAAATCAAACCATACATAGCATAAGAATCTTTTAATAAGTCATTTATTCGTTGGTAACTTATTTAATTATTTGTTAATTTTACAACATTTTTACCATCTAATGCCTGTTTGGTAACCATTTCGTTTTCAGTTTTCAATTTATATTTACAAAATTTTTAAAAACTATCATAAAAACTTTTTTGATAATTTTTTTTGTTTATAAATTGTTGTCTCAGTTTGTAAATTTGAGAAAAAAACATAAATTTTAAAAAAATGAGTTTACGTTGGTTTTTAAACAGAAATTTAAAAATTTTACTAACAAAATTTTTTTTCAATTAATTTTTTTTTCAATGAATTTTTTTCCAACGAATTTTTTTTCCAATTAATACTAACCGAGGGGGCAATTGGTAACGCTACTTTAAACCTTATGGAAATGATTGTAATTTCTAAAATGTGAGGGGTGTCAATGTAATTTACCCAATGAGGAAAAAATTGGTATTTAAAAAAATTAAATTGCTGAGGGGGAAAATCTGTAATGAAACTTTAAACCTCAGGAAGTGAGATGTAATTTTCAAAAGGTGAGAGGGAACTGTAATAAGCATAAATCTCAGGGGGTGTCGGTGTAATTTACCCGATTTTTTTAAATATTTTGAGATATTTTTTATTTTTTAGATACACATAATCTAAATATACTTAAGAAGTATAATATTTTGTGTTGTTTTTTTAAAATTCACCAAATATCAAAAAAATTAAAAATAAATAAATACAAAAATTCAATATATTATTTTATTTTGTTGTATTCAATGAATTTTTTTTTAAAAAAAAAATTTTGCACACGTTTTATTTTTTTTAAATATATACAGATTAAATTGATCTAATCTAGATATAATGATAGAAATAAAAATAAAAATTATATTCATATATAAAAATTTATACATAAAAATCATAAAAATGTTGTGATAATAATATTGTTGTAAATATAAATCATGTTTATCGGTGTTTTGTTTTAAAGTGAAAAGTCACCATTAAGTTATATCATTATGTTTAAATTCTATATAAAATTTATATTTGTATATCATCACCTAATAAAATTATGTTCAAGTAGAATTTAATGATGAAAAATTGTAGAACGTAATCATGATGATAGAAAAAAGAAATGATAGGAAAAATGGTAAGATAGTCATTTAAAAAATTTAGGGCATGACATCAACAATCAGGGGCAATTTATAATGAGATTACAAGCCTTAGGGAGGGGAATATAATTTTTTAAATGTGAGGGAAGATTTGTATTAAGCAGTAATCTCAGAAGGTGTTAATGTAATTTATCCTTTTTATTAGATCAAAGAAATTTACAATATATGTTGCGTAACGGTAGCAAAATCATCTCACAAAGGGGGTGTTTGGTGTGGATTATAGAGGGTGATTATAGTTTATTTGGGAATCTGTGTCAGACTGTTTATTACAACTTCTGCTTACAACTTTTTAAGCAGAAATAGCTTAAACAGGCTGAGAAAAACTGATTATTTAGAAACTTGGGAAGGGATACTTTTGATTTCTGCTTTTTGATTATTAATTTTTAACTTACAATAAGTTACACCAAACTGTACCAAATTAGCATATTTTGAGTTTTTAAAATATATATATATATATTAGCATATTACTTCCTATAAAAAATATCTCACCGAAAGTTGGTTGACTTCGAAATGTATATTATTATAAAAAAAATATTATAACAATGCTACATTTTTTAATTTACTACTCATAAATCACTTTTAATGATATGACATTTAGATTAGATTTCACATGATATATGTTTGACAAATTAAAATTTAACATTTGTCAAACGTATAATTAGGGGTGTCTTGGGAACATTAGCTTTTTAGCTTTTTTGGATCACATCATGGTAATTCTATTTACACACCATTACTTATCTAAGTACACATCATTTACTCTGTTCACACCATACACAAATTAAAATTTTTAATTTTATCTCAATACATACCAATAATTTTCAGATAATACTAAACTACCCTCATATTGTCCAAAAAACCCTAATCCTAACCATTACCAGCAACCACCACCTTCCACTGGCAGCGTTTCCTTCTCAGCCTCTCTCAACTTCCCACGAAAACTGCCCCTCCCTAGCCTGTCTCCCCCTCCCGCCACTACTTCCTCCTCTCCAATCTTCCTTCCTTTCATCGCAACCCCATTCTGTTAGTCCCTCATCGTTGTCTCCTTCTGCCACTGCCACCGCCGTTGTAACTCCCTTCCATTCAATCGTGATCGCTAGATCGTGATCTCTCTTCCACCTGCGATTTCTCTATCTCTTTCAATCACAATGACCATCAGCCTTCGCCACCATTATCACTGGCAACCACTCTAGCCTTTCATTCTCGATGACAATGCCATAACCCCCCACTGCTAACAATCCCTTTCGATAACACCCTGTTGTGATCCACCCTTCATCCAGCTAAGGTTTGGGTTTCAAGATCTAGGGTTTGAACAAGAAGAAAAAGAAGAACATAGGGTTTCAGAATGGACTGGGGAGATATTGGAGTTGGGCAGGAGGGGGACAGGGCTAGTTGTAGAGGGTGGAGAAGGGCGGAGGACGACAGAGGGGTGGACAACGGAGGTGAGGAGGCTCGATTGGATTGGGGAGAGTATGTTGGATATTGAGAGAAGATAGTGGTGGCTGCGGTGGCGAGGGCTGGAAAGGGACGATGAGATGGCACTGACAAAAGGAGAGGAATGCTATAAAGGTGGTGATGATCGGAAGGGGGAGAGGTGGTTGCTGGTGATCGACAATGGCAAAGGTTAGGGTTGAGTTGAGAAAAAGGAAATGAGGGAGGGAGAGACAAAGGGAGAGGTGTGTTGGTAATTTGATTCAATGATAGAAATGTAATAAAAAAAATTTGGAGAAATGGTGATGTGTAAATAGAATTACTCTCACATCATCTCTCTATTTTTTTACACAAAAAAGTCAAAAAAAAAAAAAAAAAAAACTTTTTTACATCTTCCCAAAACACCACTTAGTGGTGATTTTTAAAGGTATAATAAATTAGGTATTTCAAATATTTTTCATATAATGTACATGAAGTTTTATTCTGAAATTTAACCTGAATTAAGGTACATGGTGTAAACTTAAAGTTAATATTTATTTTTTTGAATATTTTTGTAAATAATTTTACTGGGCATGTAATATTGCTGATATTATTATTATCATCAAGTTTTCTCTCTTTCTCATCAAAATGCTCCAGTTCAAAGAAATTGGCTTGTCTCATATTTGAGAGATGTCTGGTTATTTCAATTGGACTTGTAAATTTTATCATGGCCTTATTGTAATAATCTAAATCACTCACCTCTGAAAAACACAAATTTAATAAAATTTTGTGATTACAATTATTGAATCAAACTAATATTTTCATAAATGATTCACATATAAAAATAAAATAATAAAGTCTCGTTTAGGAATAAATTATTTTATTACTATTTTAATTCTTTATGTATATATATATATATGTATATGTAAAAAAATATTAAAAAAATAATTTGATAACTTATATTGACTTTTTAATTTTTTAACTAAAACTAAAACTTGTCAAAAGAAACCTAATTATATTAAAAAAATAAATAAATAAATAAATAATGCAATAAGATCCACGGTAAATCAATCAATAGTACTCTATTAAAAAATCAGTTATAGTTTGACCTTTATAAGTTTTGGGGTTCTTTTCTTTACTCATCTCCTAAAGTTCTGATTTCTTTTTGTAAAGTGCAATTGCACTTTGGATCAAAATATTAGTGGTTAATCCGTGTGATATATTGGTTAAATATATTTATTTTAAAATATTTTTTTCATAAAATTTAATTAAATTACTTATATTTGTGAAGATATAAATTTTATAAAAAAAAAATTTAATCGGAGAACAAAAAGAAGTAATAATTCAAAATTTAAATAATGATTCTAATTATTTATTTTAATAATTTTTGTTGTATCATTCTATAAAAACGTTAATTAAATCAACTCATACACTAATTTAAAATAAATTATTTATGTGTATTTTAATAATTTTAACTCTATCATGTTATAAAAATATAACTTACATAAATATATTTATTTATTTTGATAATCATAGTCCTATCATTTTATAAAAGTCTTATTTAAATCAACACATATAATCATTTTAGATAAATTATTTGTGTATATTTTAATAATTTTACCTCTATCATACTATAAAAATATAAATTAAATAAATATATATAATAATTTTAAATTATATTAAATTATAACACACAAAAAAAACAATTGATAATTTTAACATTTGATGGTACAAAAATGTAACTTAAATATATATAAATAATAAATTTATATAAATTATAACTTGATATTAGAAACAATTGTTATAAAATTAAAGGTGATTCTAATAATTTAAGAAATTTAATATGGTTAATATTATAAATAAGATAGACATAAAAATAAGAAATAATTTTAACATTTTATTTAAAAACAAGTGAAAAATGTATAATAAAATTAATTGGTAAAATACTTGTAGTATGTATAATTTTATTAGGTTTTGTTTATGGGTAATTTAGATTAAGTAGAAGTCTTTTAATTAATAAATTTTAGAAAGAATTTTAGTAAAAAGACATATTGATGTTGCATTTTAATAAATAAATATATATAATAAAAAAAAAAGAAGAGAGATGTGCCACATAGGACAAAGAAAAACTGAGTGTGAACACTACTTTTAATAATAAGAGAATGATCCCCTCCCGTCCAAATTTTGGATTGGAGGGCATTGTTTAGGCTTGTAGGGCCTATCACGAGTCCCGATGATTCAAACTGTTTATTTTGTTAAATATTTTGTGTATTTCATCTACAAAAAAATTAAGTTGACTGATAGTTATAATTTGTACAATTTTTTACTAAAAAAATCGACAATTATTGTGATTTTAAAAATAAATCATATATTTTTTTAATGACAAACACAATAAATTGAATAAATTATAGTTATTAGATCAACCTAATTTTTTGTATGGACGAAATACATAAAGTGCCAGACAAAATGAACAATTTAGATCATCGAAACGGAACTCATGACAAACCCTATGGACTCAAACAGCGCCTTCCAATCAAAAATCTAGACTGGAGGGGATCTTCCTCCCTAATAATGTGGGTGTTTGGGAAGTGGCTATTTTAAAAGCTTTTTCACTTTTTGGCTATTTTAGTAGGCTATTTTAAGCGTTGTTTGGGATGTCCTAAATAAGTACACTTTTTTACTTTTTGGACTAAAAAGTTAAGGAAAAAAATATGGTTGTTTAGGTTAACTTTTTGACTTTTTATGGAAAAATGTGTATTAAAAATTTGTATAAATTAGTGTATAGTGAAAAATTATGATTGGGAATTATGCAGCCGTACTTTTTGACTTTTGGTGAATAGTGATAACTTTTTAACTTTTTAAGTAATTTTTTGATTTTTTTTCAACTTGCCAAACTTGGCCTTAGTTTTTGTGTTTGAAAAAATGAGATGGATTTTTATTTGAGTTGGTGTATTGAAAAATGTGATGAAATGATGTTTAAAGTTAAAATGACAAATTTGTCCCTAATCTCACATTTTTCAAAATTAATCTAAAGGGGCAAAATTGTAATTTACCAACTTGTCACTGTGACAATGGTAAGCTGTGCCTACACTGTCACTATGACAGCCCCACAATCGGGCTATTTTTATTTATTTGTTTATTTTTTTAAATCATTGGTTTAGGGGTTACAACCGTGCTAGGGAGCTCGAAAGGGCTCCCCCTAAATTCCCCCCGAATCGAAAACGGCGCTGTTTTCGGCTTTTTCAATTTTTTTTTTTTTTTTCAGAATCAGAGGAGGAAGACGAAGAAACAGAGGGAGGAAGGAGGAAGGAGGAGGGAGGAGGGAGGAGGGAGGAGGGGGAGGGGGAGGAGGAGAGGAAGAATGAGGGACTAAAGGGGGCCATACCAGTGGAAGGAGGCGGAGGCGGGGCCGGAGGCAACGGCGGTGGTGCTGCGACGGCAGGGCTGGGCAGCGACGCGGGGCTGGGCTGCGTCGACCGGGCGACGGCGGCGAGGGGCTGGGCGATCGGCGGCGACAGGCTGGCGACGATCTCTTCTCTCTTCCCCTCTTCTTCTCTCTCTCTCTCTCTCTCTCTCTCTCCCTCTCCCTCCGAGCTATTGCAGGTCGAAAATGGAGGAAGAAAAAAGGAAAAAAAATAAAAAAATAAAAAACGAAAGCCCAAAACGACGTCGTTTTGGGCTTTCGGGGGATTCGGGGGATGGAAAATTCGCGCTACCAAGCTTTATTCAGGGGTTATTAGGCTTTTTTTGTTTTTAAGGCTATTTTAACCTTAAAGTTAGGTTCTCAAACACCGGCAATATATATATGATTAGGTAATTTTTTCTCAAAGTAAAATACATAACATGTGTTCCTATATGTGTCTGTATTGATACGAAAAGGTCCAAAACTGTTTTACCCAATTTACCCCTGATTAGTTTTTTCATTGAGTCTATTGTTTAAGATCACTTAAAATATATATATATATATAAATTAATCAAAAAATTAAGAGGTTTTGAATTAATTTTTTAACTTTTTATGAAAATAAGTGAAATGAAATAATTTATAAAATAAAAAATAAGTAAATTGACAGTTTTGGTCATAAACCGGTATTCACCTGTAGGGGAAATGATGCGTTGACGCAACAGTCTGCTGTTTGGTTGTGGGAGTCAGTAGGCTTTTATTAGACACTCATTATTTTAAATTGTAGATAGGTTTGTAAGATAAAATGGTAGATTTTTAAATTTTTTTAACAACTTTTTAACTTTTAAATTAAAGTGACTGGATACCAAACGAGGCCTTAGTAAAAAAAAAAAAAAAATTAATGAAAGTGTATCACTGACATGGAACCAGATGTAATTACACTCTCCTATCCGTTAATAATAATTATAAAAATAATAATAATAATAAAATAATAAGAAAAAAAAAAAAAAAAAAAGACATGGGCCCGGCTGAGCTGCCTCCACAATTTTCTTTTTCATATAGCAATTTTACCTAGGCCTAAAGATTTAAAATAAAAAACAAAAAAAAAGGTAAAAATTGCACCTCTAAATTTCATTATGCCCTCAATTTCTCTCTCTTAATTAATTTATAATTAAATTAATCAACAATTAACCTACAGTAATTTATGATATTAAAAATAAATTTATGAGTATATTTTTTTATAAAAAAAATAATATATATATATTTAAATTTAGGATAGGGGATTTTTTTTTTTTTTAAACTCTCTAATATTAAGATTGTTGGAACAATCTTCTGTATAAATAAAATAATTTGAAATAAATTTAAACAAAATAAATAAATAACATACCGGATTTATTTATCGAACCGAATTAAAACCAAAAGACCAAGTCGAGTTTATGACACATTGTCCTTAAAACAGATTCGCCCCGCTACGGTGCTTACGGTAGAGTGACGTCTATCTCCCAAGATATAATAATCTTCACAAACTTGTAGTAGCACTCCACACAAATTTGTACGACAAACTAGAACCTTGTGTTCTTACTCTCTAAATTTTATTCTAAAACTAAAATGGAGAATAATGCACAAATAAAATATGGACAGCAATTTAGACAATCTGTAGACTATTTTTTCGAACCAAAAACACTGCTGGAATGATGGTATTTATAGGCACAAAATTCTATCCCAACAGGTGTGTAAACTGCTAAACAGATATGAAACTGTTATAGGACAGATACAGATTAGGAACTGGACAGATGTGCAACTGTGCAGATTTCAATCTGTCTGAAGAATTTTTCTGGATGTTTTTATTAACCCCACATCTGCTGGAACAAGTCTTGTATTAATAGACCCGAACAGGTACATAAAGAAGTGAACAGATGATATTTGAAATGAACAGATGTCATTCAAAATTCAAACAATTTGCAACTGTTTCAATATATTTCAGCCCGTTGTATAGGAACAGTTATATATCTTCCAAACAATTTGAAGAAGTAGCCAAAGGTAAATTCTAAACTGTTGGAATATAAATATTATTAAACTATTAGACTAGATAATCAAATAAAGCTAATAGTATAATAAATTTAATAAAACCTATTTGGAATATAAATATTAATCTATTTGACAAACTTTAGGAAACCACTTTAGGAACCCAAAAATTTGAATTTAGATTTAAATTAAAATCCCACAATAATTTCTTATTGAAAAAATTCAAAAGAATTTTATCTAAAAAATTAATATTAGACTCGAAAACGACATCAACTTCTCATTCACTCATAAATGATTTTGACGTTCCGTCTTCACCGTGTGACTTGCCACGCGGCAAGGAACACATCACCTTTTCGGACCCACCCCAAAAAGATGTTTGGGGCCCACTCAATTTTTGGTTCAAAAATATGCCTATATTAAACCATTTTTTCCAATATTGATTTTATAAGATAAAGAATATACAATATTTTTATAGTAGTTAAAGTCCCTTAACATTTTCACAGAGAAAATTCGACTCACAAAAATTTCGCCCTACTTAGAAAAATTTCACCTGACTCAGAAAAATTTCGACTCCAACACAAAAAATTTCTTTGATATAATCATAGATAAATCTTGTCAAAAGACCATAACTAATAAAAAAAATATTTTAAATTTCTCCTACTACATAAAATTGAAAAAGAATGGTTCATTAATTTTTCTTTTAGGATATTTTAGATTTTAAAAGCTTAGAGCATCCTACTAGTTTACCTAAATTTTGTCTTAAAATATTATTAAAAAATTTATTCTCTATTTTAATAATCACTTTTTCATTTACTTCTTCCAACAAATTTCTTATTCTTTCTCTATTTTATTAACAAACTCCCTAATTTTTCTTTGTTTTATTAAGATATAATTTTTAATTATAAATTTAAAAAAAAATAAAAATCATCAATTTGTAATGCAATCTTTAAACAAAACAAAATTATATATATATATATATATATATAACAAAATTACAGTGACTTCTTACAAATAAAAAATTATTATAAATTAAGGAAGTAAAATGTGTCATACACCCAGTTGAGGATCACTTTCAGTGAAGTGACAGTTTATTATTAGATAAAAAAAAATTATTATTATTATTTTTTTTTTTTTAAGTTTGAGTTAATGGAGCGCGACACCTCACTGGTGCGACACCCACGGAGTGTGTGCATCACTGTTGATTAAGGAATAGGTTTAAGGGTTATGATGAGAATGCTCTTAGCAAGTAGGCCGACTGGAAAGATATTTTTGCTTTTGGTAATTCCGAAGTTTCGGATATTTTGATGATATTTTGGTACGCTCTCACAAAAATATCTGCCTCAACAATAATCAAGACGACGCGTGTAAAAGCGCGACAGCTATCTCAGCTCTCTTTTTCAAATTTCCTTCTTTTGTTTTGCGCAATGTTTTCAAAATCGAATCGATGAACAAATCGAAAAAATAATTGGATAGATGAGTCACTGATTCAATCGTTGAGTCAAAACAATCGAATCGTAACGTCATAATTAATATTATATAATTAAAAAATATAATTATAAATTATAAATAAATAAAAATATATATAAATAATCAAATAAAAATAAAAATTGTTGTATAGTATTTATTAATAATATTCAATAAAGTCATAATTGATAAATAAATAAAAAAAAGTCACTTATTTCAAAGAAATTAAATTTTTTAAACATTCCCTCCAAATAAATTGATTGATTGCTAGATTTAATTTTGGAGGGAAATAAAATTTTCAACTCTCCCTCCAATTAATATGTTTCAAATAATTTGATTGAATCCCACATAGAATTTTGTAGGTTCTCTTTAAAAAATCTTTTCCTATAAATAGGAATAGACTTTCATAATCTCCTCAAGCTTTCAAGTTTCAATGAGACTCTTCCCTATGAGAGGAGACTCTTGAAATAAGAATTTTTAGTCAAAATTTTGAAATATTTATATATATATATATATAAGAAAGAAAGAAAATAAAAACAAAAGTAAAACCCAAAAAAAAAAAAAAAAAAAAGAGGACCGGTTTTGGCCGGTTCGACCACTAGGTCACCGGTTTTACCGGTTCGACTAGTGGGTCACCGATTTTTCCCGATTTTGGCCCCAATTCGGATTTAGGGGGTTGACCGGACCAGAACAAGGCCCGATTCAACCGGTCCGACCGGCCGGTCCGGTCCGGGTCTAAGAACAATGGTTTTGAGTAAATTACACTGACCCCGGTAAAATTTTTGTTTGATTTATACAGTTTCTTTTTCATATTTGAAAAACTATTTTTTTCTTTCTAAAATTTATAATTTCATTATAAATTGCTTTTTAAATTATTAATGTCATATCCTAACTTTTTTTAAAAGACCATCTTACAATTTTTTGTACCATTTCTTCTTCTTATCATCATGGTTACATTTCACAACTTTTTATCATTAAATTTTACCTGAACATATTCTTATTAAGTAATGATATACAAATATAAATTTTATATAAAATTTTCAAATACAATGATATACCTTAATGGTGACCTTTCACTTTAAAACAAAACACCCATAAACATGACTTATATTTATAACAATATCACTATTACAATATTTTTATGATATTTTTTGTATAAATTTTTATATATAAATATAATTTTTTATTTTTATTTCTACCATTATATCTAGATTAAATCAATTTAATTTAAATATATTTAAAAATATATAATCCGTACAAAAAAAAAAAGTTTAAAAAAAACATTAAATACAACAAAATCAGATAATGTATTCAATTTTTGTATTTTTTTTTGTATTTGGTAAATTAAAAAAAAACACAAAATATTATAATTCTTAAGTATATCTAGATTATGTGCATCTTAAAAATAAAAATAAAAATAAAAAAATTTCTTAAAATATTAAAAAAATTCAATAAAAAAAACTCAATTATTTGTGTGAGTTAAACCAAATAAAATTATTATTATTTCTCTTGAAATGACATGAACAAAATATCTGTATTATTTTATTATTTTATATATATATATATATATATATAAGTGTTAAGGGATAAATATGTTATTTTAATTTAACAAAAGAATAAGTGTAATTTTTTAAATATGAGGAAGATCTGTATTAAATAGAAATCTCAGAGAATATTAATGTAATTTATCCTAAAATAAATCATGTATAATAAAAGTTTTATAATTTAAGTGAGAGAGAAAAAACTTAACGTGTCTTCTAAAAAGATAAGGATACTTTGATCATTGACACATGATAGTTAATGGGCTAAAAAAATTGTGAAACTAGTAGAAAAAAAATCCAAAAATGAAAAAAAAATTGCAAGTTGGCCACTTTGCATCTAGGTGAAGCATCTTTTATAAACAAGTGGGGGTAAAAGGAAAAAGAATGATAAAGAGATTTTCCCTCATTTTCTATTATGTTTTTTGAATAATATATGTAGCGTGGAGAAGACTAAAGTATAATAATTTGTAATCACATGTTTTAACCACTTTAATTTGATTCTTATTCCAAACAAACCACTAATTAAGCCACGTTCATTAATTGTTTTTTCAAAACAAAGACCAACAACACACTACTATAAAAGAGTAATGTTAGGGATCATAAAAAATATATCATGAAAATTTTTCATCCCTTGATTAGTCTTGATTAGTGTGTGATGTTTTATTATATGAGTAATGCAAAGATTGAAAATCTTTCATGATAATATTTATGATATATTTTTCATGATCCCTAACATTACTGACTATAAAATTGACAACCCTTCATACATAGATAGATGACAAACCCTAGCTAAGTTGTTTCGAGAAATTTAACACTAGTCACACTACCATGGCATTCACAAATTACGCCACCCGTGCCGTCTCGAGTGATGGCAAACGCGAAATGACGATCAAGGAATTCAAACAGTGGTTGAAGAAATTCGATGCCAACAAAGATGGTCGAATGAGCGAGCATGAGCTTCGAGAGGCAATCCATGTCGCCGGAGGCTGGTTTGCCGGGCGAAAGAGCAGGAATGGGGTGAGGTCTGCTGATGCAAATGGCAATGGGTTCGAAGCACGGGTACGCCACAAATGGTGGCGTACTCGTACCAGGTACGTACCGGGTGCTGGTACGCGTACCGGTACGGCTGCACGCGTACCGGGGACGGCAAACAGTGTCTCGGTACGTTTGGGAGAACTGGTACGGCTTGGGTACGCCGTGGGTACGCCGGGGTACGGCAGACCTCAGCTGTCCCGAACAGGGAAGAGAAGAAACAGAGAAGAGAGGAGAGAAGAGAGGAGTACCTGCATCGAAGCTCCAAGCTCAATCAGTCGATCGAAGACCCAGACGATCGCGATCTGGATCTGTCTCTCTCAGATCGAAGCTCCAAGCTCCATAGTCGATCGAACACCTTCGCGATCTGCCTTCTCAGATTGAAGCTCCAAGCTCCAAGCTCCTTCGCGATGATCTGCCTTCACAATCTCTCTCTCGAGATCGAGATCGAGATCGCGATCGCGATCGCGAGAGACCCTCTCTCTCCTTCTCTCTCTCCCTTGCATCGCCTCTGTTTTACTTATCTGAGGGTTTATACTATTATATGATAGTTATTATATATTATAACATATTATTATATTTTATATAATAGTTATTATATAATATATTTAATACATATTAATAAATAAAAAAATAATATATAAATAATGTAATTATAATATATATAATAAATTTTATAAATTATAATTTTTATCATATATAATAAAAAATATATAATATATAATATAATTGATCATATATAATATATATAATAAATTTTATAAATTATAATTTTTATCATATATAATAAAAAATATATATTTATTGGCGTACCGCAGCCGTACCCGTACCCTACTTTTTTGGGATTTTGCCGTATCGACGTACCCGTACTCGTACCCGTACCGTACTCGTACCCGTACCCGTACCCGTGCTTCATAGGAGATCAACAACCTTGTTGAATTTGCACAGAAAAACTTGGGTGTTCGAATTGTGGCATACTAGGTATACGTCATACGTATTATAATATTAAAGTGTTGAGCATTTTATTCAGCTTCTTGTAAAATTTGTGGTGTGTGCTGTTTTAGTTGGCAGTGTTTGAAGTAGTTTATGCAACCATCTTTAGGAGGGTTTGAGTTACTTACAATGACATCTTTCTTCAGGATGGAGTTGATTGAGCTTTTGGGTGTTTCTTTGTGTTGGCTTTTAGTCTCTGTATTCTTTTTCCTTTGCTCCTTGTGTTTTTGTTTGGTTTCTCACCAAACTTGGCCCGGTGCATGCACATGATCATGCATTCATTTCCGTACCGACCTAATTGGGATGGTTATGTTCTGTTATCATACTCTTTACACTCACCCCTTTTTCATTGATGTATTGTTACTATTTTTGAAAGCTCATGTTTCATCAATAGCAAGTTTCTTTTGGTGTTAATTGCACTTGGCAGTCCTAAACTTTTTATCAACACACCCTTGCCACTGTGATCTCCTCTCTAACCGCCCTCACCCACTACGATCCTTCTCTAGGAATGGTAATAGATATCCTATCCAGTGAGTATCATGAAAACCCAACCCAAAATACTAGGGTTTTTTTTTCATTTTTCTACTCGTCGGGTCGGTAGGTGGTATAATTTGAATGGGATTGGTACCCGCCCATTCCTCTATATGTTTTGACTACCCCTCTCTCTCTCTTCCTTAAATCATTTTGGATCTTTTTTTGTTTCTCGATCTCAGCCCTTTCGATCGCAGTGGATTTGCCCTCTCGTTCGCCCAAACCCATCTCTCTCTCTCACACACACATACAAACAAACAAACCTTTGGATTACGAATCTAGGTTTTAGAAGGAAGATGGGTTTTGAATCTGGTACAGGATCGATGAGGGAAGGTAAAGAACTCTTCAGATCTTGAATTGTGATCATGTGAACAATATGATGATGAAGATGAAGAACTCCAAGTATGTTCACAGATCACATAATCCGATGAACTTGCTCCATTTGGGTCTATTTCACAAATTAATTTTATGATTTTTCTTTTTCTTAATTTTTATGTTTATTTTCAATAATTTGTTGTAGAAATTTATATATTGTTCAGATTGTGTTTCATATATGTTTGTTGCTTGTTGTTGGGAACTTTGAGTTGAAATTTGTATATTGTTCAGATTGTTAATTGTTTCTGGTGGTTGTAAAAAATTGAGAGGAAATAATCTATTTGAACCTGGAACTACTCATACTAACTTTATAATTTAGAAATTACGAAGCAGTCATGAGAGCTCTACCAGGATTGTAGCAATCAGGATCCTCTGGAGTAATTTCTCTGGAGTGATCCCTGGAGTGAGTGATTCAACGGCTCAAATCGTTTTTGTTATTATCTTACCGGTAAGATATATTATCTTACCGGTAAGATATATTAATCAAAACGACGTCGTTTTGATTAAATTATATTATCTTACCGGTAAGATAATAACAAAAACAATTTGAGCCGTTGGATCACTCACTCCAGGGATCACTCCAGAGAAATTACTCTAGAGGATCCTGATTGGGATTGTAGTGGGATCTTCCGATCCTTGTCTGATCTAGTAGTCCCAAAATGATCCTGTATAAGTCCTATGATTGTTGAAGTATTCTCTCCAATTTGTTGGAATCTTGTTTGGTTTCAGAATTTTGAATTCACTTTTCTGAAAATTGATTTTTTTTTATTTTTCATATGTATATATATATATTGTTTTTATTAAATTTTTTTAATATTTTAAGAATTTTTTAATTTTTAAATACACCTAACATAAATATATTTAAAAATTATGATATTTGTAAAAAAAAAAAAAAAAATCTTAAAAAAATCATTAAATATCAAAAATACAATATATATATATATATATATTCAATACATTTTTGTATTCTTATATATTTATTGATTTTTTCAAATATTTTTTTATAAATATTTTATTTTTGTAAGTATATTTAGGTTAGGTGCATTAAAAAGTAAAAAAAATTACTTAAAATATTAAAAAAATTATTAAAAATAAAAAAATAAAAACTCAGGTGGTAACCATTATATTTTCATTTTTCAATTTATATAAGAGTATTGCTACAGGGCCCGAAAAATTTTCGAGCCAAACGGCTCGAATTTCAGGCGGTTGGAGGAAGAAGAAGGAAAAGAGGAAGAAGAAGAAGGAGAGGAGGAGCAGACCTGGAGGGGGCCCTAAAAATGGGGTTGGAGGCGGGGATGGAGGCGGAGGCGGAGGCGGCGGCGTGCGGAGGCGGACGAGCGACGAGCTGCAGAGCGGAAGCGGGCGGAGGCAGAGGCGGAGGCGGAGGCGGCGATGCGACGGCCGACGAGCTGCGACGATCGGCCGACGAGCTCCGACGCCAACGATGACCTGCTTCTCTCTCTCTCTCGCCTGTGTTCTCTCTCTCTCTCGCCTGGGTTTTTCTCAACGAAGAAGAAGAAAGAAAAGGAGAAAAGGAAGAAGAAAAAAAAAATAAAAAAACAAAACCCCAAAACGACGTCGTTTTGGGGTTTTGAGCCAATTCGAGCCTCAACTTTCGGGGCCTCAAACATTTTCCTTTATATAATTGTAAAAAGAGAAATGTTTTTTTTCCCAAATTTCTCCGCCCCGAATGCCCCTAATGCCCAAAACGACGTCGTTTTGGACATTAATTTTTTTTTTTTCCCGCCATTTTTGATTGGAGAGGAAGAGGGAGAGAAAGAGAGGGAAAGGGAGAGAGAGAGGGAGAGAGAGAGAGGGGAAGCAGATCGCCGCCGATCGCGTCGCGTTGCCTCCGCCGATCGAGTCTACCTCGCCTCCACCCCCTCCTCCATTTTTTAGCCCCCTCCAGTCCTTCCTTCCCCTCCTCCTCCTCCCCCTTCCCCTTCCCCTCCCCTTCCCCTCCTTCTCTTCTTCGTCTTCTTCCTTCTTCTGCTAAAAAAAAAAAAAAAAAATTAGGGGCATTCGGGGAGTCCCATTTTCGGGCTCCTAATCACAACTGTTATAAAAATTTTAAAAACTACAATATAAACTTGTTTGGTAAATTTCAATTTTTAAAATCGGCTGGAAATGTAAATAGAAAAAAAGATGTTTTCTTTGTTTATAAAACTGAAAAACAAACCAAAAAAAACACGGAAGGTTGAAAAAAGAAAAATGATTCATACCTCTAAAAAAAGACCACTAATAGAGCTCTAATTTGTTTTTTTCTTCCTCTTCTTTTGTCTTTTACTTCACTTTTCTTTTTTTTTCTTTTTTTATTACTTGACAGCTCACTAAAACTGTACGGCTGCACCTCTAATTAGAGGTCTGTAGCAGCGTTGTTGAAAAAAAGTGTAACTCTAAGTCGGTCACGGTTTCAAAACTAGGGAGCAACAATTTTACTATTCTTAATAGAAAATTTTTGGTTACGTTTGGTAGAGTTTTGTAAATATGATTTGATAGTGTAAATTGTATTTTGAGTTTGTAAGTTGTGGAATTATGATTTGAGAGTAGAAAATTTGTTTGGTTATGATTTTTGAATAGAGTGTTGAATTGAGTTCTGAATTGAGTGTGGAATTGAGTTTTGAAAGTTTGATTTGACATGTGAAGTAATAAAATTTGTTTGGTTATGAGTTTTGAAAAGAGTTTTCAAAACTTAATTCAAATTATTATAACTCATAACAAAACACACTACTTTCACACTATTGAAAATAGTGATCAACACTCATAACCAAATTTTTTTTAAAATTCAATTAAAAAAATTATTATTAACAGAAAATAACATTAATTAATTTTTTAATTGAAAATACTACAAAGGAAATAATTTTTTTTCAAAATAAATATTCAAAAAATTTAAATCATAAATATTTAAATAGTTTAAATAATCTAAAAAATTTAATAACTAAAAAATTAAAATAAATATTCAAAAAATTTAAATCGTAAAAATTTAAATAATTTAAAATGTTAATATTTTAAATTTAAAAACAACTCTACACTTAAATCGTAACTAAATACATAAAACAAAACTCAATTAAGAAATTATTTTTAAAACCCATAATCAAGCACATAACTCGAAACTCCATACTATTTTCACAATTTTACACTCAAATCGTAACCAAATACATAACAAAAAAATTAAAATATTTAAAAATATTTTTATAAAATAGAGTTTGAATTTATTTTTATAAAATATTTTAAAATTTAAAAAATTAAAATCGTAATATTTTGAAATTTAAAAATTTTAAAAATTAAAAAATTGGTAACATATTTAAATATTAAAATATTTAAAATCTTAACAAAATTAAAATATTGATTTGAATTGAGTTTTGAAAATAGTTTTGAATTATATTTTTGGTTATGAGTTTTGAAAAGTAATGATTATGTTTTGAATTGAGTTTTGAGAAATGAGTGTATAATTATAATTTGAAAGTTCCAAACAAATAACACACTCAAATCAATAGGTAGAATTATATTTTGAGAGACTTACCAAACGGAACCTTTACCACTCTTGCAACGGTTTAAGAGATTTCTTGTTTTTTCAATCCCGGTATCTCTCCGTTTTCTCTCCCCCCTCTCTATCAGTGCACCTAGTTCTGATTTCTCCACTCTTACACCCCTAAGCATGATTCGGATTGGATCAATTTAGTCGTAAATCAAGACCAATTAATCAATTCATCACCTACAATTCCATCAAATTTGAAACCAAACCAATTTATAAAAAAACAAAAATTTTCAGATTTAAATAATAGACCTATACAACAGATTTGTCATAAATAATTAACATAAATAAATGTTTTATGCTTTAAAATTAATAAACATGTTTTTGGGATTTTATTTTTTAAAATTTTCAAACATTTTGTTCGATCCAAATGTGTTTGTAATTTTTGTTTTTTTAAAAATAAACAAAAACTAGTTTATAATTTTTTAATAAACATAAACAAAAAAATGTAAACGTTATCAAACACCACCTCAATTTTCAAAAAAATTGAGTTCAAAAATTGGAACCAAACAAGCTGTTGTGGAAAAGATGGGGATGCACAACAAAATATAACCAACTGTATAGTTCTATGGTGTAAAGAGCTCCTACAAACCCTGAAGAGTTTAACCTCTTGTACTAATCAATGATGAGAAATAGGTTAAAGCATTCACATACTGTCAATCCATCACAGACAATGCACAAAATCTGATAATCTATTAATCAATGATGACAAGTATGTTATAGCCTGGAAATAAATTTCACATTAATTCATATATTATATACCTACCCTTACAAAAATGTATGCTTACATGAGAAATTGCAGTGTTCATGGGATCAATAAAAACACTATACAAATTTATGCGTTGAATTGATTTAGAAAAGTAAAAAAGGATTTGTATCATCCATTGAATCTGAACTGTAGATTACCTCCCACTGCCAATGGTCTGCAAGCACATCAAGTAGGATATCAGCAACTCGGAGCTGTCTTCAAATCCCGTTGCCAATATATCTATAACCCAGACCAGCATAGAAAAGCAAAACATAGGTCAAATGGATCTGTCTCAGCATCTGAAAATCATCCATGGATTAATCTCCAAATGTGAGACGGCCACGAAATTGCCTTAAAATGGAAATTCTACCACTAGTCAATTCCTTTGATGAACACCATGCCCCTGTAATTTGTGAGCAAAATTGTTTATTAAGATTGAAACCAAAGCAACACAAAATATACATAATTCTAAAAGTTTAAATAGGGCTTGTGTGAAATGAGACGAGTCCAAAATGAGTAGTAGATATAGTTCAAAGTTTGCTAGAAAACTAAATAAGTTTCAAAATGTGTTGAGTCGATCTCAGACAAGCTTTAAACAAGCCAAATTCAAGTAGCTTATTTTTCTACAGTAAATAAAAACTTATCAAGCCGAATAGTAGATTGTTCAAACTTGGCTTAAAAACTTAACGAGTTTTAAAATGCATTTAACTGTGAGTTTTACATAATGAGCCAATATCGAACGAGCATTTAACAAGCCAAACAAGAGTCAAGTAGCTTGGCTCGTTTAACAGTCCTAATTTTAAATCATATAAGGTGTCTGGGCATGATAAAAAGAATGTACAATAAGTTTTCATTGACTTATGTCCTTACAAGTTTAAACTGGACTAAAAGGTTGTCTTAAAACCTCCTTGACTGTTTAACTTCTAAACAAGATCTTAATGGTGGAACTTGATTGCAAGGTGCATTCAAGCAGGGGTCATGGCCAGTCCTGCAGGGTTGTCCAGAAAGGGGTGAACAGCTACTAGTGTAAGCGCACTTGCATAAGGGTGTGGATGGAAGCTTAATTGAGTGGGCCTATGGGCACTCGAGTGAGCTGTCTGCCTAGGCATGCACGGAAAGGCAATTTTGATCTGATTTCGACGTCTGGACTCTAATCCTAGTAACCCTAGGCTTTTTTCGGGGCTAGCTCTATAAATACTCATTTGTAACTCTATTATAGTAGTCTTGAGAGTGTGGGAAACCTATATATTAGCGAGATCAATAGAGTGAGTTTGTAGAAATTGAGTGTGAGAAACTCTTGTAATTCCTCTATTAAGATCATAGTGAAATCACAACGAATCCATAGATGTAGCCCTTTTTTTAAATGAACCATGTAAATCTTTATGTTGCTGTTGTGTGTTTAATCTAGTTTCTGTTACAGATTCATTGTTTGTGCGTGTGGTTCCTCAGGTCCTAAAGGTTTTGGAATTTATTCCACAACAGCCTTCTGTCCAAAATCTTACTGATCATTTTGCATGGCAAATGAACAGATCCTACTTCTTCACACGGACAGTTTTGGTTTTTTTCAACAATCACAGATTAAAATTCTGAAATCTTCAAAATGCATCCCCATACAATAGTTCTAAGAAAAATGTCTTGATTATTTTAATTGTGTCAGTTGGAGAACACATCCCGAATTTCCTGTCCCGATTTCCAACCTACAATACATGCAACTAGAATATGAAGATACCTTGATAATTTCTGACAAGCTGGCCGGCATCCATATGATTCCAATTTTAAATGTTGAAGCAATTATTTCTTTTGAGACCTTCAAATATCCAAAGCAGGAGGCAGTTTCCAGTAATTCCATGAATTATAATCCTCCTGGAACCAAGGGGGAAAATGGGTGGGAATTGAGTTAGTCAACAAAAGAAAGGAGATAAACTGACAGTACCAAAACACAATTTCTATTCAAATGAATGGTGAAGAATAACAAAAATGGAAAAATCATAGACAGGACACGGCACACTAGTGTCCTTGGGGTTAACCTCATTCAAGTGTATCCATTATCGCACTAAAAAAGATCCCTTCAGTGATTACAGTTTCAAAACTAATCCTCCATTTGTTTCAGCAGAAAACATTTTTCAATGGAAAACATTTTCCTATGTTTGGTTGCGTCCTTGGAACTAATGTACTAATAGTTGTATTAATGGTGGTGGTGGTGGTGGGGAAGTAGAGGTGGAAGTGGAGGTCGTGGTGGTAGTAGTGATAGTGGTGGCAGCAATAGGAGAGTGGTGGTGGTGGTATTTGTAAGACTTTTATCTAGAAAACGTTTTCCACCTCTTTCAAAAGCAAAAAGCATTTTCTGTCTAAATGAACTTGTTTTCCGTTAACAACAGAAAACATTGTCCATTAGACTTCGTTTTCCACTTGTACCAAACGTCAAAAAATGCGGCACAAATGGAGCATGAGGCCCTTCTATATTTCTCGAGTTCAAACTCCCACATTTGAAAGAGACGAGGTGGGGAGGGTGTAAAAGTGGACAAATTAACCTTGAAGTAGCCTCATAGTTGGTTTGTGAAACAACCCCCAGAAAAGAAAATGAGAGGAAAATTTGATTTTAATACAGAAAATCTATTGCGAAAGAAAAAGAAATCGAAAAAAGAAAAAGAAACCTGCTCAGATGAGGTCATGGGCGGAAACATGTCATGCACAAGACCATGAAGCGAAGTATACGATTTTGTATCAACACGGCGGTGCACAGCTACTTCCCCCTGTAAACTCAAAGCCGTGACAAAAGTTTTTCAAAGTCATGTTAGACACGCTGAGATCTCATGCAATTCATAATGGAGTCTTTTCAGAATTACCTTGGGATTAATGATGAAGATTTTTCCCTTTGGGATTCCAACCTTAAGGTAGCTAAACTCATCAGTGTCTCTATTTCCAAAACCAGCATAGAACGGGTTGCAATCCGCGGGAAATAATGCCTTAATATCCTGGAAAATTGTAAACTAACATAATTAAGAACCTCTCTCTTCCAGACATATTAAGATACTTGTGTAGTAGAGATGACTAGAACCAACCTCTAAGCAAGCAATTTTGAATTCATGAGGAGCTCTTCTGATGACTGCAAAATTTTGATAAGATAATATCTCAGTGCACTAAATATATGCAAGATGTACGTATTAATGGAAGCTATTTGCAGAGATTGCAAATCATTCCTATTCTTTTTTTCCAATAATGGATCAAGCAATATAATTTGCAAAAAGCCCAAAATGTGCGGATTGTTACACTTGCATGAAAATAAAGTTGCAGAATTCACAAAAATCAGGCAATTCATGAATGGGTTTCAATAAACAGAGCACTACACCAAGTACCTTCTCGAAACAAGGAAGGAAACAGTCCGTCAGGGGAAATAACTACAGGCCCTTCTGGTAAAGCCTTTCCATCCTGCGAAAGAGAGAAATGGAATCTGTGAGGAAACAGACAGCAGATAGCACCAATCACTTTCTGACATTGACTCTCCATCTCATCACCTGCTTAAGGTTGAATAGGAATTGTCTAGTGTGATAGGCCTGTGAGATAGCACGTGCACTTAGAAAAAGTAAATGATACCCATTTTCCTGCAATACGAAAGAACAGAATTGGTTAATGGAAATTTTTAACAATCTTGTAAGTAGAGATGTTTTTCAGAATTGTGATTCCAATTACACAATCAAGCAGTAAATAATAGAACAAAAGCACACACGCAAAAACAAGACACAAGATATCCTGTTGTTCGGCAGAGTGTGCCTACATCTACTGCAGAATGGAGAACAAATCCACTATACTCAATAAGGATTATAAGAAGACTCTCAACCTCTCAATGCAGCACAGTTTTCTATAACACTCTCTATGAAACCTTACCCAAAAAAGGCCCCTTACAGTACTCTAGAGTGAATAGTAAATACAAGACACCTCACAACAAGGGAAGTAGTAAAAGTACTGAGATAAATAAAATGTACAGAAAATTGTCCATTCTCAAACTCCAGAGAGAAGTAAGAAATGAGAAATATGCAATGCAAAGCCAATAGTGTAAGTCACAATGACAAAATGGAGTAAATACATGATTGCATAGGTTTTTGGCCCAAAAAAAAAAGAAGGTGGCTGCAAATGAAAACATTTATTTGAATTATGGAGTCGTGAATTGCAATATGCGTCATTACCTTAAACTGAAAAGAATAGATGAAAAATTACAAATAAATAAACACATAAGAGGGAGATGCAAGAAACCTTAATAGCAGAATATAGATGTGCAACACCAGTCTGTGACCAATCCATTCCAACCAAAGGCATAAATTGTCCTAGAACGTCAGATCTGTAATAAATAAACAAATAAATAAAACGAATCAGACGAACCCAAAAGGAAAGCACAGCCTCTTGTAATGATAATACTTCAGAAAAAGAATGTGCAACCAAAGAAGCAAGTTAGGATGCTCATAAATTTGACTTCTCTAACTGAAAGAAATACGTATCATGATGAGCAACAAATAAGGTCAGTAGTCAAAAGGCAATGCCAAATTTTTAAGAGCTTAACAAAATGGAAAACAAAGGGCCAAGTTATTAGTTCTTTGTTTTTAGGAGACCAATATGCCCAAAGCATAACCTATTAAGGAATGGGCCCAAGAATGTATATCAAACTCTCACACCGTCCTAGAGGTGCGACTCTTACTCTTGCACATTGAGAGATAAACTACCATGCAAATAAAAAGGGTGCACAAACACAAACAGGACACAGAGCACAAGAAGAAGCATGATTGGGGGAACAAATGGAAATGATGAGATTTGAACTCAAAGCATCCGGCAACCAAATCACATATACCATGTTAGATGACCAACTGTCCCAAAAGCTTAAGCTGTTAGAGAGAGATCCCAGCAACATATATCAAGCACTTACATTCTTAAATCTTAATATTAGGATGCAAGAAAAGGAACCGAACAACAAAAAAGTAAATTTTTATTCTTAACCATCTATCAATAAAGAGTAGTAGTAGTAGTGATAAACTCGTGCTAGAAAAAAGAAAGAATAACCTTACTTGGTAATTGTCCCATCAACATCTGAAATGACTATACGAGAGTCCCATTTCCACAAATATATTCTAGCATCAACCTGTTAAGTAAATACATCAAGTGAGACAGAGATCCAGCTAGAAGGAGAAAAAATTGTAATTGAACAATGCAGAACAAATAACCTGCTGTGGCCCTAGCATTGGAGTTGAGAATGTAAAGGTTACGGTGTTCTGCCCATGCTTCAGATTCAAGGACGCCAGCTGTTCAGGAGTTGGAGTGAGTCCCCTTGATTTCTTGTTCTTCACCTTGGGTTTAAGCATATCTTTTTCCCCATCCATGCTAGTAGAGCTCTCCAAAGTACTCTCCACATTAGAAATTCTGCTAGAATTTTGAGCTGGTTGGGTGGCTTTCATGCTTCTTGATCTTTTGAAAGAAAAAGGCCAAACACCCCAGCTTCCATTGGAGTCATTAGTAACTTTAGATGGATCACCTGCAAAAGATTTCTCAAATTGGTCAAAGCTTATCATGCCTTTTGGTTCCAATCTATGTTACATAAACTCGGGTACAAGTATTGGGTGGGGGGTACATGTCCAAGTGTCAGACCTTCATAAACTTAAACCTTAGGATGATGGGATATGTATCCAAAAGTTGGATATGGATACAGGGATGTGTCATGGACACATAAATATTGCATATTGTATAATACTTAGAAATATCATTGAAATTAAATAGAATTTTAAAAAATTATGATCTGTGTCATCCCCATGAACCCAAAGAAGCAAATTTATCCATATCCAATTTTTCAGCATCAGATGCCAGGGAAGTGGCAACAGCCCCCATCCCTTCACATATAAGTGTTTGCAAAGAGATATCTCTGCACAAAGCACAGTGCATCTGTGGCTCACTAAAGTTCATCGCTTATATGAGGGGTTTTTTTTTTTTTTTTTTTTAAATCTAACTTCGTTCAAGTGTTTGGACATGAGAGAAAAATAAAGCTTTGTATTTTCATTTCTATGGACGTTTATAGGGACACATCAATCCTCAATTGAAATTTTAACCAAAGAACATGGAGTAATCACCATAAATGTCATGAAAATGGAAATAACATCGTTTCTCCAAATCCAAAAATCAACTTATACACAACATGAAAAAATAAAAGTGACTCGATGACAATTCCATATAAAATGAATGGAATGATTCCATTTGAATTCAGTGTTTAAACAGCCCATAATTATGCAAGTTTCGATCTATAAGTGGCGTATAAGCAAGTAGTTCTCTTACCAGCGGCAGGGCTGGCAGGTCCATTTTTGAGCTCCTCTGAAATTTGAGCATCCTCGACTGTTGGTTGTGCCAAGGATACTTGATCATCGTTGTTTGCATCTGATTTTTTCCAGCTTGAAATGTCTTCCCCGAGTGGTGTCCACGTCGAGGATTTATATTTTGAATCTAGAGAATGTCCAAAAGAACAACGGTCAGTCTACAACCAAATCATTGGTGTGAGACCACATATTAGGTAAGGATTCAGCCCTCCCAAGGTCCTCACCAGCAACTTTATTACTTTTAGGAATATTAATGCTACTTGAAACTATCGTTGGCTTTGCACTGAAGTCTTCAACATCATTTGGTGTATTCTCTTGAACAAACTTGTTTGAAGATGAATGTGGGTCATCGTTTGGGTTGAGTGACTCAATCACTGCTTCACTACGTTTCGAAGTGTCTGAGGGATGATTTTGTTTCTCCACATGATTTGAAATGTTTGACTCCATGCACTTAACCTTCCCATGATTGAAATCATCAAGATCACCTAAAAGTTTTTCTTCCTCGGAACCTTCTGACGTAGTAAGAGTTTTTGCTTCTGTTGAGAAACAATCACTCCTAAATTCTTGAGAATCGCCAACAGTCTCTGAAAAATATTGGAGCTTCGTCATGTTATCTTCATCCCCTGTGTTTTCTCCATCTTGCACTTCATAAATTGAGTTGTTGAAACCAGAAATAGTGTAAATGCTGCATGACTCGACTTCTTTTACTGAACCATCTATTGGGTCAACAGTCACCATTTGAGCATATGTTTTGGTTAGAGTACTATTTGCATATGAGTTTGAAGGAAAATCCAAAGGATCTTTTGCTACTAATAAACTAGTTTCTTGAACAGAGTTAACCTCGGATAGTAACTCAGCTGTCTCATGAACCATTTTGGCATGTACACAGACTTCTGCACCTCCCCCACAAGAAACGTACAAAGTCTCATCTGTCTGTCCACCAGAATCATCTAATTCTAACCTCGAGCTATCTAATGCTTTGCTGTAAACTAAAGATTCAAGTCTATCAATGCCCTCCTTAAAAATGTGTTCTTCTTCAAGCTTCTTGCCAGGACATTCATCGAGCTCAGCAGATTTTAGATCAGAACTGATGGTCTCAGAGATTAAACCCATAGCATTCTTATCATGATCTGCACTCGTTACTCCTATTTCATCAATCTCCCTTAATGTCTGAAAATTCAAATCATTTTTTTCTTGCAAACCACTTTCACCTAGACTGGGATGTTCCAATATTGTGCTCAGTGTTTAAACATGACAATTTCCCAAAATCCTTATCAGAACTAATGTTGATTCCATTGTCATGAATAACAATTCCTGCATGCAATACGGTAGGGTCCAAAATAATTGAAGGCGAGCCCATCTCAACCTGTCCATAACTAATTGGCAACTCCTTATTTGCTCCACACTCTGAGCTCTCTGAAATGATAACCAGTGATGCATTATCTTTCCTGTGCCTATTAGACGCAAGATTGGTAGACCACTTCATCTCCAAGAGGTCAGCTGCAATCTCAGCACGCTCCAATGAATCTGCTCTGACAACATCAGGGCCGTCCTCGTCCACCCTACCAGCACTGCTATCCTCTTTCTTTGACTTCCTTCCAAAAACAAGGCCCAGAATACGATTCTTGCTGGAATTTGTCCTAGTGAAAATCTTTCCATTGGTGACATCAATCTGAGTAACCAAATTAGACTGATTTGCATCAAAGTTGCAACTTTTGGATTTCAATGGCAAATTAGACAGACCACCAGCATCAGAGTTGCAACTTATGGGTTTCATCAGAATCCTATCACGAGACTGACCATCAGTCTCCTCACCAGAAGACGAAGGATAAAGTATAGAATCCCCTTCTTCTTCGGCCGTTCTCCTCCTCCCTAAGAAAGTAGGCTTCCCCTTTATGATCCAAATACATATGGAAATCGGCTTCGACTCCATTAACACTTATGTTAATCATTTTCTCTTTTGTCTTGAGAACCCCTTGAAATTTCCCAAACCTAACATACCAAGGGGATGATTTGAAGCTCCCATCTTGCTGTTCCACAACAATGATATCTACGGCACCGCCAAACGGATGGAACGGACCAGAGACCGTGTAAACCCCCCGGGTGATGTAGCTGCCGAGCCTCCCCACAGCATACATCCTCCAAGAAATCAAATTTCTCAGACCACCCAGATCACAAAATCACAAACCCTCATCAATAAACTAACCCCCAATTGATTGCCCAGCGAAATTGCGAGACTTTTAGGTTATAAATTATCTCCTCCGATATTCCAAGAACAAGAGATTACAAAACTTAATAAAAAGAACACAATTTCAAGAACCAAAATTGATTGCCCTCCAAATAACCCAATAAAAAAGATCACATGAATGAGATAGAGAAAAGTTCTATTGGGAATCAAAATCAAATTAAAAATCAAACCCAAGAAACCACAAACAAATTCATAAATTTGGGCCGCCCCAAAATCAAATAAAAAGGACAAAATAGAAAAGGAAAACTCAGAAACGCGGAACCGCTAGGAGAGACGGGTCGAAGAAGAGATGAGTGGAAAAGTATATTCGTTTTAAGATTATTCGAATGTGCTGAACATCAAATCATTAACACACCCCAAAGAAAATGACATATATATACAAATTTATATTTTAAAGATTAAAAAAGAACACCCATCTTAAAAAATAAAAATAAATAAAATTAAAAGACTAGAAAAGAAAAGAAGGCCAATTGAAAACGGTTTTGGTGAAAAGGACCGACCTGGAGAGAAGAAAGCCAGTTTTGGAGAGTTAACGGCCAACAGCTTTCTCAGGCGAGAGAGAGAGAGAGAGAGAGAAGGACGGGGTGGGGCATTGAAGAAAGATCTGGGTGTTTGTTTTCTCGGGAATGTCGATAGAAAGCTGCGTGAATGGGTCGTGACACGTCAGACGGGTTAAGTGAATTTGGCGCTAGACATTTGTTTTTTTTTTTTTTTTTTTTTTAATAAAACGTTCATTTCTTATCATATTAAAGATTTAAAATTTTAATTTAATTTTTTATTTTCAATAAAAATATTCTTTTGCATTTAATCTGTGTTTTCGTATAGAAAATAATATGAAAATTGATGAAAATAATTTGAAAAAATTATAATCCACTATAATTTTTTTTTTTTAATATCCATTCAATAGTAAATTTTATGCACTATAATAATTAAATTTATAAATATTTTCATTAATCTGTAACTGTTTTTTGAACATATCACTAAACTGTATTTTTTCCTTTTATTTTGTGACGTTTAAATGGAGAGGGAATATAATTGGGGGAAATGGTGATATCTTTCTTAAGTTCATGCCAAAAATCTAATCTATGTGAAAGATGTTTTAAAATTGAGGTGTAGAGGTTTAAATAATTTGGGTTGTTTAATGAAGACTCCTTTAACTATTAAAAATTATCACTTTGATCCTCAAACTATAAAATGGTACAAATAGATTATTAAACTATTGAAAAATATCATTTTAACACCTAAATTATAAAAGTGTACAAATCGATTCATGAAACTATAAAAGCGTACAAATTGAACCCCTTAACAAATGAGGTCAAAGTAAAACATATCAATAATTTAGGGGCTTATTTTATACGCTTTTACAATTTATGGGGCAAACTAATACTTCTCAATAATTGAGAGAGTTTCCATTTAAATAATCCAAACAATTTTAAGAGATTCAATTTTTTGTGACTTATTTGTCTTGCACTCTTATTAAAGGGTAAATTACAAACACACTCCTTGAAGTTTATTTAAATTACAAATTACCCTTATAGTTCTAGAAATTATATTATGCTCCCTAAGATTTCTAATTTCATAACAAATAAGTCATTTTATTAATCAATCATCAAATTAATTAACAGTTTTTAATAATGTTAAAATTTTATTTCAACTAATAATTCAAATAATTTTATTATTGTATAGGTGAACAGTTATAAATTTCACTTTTTCAATTGATTATGTTAAATAAAAAATTCTGACAGGAAGGTATTTATGATTTTCTAAACCACATGGAGCAATTCGTATTTTAAACAAATATCAAGAAGTGTATTTGTAATTTACCCTTTATTAAACTATATTTGAGATGAAGAACAACAGTAACAATTGAAAGATCAGTAACAATCAAAGAGCTTAATAAAATTTCCAATGATATTATGGTTTATAATGGTGCTATTTGGTGCAGCTTATGATAAGCTAAAAGTTGATAATCAAAACCAATTGGTTGTTGGCCGAGTGGTGATTGGAGCTCGGCTTGGAAGGACGGACTACGGTTCGATTCCCCGCAACGCCAATTGGGAGGGGACTTGAGCCTTTAATCCAGAACTGCTCCCCGGATCCGGATTAGTCGGCCTAAGGGTCGGATACCGGATGGTTGAACCAAAAAAAAAAAGTTGATAATCAAAAAGCAAAAATCAAAACACTCATTTCCCAATTTCTAAATAATCAACTTTTCTCAACTTATTTAAGTTATTTGTACTTAAAAAGCTGTAAGCAGAAGTTATACAAATAGTTTGACACAGATTATCGAATTAAAATAAGTTATAATCACTCCTTATAATCCACACCAAACACCTTCATTGTAGTGATATATATTATAAATTTGTTGTTCTTAAAAAATAAAATAAAAAATAATGTTAGTACTTCTATTCGGGACAGTAATTGTTAGATATATAAGAACTCATTTGACATAAAAAGTTTGGAGATTTTTTTGGCTATTTTAATCACAAAAAGACAAAATAGATAAAGTCAATAATACAAACTATCACATCCAAATTATAATCATTTTATTTTTTCTCTTACAAAAAGTCAAAAAAACTAAAAAACTCATCCCAAACAACAGAGCCAAAGTCAAAAAGTTCAATAAATCAACACATATCCCAAACAAACCCTAAATAAATCTCATTTATTATTCATTGTCTTATTCAAAATAATCCTTTTTCAAATTCTATCTTTTTTTTCTTTTCTTTTCTTTTTTTCTTTTTTTTTTTTCCTAGATCTCGTTTTTCAAAACAATGAAATTTCACTGTCGAATGTGAAATTACAAAGAACAGTGAAATTAAGGAAAATCAAGGTAGTGCGTTTTGTAAATTCTGGTATCTTTATCCACAATATTGTGCAAATAACCATGAAATTTTCATTAGATTGAGATAAAAATAGGAATAGTTACACCAATTGTGCTTCAATAGGATTTTTTTTCCCCACTGAAAGATAGTTTTAGGGTGGATTTTTATTTATTTATGGTTTTTTTTTTTTTTTTACTTTCTTACATATTTTGAAAAGATGTGTAGAAATAGAGAAATAAGTTGACCCAAATAAATTAATAAGTCAATAAATTACTCTTTTTTTTTGGTTGCCAAAACAAACGTTATTTTTCACCATAGCAAGCTTGGGGTAAGAAGTATTGACACTCATGCCCCTGTCCCTAACCCTCACCTCAATATGTTAAAATTTCTAATATTTTAGTTATATAATTTTTAATAAAGGACAAATTATACAAACTCTCCTTAAATATTATCAAAATTATAGTGCCTCTAAAAAATAAAAAATAATAAAATAATAAAAAAAAACTTAATAAACGAGAAGTCAACCAATGAGAAAGACCATCAATGACTATTTTCATGATTTTTTGATTATTTTATAAATAAAAAAAGTTATATATTTTGGATGATTTATAATTTTTTTATAATTAAATAAATAATTGTGAAAAAAATAATTAATTAATGTATAAAATATAATATATTATTATTATTATTATTATTATGTCATTATTAACTATTCGCAAGTGTTATATTTTGCTGGACTTAAGAGTCAAGCCGCCAATCTTAAAACCACACTCTCAAAACCTATATGTACAAACGACAAAGTATTTGTGTTAGATCTGTTGAAATGATGTTTATGTATTTTTTATGTCATGGGAGAACATGTTATGTGAGTATATAATTAAAAAAAAAAAAAAAATAGATTCATAATTTATTCACACAATTATTTTTCCTCCAAATCCTTGCAAATGGGATTTTTACCGACAAATCTCATTTTAAGAGATTCGAGAGAAAAAAATTATGTGAATAAATCATTGCTAAAAAAATTATAATGAACGTATGAAATGAAATATTAACTTCTATTAATAAAAAATGTAAAAAAATATTACACAGTTATATCATTAGTTATTCAATGTATATAATTACACATATATGATAAAAATAAAATAGAATATGTAACAACCTTTATCTGGTTAAGAAATCATTGTACCTGTTCTTTTCATCAACATTTACAAAATGTTAATGAATCTAATAGCAGCCTGTACAACCATTATTTGCACAATGCTAAAATCAAGATTGGCAATGATGAAAGAATCAATTTCTAAATTGATAATTGGATAGGTACCATTTGTTTGAAGTCCCATTTTCCTAAATTATACTACTTATCAATGGAAAGGGACATATCCTTCTACATGCAATGGTCTAGGACCAGAAATCAGAACAGTTGGGTATTCAACTTCAAAAGACCCTTATTGGCATGGAAGGAAGATTGTGATAACCTAACCCGTATTATATTTGATTATGCATGTAATTATGTATTTGATATAAATTTGTAAATCTAAGTATATGAATTATGTAAATTTGAATAATATCTATTAAATGTAGAAATATCTGTTGCAATTAGAACTTTGAACTGAAAATTGAGAGTCTTAGAGGTGCGATAAGCCAAAATCAACTTCATATCTGTGATTAGCATGATTTTTAGAGCCTTTGGCAAAATTTTAAAAAAATTATGATTTATAATGTTTAATTAGCCTAATTTATATATCTCTAGCTTCTTGGGTTCTTCATTTTGTCGAGAGACTTGCTAGAGAGTGAGTTAAAGAGAGAAGAAGAGGAGAAGCTAGGATTTTACAAGAGATTCAAGGGGCAAACCCTAAATTTAAGCTAAGGTATGATAATCTACTTATAATCTTTGCATATAGTTCATCTTTTGCTTGAAATCAAGAAGAAATTGGGAATTTTGAGCTAGAGTTTTGAGTTGTGTAAAGGTTTGAAATAAAATCATGAAATCTCCTCATTTTTGTTTGATTTGAGTCCATTCTTGATCCATGAAACAAACTCTAGAAGATTTATACAACCAAGATTTGTTGGAAGATTCACCATGTTTGTATGTGTATTGAAATTATTTATGTAGTTTATGAATATGAGAAAGAGATGAGACAGTGAATCTAAAGTTGAGGCAAGATTGACATGTTTGAAGTGAAATTACACTTGTATCATGCTAGTATATCATGTTTTTGGGTTAGTTTTGCATGAATTTGGAGTTGCAAATGAGTTTGGAAAGTTTGCATTTTTGTGTCATTTTCGGATTGTCTGATTTTGCCCAGACTGCACGAGCGGCCACGGGCTCCACACGAGCGGAACATGAACAAAAAAAACGAAATTTCATTTTGCTTAACCCACCACTCGAATGGCCAAATCCACCGCTCGAGCGGCCCAGTCACCGCACGAGCGGTCAAATTGGGCGCATGTGCGGCTGTAGACGTCCCCGAACGCCCCGGGAGGGTTAAGTCCCGTTCCGTTCGTATTGGGGTCACTACAGTTCGGACTCGATTTGTGTCGGTTCTAAATCTGAACCAAAGAGTCCAAATCCGGCAAATCGTTTTGAAGAAAAACAGATTTTTGAAAAGTAGTGCCAAACATGGACTGCTTTGCCAGATTACAGAGTCGCCACCTAAATATTTTATTTTTGGGAAATTTAGGAAACCCTGACTCGGTACCAAAGGCCACGTGTCCGTCATCACCAAAGTGGTCTTGGCTCGGGAGCTTGGGTACGATCGGGGAAGGTCAGCTATGAGCACCCCCTTTCGCCCGGTCCGAAGACTGGCCTCTACTAATCGTGATATCCGATTTTGAAAACATTACATGCTCTTATTCCAATTATTAGCCTAGTATTACTATGTTATGCGCGCAGCAAACAAGTATAGACTAGATTGCCTAATTTGAAAATAAACATTGCATATCCGTTCGTTTTGAAAACAGTTTGAAATTGCTACTCGCAAGTAGGCTAAAATACAGATTTCAACGAGTTATTCCAACTCAAGCAATCCAACCTCCACCCACAGGCATTCAAACAGTTTATCTCACATAAGCACTTAGCCGCATGGTAAGCATACTGTTATGGCAACACTCACACACATGTGATATGCTAAAGCATAAATACTTACATCGTACTCCGTGCCAAAACAAGAAACTAGTTAGCAAACATGCATGACCTAGTTCATGTTAAATGGCTAATGCAACACAGGCGAAGATGCAATCTAGACATGCTCAGCTATCCTAGACATGGCATGTGGAATGCTACAAATAACACGTATTCAATTTGAAATTGAAATACAATGCAGTTTGTATGATGTGCCAAGCCCGATGTGTGTAAACAAATGCATGGATGCACGCATGCATTGCATAAGGTATGCTAAAATAAGCGTGCCCTAATCTACCATCGTAAGCAGGTAAATAAAAGGGAAGAAAGAAGTGGGGGTTGGAAGACATACACACCACTCACACACACTTATTACAGATTCGCCCTCACTCGGAGGGACCAAAATAATAATACAGTCCAAAAATAAATGAATAAATATTACAAATTCTAATTACTGAATAAATAAATGTGAAATAAAAGGGGGCCACAGCCCCTCGCCTCGGGATGCGCGAATGATGCATGCTCGATGTCCGCCTTGCCCGGGAACCCGCACCATGCCTCTGTTCCCTCTGCTTTTACTGCCCTGCCTCTCTGGAAAATTGCTAGAGTCCTGGGACACCTTCCACATACCCTGAATATTACCACCGGCTGAAGGGTTGGACCATCGGCTGCAGGGTTTGGCCACCGGCTGCAATTGAGATTATCGGCACAAAAAGTGTACCGGTCGGCACTGAAGAGTGCCGGTCGGCACTAAACTCCTGCATGAGACAATTTTGACAGCAGCAGACAGCAACAGAGCATGGTATGGAATTTTGGGACAAATGTATGCACGGACACACTCCCTATCATGCAATGGACTCAAGGGAGCATGGCCCTCGACCCCCGGGCCACCAATCACGCATTTCGATGCATGATGGCCCAAGAAGCCAAAGTGTGCAACTTCAATGTGGAATGAAATGCACATAAACAAACAAAGAGCTCAACCTCTATCATACTCAATTCAAGAGGTAAAGCATGCATGTCAAATGCAACCTAAGCATGCAATCTAACATGCAAGTATATAAACATGCTAGGCACACAACCTAAGCAACACATACAAAGTAAGCATGCTACAACACATGAGGGAATGGACTTAAACTAGATTAGGCAGCCTCAAACAAGCCTAAAACAGTGGCCATAAGATGAAAATGAGGCGCCTCGAAATGCGTGCACACTTGCACGCAAACCGAGACGATGGCATATACAATGCAATATGGCTAAAATGGCATATACAATGCAACATGGACTTATACTAACATGAGAGAGCCTCAACCACACTCACATAAGAGGCCGTGAGATGAAAATGAAGTGCCTCGAAATGCGTGCACACGGGCACGCAAACCGAGGCAATGGCATAAAGGCATGAAATGGCATGGAAAACGATATGCAAACATGCTAATGGAATTTCAGCACTGAAATGTAGGGGAAAACAGTCCCGAATCATGGCCAAAGTACATCCAATGCACGGAATAGTCCCGAAACATGAATTTTGGCACCCGAAATGGCCTATAGCTATGCCAAACGTGCAAGATATGAACATGAAGTATGAAGACAGCAGCTAGACAGTCCCAAAAAAAGCATTTTTCAGTTTATTACATGGCCACAAAAACACATACAAGTATGGGAAAAATCCTACGCAAGGAAAGGGCCACAAGGAGGGCAAAGACATAACTGATACATGGAGGCTCCAAAAAAGTGAGGGCCCTTCTACAATGTTATAGAGGGACCCAAAATATGGCTATTTAAAGCAGATGGCCGAGCCAAAATCAGTATACAAATAGGCTCAAAATGTCATGCAAAACAATGGCGAAATGAGGCCACAACATGAGGTATATAAAGGGTGCATCAAACAGTCAAAGACCCTTCATGAGACATGTAGAGGGGGTCAAAATAAGACACTTTTCAGGTCTGTTGAAGACCCAAAAACAGAAGCATGGTAGGCTAACAAAGCATGCAAAATTACGGTAAATAGAAGAGATTATGAAACAAGTGCAAGATAGAGTTACCAAACATGGTTGAGCCCTTCTTCAATGTTTAAGAAGGGCTCAAAATAAGCCTACTTACAGTTTATTACATGCTCAAAAACAGGTTATACACCAGCCAAATATACTATGCAAGAATCATGGCATACAAGGGGGTAAAGAGATAGGTGCTAGATGCTATCACCAAACAGCAAGGGGTCCTCAATCAAACATGAAGAGGACCCTAAAATAAGACTATTTGAAGTTTGGGTCGGAGCCCAAAAGTGCTTGCAAGCAAGGCTTAGATATGGATCAAGAAAAGGTTAGAAAATGGAGAATGAGAACTCACCCTTGAAGACTAACTCTTGGCTGCCTTTTTGACTGAAAAACAGTGCCTCCTAGCCTCTGAAAAGACCTCCAAGCCACTGGAAATGGAGTGGTGGTGGTGGTGCTAGGTGGTGGTGAAGGAATGGCCCAAGAACAAGGGTGTTTGGAGGTGGAATGAGAGAGATATATTGAGAGATGGAGGGATGTATATGTATATATCAGATACACATATATTTCTCTGGTTTTTTTGTTCCAAAGTCTCCAACCCTCATCAAAGGAGGAGAGGGCCTCCTTATATAAGCAAAGTCAAGCCAAGACTTAGTGGCTAAGTCATTCAAAAAGGGTCAAAGGGGGCCAAGGCTTACTCTAGAAGTTTGGACAGCTGGTAAGGCTTCTTGAGGAAGCCAAGACAAGGGGTCAAGGCTTCCCCAAGAAGCCTTGAGCAAAGGGTGCAAAGAAGGAGGCCAAAGGTGGTTAAAGGGTGCAAAATGGGCACATGTATGCACGTGGGTCGAGTTCTGTGCATCCCAGCTGGCACAGCTGGCATGCACCAAGCTTGGGGGGTGCAAAGGGTTCAAACCGGCCAGAAGATTCGATCATTGTCCAAAATAAAGTGCCGGTCGGCACTCTTTTCTGCCGGTCGGCTAAATAGAGTGCCGATGGATGATTCCTTGGTCAAAACATGGCCGGTGGGTATGCAAATCGAAGCCCCGGAAGTTATCTTTCCAATGGCGCAAACCTTGCATCAAAATTCCTCCTATGAAAAAAGTTATGCCCTTTTCCGTGAAGTCGCGCAGACTCGATCCAACCAGGATGATCCCCCGCTTCAACCCAACATATCTCCTCCACCCGGACTTGGCTTTGGGAGATTCTTGAGTACAAAGTGAAGCCCCGGAAGTCTTCTTTCCAACGATGGTGGCCTCATAGCTTAACTCCAAGTATGCAATTGAATAAGCCCGATTCAGCGAGGGCTGCTCGATTCTCTCCTACCCGGATTCATGGCGAACTTCTTCTCCAACCTATTTTCTCCTCTCCTCTCCTCTTTTCTTCAACTCCAAACCCTTAAACAAAGTGTTTGGGAAGATTTGCCTCTCTTCTTGCCGAAGAAACTGAACCTGTGCCCTGCACATCTCTCAACACCGAGCAAACCATCAGTAATGCCCAAGTCTTGAGGGCGGTCAAAAATGGGGTGTCTACAGCGGCCAGCCTTGTTTCAGCTTATACCTGGTAACTTCAAGTAAGCATATCTCTTTTATTCGGACTCCGTTTTAAGTGATTCTTGAGCCTAAATTCAAGTCCTAGAAGTCTAGCTTCTAATGGTGGTGGTCTCACATCCAAATTTTAAGTACACAAATAGATATACTCAAATTAGTGAAAACTATTTATTTTGTTTTAACCGTTTTATGCCATTTCCTACCCTAACTTAATTTCTTTTCGCTTCTTGTTATTTCCTTAAACCTTAAATATGTAAACATGATATTTTCAATGGAAAACATATGAAATTGTTGTAAGAAACATTAATTTAAGTCATGAACATGTAGGGCTGTTTAAAGTACATCTTTGACACAAGCTTTGTACGTGAATCACATGTAGAGAAGTTTAGCATTAAACACTTGAGTGGGATTAAAGAATGAGGAATGATTGAATGAATATGTAATGAATAAATCGATTGAGTGAATTGAAGGCAATGTGTTTTGAAATATTATGCTCGGTTATGTTTATGCCGACTAAGTCGTTAAGGAGTATCATCCGACCAATCACTGTGAGTAATTTCTTTATAACGGTATTTTCTTGTGAAATACTTTGAAATTGTGAAACTTATGCTTTGTATAAATTATGTGTCTTGATGAGTGTTTTCAAAATGATAAAATATGCTTGAAATAATTCGGAGCAATTATGCTATGGTAAGTTTCTAAAAGAATGTTTTGATAAGAATGAATGAGTTTCTTTTTGAGCAATGATTATGATAAATTGGGAAAATGTACTTTGACCCTCAGTAACTGTAACTTGTTTATGATCCATCTTAGACGTTTTGCATAAGCTAATGATTCGCGATAAACGTTATGTATGATGTTAACCTTTGACGATTGTCCTGTGTGGTAATTCAGCAAGTTAATTAAGGCCTTCAGGTATTCCGCTACGACTTGGAGTTATGAAAGGTTTGATAAAAAGTTTGGTAAGCAATATTTGATACTATGTGATTTGGAATCATACTTAAATGTATCATTTGATCGAAATAAATGAACTTCATTAATATTATATGACATGTGCAATTTGGGCCCGAGGCCACTTGTCACATGTTTGGGCCCGAGGCCACTTGTTATATGATTTGGCCCGAGACGACTTGTTATATGTTTGGACCCGAGGCCGCTTATTATATGTTTGGGCCCGAGGCAGCTTATTATATGTTTGAGCCTAAGGCCGCTTATTATATGTTTGGGCCCGAGGCAGCTTATTATATGTTTGAGCCTAAGGCCGCTTATTATATGTTTGGGCCCAGGCCGCTTGTTATATGATTGGGCCCGAAGTCGCTTTGAATATATGAATATATGACTATAGACATTGTAAGAATCTTATGATCATCTATTTACACTGCTTAACCGTATTATTACTCACTGAGCTTCGCTCACCCAATATTATGTATGCACATGTAGGTGATCAGCAGCATATAGTACAACCTTGGACATTATAAGAATCTTATAATCATCTATTTACACTGCTTAACCATATTATTACTCACTGAGTTTCGCTCACCCAATATTATGTATGCACATATAGGTGATCAGCATCATGGAGCACAATCCTAGAGTCAACTTCATGAGCTATTTTGTAATCTAATCGAGTCATGCCTCTAAAATGGAGTTTTGTTTCACACCACGCCTTGACCTTATTTTGTTTTTGCCTTTATGGTCTTGGGTTTATAAACAATATGTGTAAATTTCTTGTGGCACTTATATTTGTACTTGGGCATGTAAATATGTTAACGTGTTATGGGGTCATCTTTATAATTTTTGCTCATGAATCTCGCAGCTCAATGGACTTCTCTTTATTATACGTTTCTGTTTATGGTCCTATTAGCATAAATATTCTGTATAATTGTTTGAGGCATTCGGTAATCTACGGGTTACTGGCCGATTATGACCCAAACTTTTAGAGGCGTGTTCGGGTCATGACAAAGATGAACTACAAAGACTTCATGATGTTCTAGGAGAGGGTCTTGAATTGAGATTGAAATTTAATGGTAGTATTTTGTGAAAAGTTGATCCTACAGGTATTTTCAGTGTTAAAGGTGTTGTTAACTTGTGAATCATCAAATAGACATGCTCTAAAACTACCTGACTTGATATGGCACAATCTCTGTCCACCTAAAGCCTAATTTTTCTCTTGGTTGGTCTGGAAAGGGAGGATAAAAACTTCAAATTATTTACATATAATTGGTATCCTAAGTGATGAAGTCAGTAATAAGTGTGTGTTTTGTCATGCGGAGATTGAATCACTTAATCATGTTCTATTGATTTGTCCCTTTGCTTGGAAAGTATAGTCCACCATAATCAAGTGGTGGGGTTTGCAATGGGCCTCCCCTTGTTCAATGGACATGCTAATGCATGAATGGATAGGTTGGAATTTTAGAAAAAGGAAGAAGCAACTGTAGAGATCAGTTTTGATTGCTGTAGACATCCCATTTTTGACCGTCCTCAAGACTTGGACGTCATTGTTTGAACACTCGATGATCATCCATGCTCGTGTTCGTTTTGAGTTTCTGAAGGTCTTGGCTATGCGCCTTGCCTTTGAGCCTCTCAACTTGTCTGTTTTGTGCTTGGTTGTGGACCAAGAGTTTGTGGTTTTGTTTCTAAGGGAAGAGGGTGGCCTTTTGGCCAGCCCTCCAACCCATTGGCTAGGCCCTCTGCCCATCGGCCATTCCTTCTTTCCATCAGCCATCAGTGGTCACCGGTCAGCACCTTTGATGGCCGATCGACACCTTTATTGGCCAGTTAGCCATGTTTGTTGGCTGAGGCCTTTTTATTTGCTTTTCCAGATATTTTGTTGCCAGTTGTGCCAGCTGGTGAGCACATAAGTCATCCTCCATACACGTGTATGGAGGAATTGTAACAAGTCTTGAGACTTGCATTTCTATAAGAAGGGAGGTCCATCTCCCTTTCTAGAGGTTCTGAAAATTAGCATTAGATCAAATATATCTCTCTCTCTCTCAAGAACTCTCTCTTTCTATATATATATATTGCTTGAAAGTGATTGTTCTTCACACATTTTGCCTATAACCCTTAGCCAAACCTCTTAACCTTGGAGCTGAGATTCCATAGGACTTGTTTTAGCATCCTAAGGTTGGTTTTGGCTCAAAAAAGCTGCTGGTTTTGCTATTTTTTAAGGATGAGTCCCATATCTTTTTTTTTTTTTTAAGCTTTGTTTTGCTTAAGTACTTAGCCATTCTTGCATGCTTCTCTTGGCTTAGCTTTCAACTATAAAAAGCTTCATTTTTAAGTATTAAGAATGGTTGTTCAAGGCTTTGTTTGAGTTAAGGGTGGTCTACCCCCTTTGGTGGCTTGTTATGCTTTGTTTTGTGCCACCTCTTTAGGACTTTGAGATCACCTTCTCTTGGCCTTTTAACCACTGAATTCCAAAGGAATTTCAGTGATAGAAAGTGTGTTTTGAGGCTCCAAATAGGTGGGGGTGGTCCCCCCTTTTTGTATCTTATTTGCTTGTGTTGCTGGCCTATCAAATGAGCATGTATTTCTCTCTTCTTGAGGCTTAGTTTGAGCATGTTTTTGTGACTTTTTTAACATGTTATAACTCTGTTTTTAGTTGGTTTGATCACTTGGTTGGTGGGGTCACCTCTTACTTGCTTTTTACACTTGTAGTGTAAATCTTGCTAACTAGTTTTGCATCCTTGCCATTTTAGCCTATTATTCTAGCATGTTTTGGCTACACTCCAGCAAGCTTTTACTCATATTTTAACATGCTTTAGCTTTGTTTTGAGCCCTTTTGGCCGTATGGTGCTTGTTATGCATGCTTGTAGTGCAATAACCTTGACTAGCTTGAGTTTTAAGGTATCTTGCATGCTTGGCTTGAGGTATTTGCATGTCTTGGCATCATTTAGTATGTTATTTCAGAGCATATAGTGTTGTCACACTTCCATGTTTTTCACTCTTTAAGTGCTCTTGAGAGTTGCACCTTTATGCCTTGTTTGTGAGCCATTGCATGAGCATCATTTTCTTGCCTTTCATGCTATCATCTCAGCTCATTTTGGCCACTGTTTTGGCATGCATGAGGTCTGTTTAGGGCTGGTTTAGTTCATTGGGCATTGTATTGCATGGTTCTAGTGTTGTGTCCTTCACTAGTTTCAATGTTTAAGCCTTCTAGCATGTTGTACTTAAAGTGTTTGCATGTTAGAGTCTTGTTTATCATGCCACTTTAGCACTGAAAAATCTGTCATCTCCCTCATTTCTTCATTTTTGATTTGTTTTGAGGATTGGTTAGTCTTGAGGCTGTGTTTAATGCTTGGGATTGAGGCCTATGCTTTAATGGCTTCAACCCTCTTTTAAGGGTTACTCCTAGTCAAAGGCATTGGTCTCTCCCATGCCTTAAACCATTCTCTTTGATAGACCTCTCTCTCATTAGAGGACTCTCATATTTGGACAAGTGGATTAATGAATGGATTGGTAATGTTAAAATGTGTAAACAAAATGAATTAAAGTAAAACATGCCAAGATAACATGTTTGTGTTGCATTGCATGTGTTTGGATTGGACGTTAATCCAAACACGAGAAACGATGGGCGTTTCATACTTGAAGTGATGAAACGTGCCTCATTTCTCGGTCGCCGACCCTCTTGATCAAGCATGATAGAGGTAGAGGCCCTTTTGTGTTATTTGTGTGCATTCATTGACATTGACTTGTGCAATTTGGCCTATTTGGCCATCATGCATTGAGATGCGTGATTAGTGGCTCAAGAGCCGAGCACTACATTCCTTTGAGCTTGAGACATGATAAGGAGTGTAGTTGCACATACATTTCCTTGCAAATACATTGCCATATCTCTGTTTGTGCTCTGTTGCAACAAAAGGAGAAATTGCAAGAAACAGTGGCCGATTGGCCATCAAAGCTGCCGACCGGCCACCAAGGCTACCAATCGGCAATCAAAAATGGCCGATGGCCATCAAGTTTGGCCGATGGCCATTCCTCTTGGCCGACCATCCCTCAGCATGTTCTTAAGGTGGATCAGAAGTATCTTGGAGGTTGGCACAATTTTCAGAAGTCCAAAAGAGTGCAAACAGAGGCATCACGAGGCATGACAATGGATTTCTAAGCGAGGCAATCAAGCATGCATATCTCCCTCCCATCGAGGCCATTTTAACTGCTTTGTTTAGCTAGTTAATTTGCTGATTTTGTAATTAATTAGTTAATATATTTAGCTAATTTATTTCATCTTTGTAATATTCTAATTAGCTTAGTATAGCTAGTTTCAATTCGGTTTGTAATTAATTAGCTTAGCGTAACTAGTTAGTTGATTTATTTGGACCCTCCGTCGAGAGGGCACAATGTTGTAATAAGTTTGCGTGTGTGTGTGAATGTCTTCTAACCCCACATCTTTCGCTCTTTTACTTATCCGCTTTTGATGGTTAGGTTAGGGCATATTTCAATTAATATACCTTATGCTTTGTATGTTTGCATCATTCATTTGTCTTGCATGCACCGGGCTCGGCGCATCATTCAAACTGTATTGTATTTCAATTCCTATTTGAATACATATATTAATTGTAGCATTCATATGCCATCTTAGATAGCCGAGCCTATTTAGTTGTATTTTGCATATGCTACATTAGACATTGTTGATATAGTTAGGATCATGCTATTTCTAACTAGTTTCCTGTTTTGGCTCGGAGTACACTGTGAGTGTTTATACTTTAGCATTCTTGCATGTGTGTAAGTGACTGCCATGATAGCATGTTTGCCATGAGACTAACTGCTTAAGTGTTTAAACTGCATGAATGCCTGTGGATGAAGGCTTCATTGCTTGAATTGGAACGATTCATTGAAATGTGAGTTTTAAGCCCACTTGAAGTGGCAAAATCATGTTTTTTTCTAAGCCCACTTGAGGGTGGCAAATCTGCGACTTAGCCTACTTGCGAGTAGCAACTTCCAAACCATTTTCGAAAAACAAACATGAGATGTTTTGTTCAACTTGAGTGATTTAGTCTATACTTGTATGATGTACGCATCACATAGTAAGCTAGCTAATAAACCGGAATAAGAACACATATGTTTTTAAAACAACATATCATGCTTAGTAGAGGCCGATCTTTAATTGGGCGAGCGGGGGTGCTTATTTCAGGACCTTCCCCTCTCGTACCCAAGTTCCCGAGTCGAGGCAACTTTGGTAATGACGGACACGTGGCCTTAGGCACGAGTCAAGGTTTCCTAAATTTTCCAAAACAAAATATTTAGGTGGTGACTCTAAAATCTGGCAAAGCAGTCCACGTTTGGCGCTTTTTGATTAAAATCGATTTTCTAAAACGATTTGCCGGATTTGGACTCTTTGGTGATTTATCAGTCTTACATTGCACTTTGTGAGATTAGATTCAAAATCGTGACAGGAGTCCGAACTTGTAGTAGCTAGAACTACAATTCGCGCCCTCGCGCGCAGAGCGGAGTTCGGGGTGGTCTACAATTGCTGGTTTGTGGTCCCTTTGGAAATGCAAGAATGACTGTTTGTTTAATGAGTTGTAGCGTATTTTTGATGATCTTTGTGAGTTAATTAAAATTAGAGTGGCCATTTGGATGAAAGCACACTCATTTGGGCAAGGGTATGAGGTGGACGAGTTTGTCCTTCAACATTCAACAAGTTAGAAGTTGCTTATAGTACCTCTGCTGGGTATGTAATAGTGCTCTGTTGGGATTGTATGGATGAAGCAGATGAGGTGTCATGGTCTGAGATGGAGTTGTGAACAGAGGAGATCTATTGATGTTGTTGTTTTGTTGTTCTCTATCATTGTTGCTTATGGTTTTGTTTAGCTATTATTTTAGGCGAGGTTGGTTTTTGTGTTTGTAGTTGGTTACTCTCCAACTCTTGATGCGCATATGATTGAGCGGATATATTGGTGCCAACCTAGTTGGGATTAGTTTGTTTCATTATGATGTTTTTTGCACTCATTCCCCCCCCCCCTTTCTTTATTGATGTAATATTCTCTTAGTTCAGCTGATCAAACAAACAAAAAAAACATTTAGTACAACTCAAAAATTGTTAACCTTTTTTTAGACATGATTGAAATAAAGAGATTCATTACATAATTTAATAGTTATGAAAAAGATATATCAATAGATCTCTTTTTTGGGTGAATTCAATAGATCTCGATTTCAAAAGAAAAAAAAAATAATGAAAAAAAAAAATTTAAATTAAATATAATAATAATTGATAGTAGAAGTTTAATGACGTGTAATAATCTTATTCAATGAAACGGACATCTAAATTTCAACCATAAATTAGAGAAGATCTTAATTCATTCTCCTGGCACTTGCCACTTCCCTTCTTCATTCATTCACCAAACAAAATGTATGTACTAAACATTTTATTTGTTTTCACTTTTTGTAAAAATAACTAAAATATTTCATTTTTCTTCTTATAACTAGAAAATTAAAAACTAAAATCGTTACCGAAAATAACAACCAAAACATTTAAAAAATCTGATGCATGGGCTCTGTAGTTAATTCTATCTTAGATGCTGATCAACGCGTACAATATGGGACGACCCATCATGAGCATTGGGCTAAAATCCATCCAAATTTCAGAAGATGGGCCTGACTTTTTTCTTAGGTGGGCCTGACCACATAAGGTACACGCTTGTGCTATAACAAAAGTAGAACTATAATGTAACGTACGGATACAGACATGGAATTCTTGAAACAGACTCTTAATAAAATAGGGTAAATTATAAATACATCCCTAATAGTTGATTAAAATACAAATTATTCTCTGTAGTTTTAGAAATTACATTCCACCCTTGATGTTTTTAATTTCATAACAAATCGCCTCTTTTATTAATAAATTATCAAGTCAATTAACAGTTTTTAATAATGTTAGAAATATGTTTGAATTAATAATTTAAGTAATTTTATTATTGTATGGGAGAGCAATTATGAATTTTATTTTTTTAATTAATTCTGTTAAATAAAAAATACTAATAAGGAAGTATTTGTAATTTTTCAAACCACATGGGCAATCTGTACTTCAAGCAAATATCTAAGAGTGTATTTATAATTTACCCTGATAAAAAGCAGAAAATAATTGGGCCTGACTTTTATTTATTTATTTTTTATGGGAAAAAATATAATTTTTTTTGAAAATATAATTTAAATCAAACTCTTAATGGTATCTCTTCTATAATAGATGACTGACTTTGACATCAGAATGTTCTCAATCAGGCACTTACGGTGTTCACTTTTGTAGATTTTGGACGTGTAGCGGCTTCATTGATCTTTTCTATTGGGTTCTTATCATTGACAAGTACAATATATTATTCTGAATTTTTTTTTTTTTTTTTTTTTTTTTAAAAAATGGTTTATCCCTCTAATTTTACTCCCCAATTCCACCTCTAATTTTATCCTCTAATTCCACCCCAATAATGTGGAGTTAGAGGGAGCTAAAGATGAGAGAGAAGAGTATAGAACCGTTTCACATAAATCTTAGTCAAGTCATTGGCGGTGGAATTAGGGGATCTCAATTATTGAATTTAGTAAGACTGTAGTCCTTTAAAAAAAGATGAAGAGTACATCAAAGAGGGCACTCATCTCTTCTTAAATTAGGACAGATGAAGCCAATCAAGGAAGGGTCTGAATTTTCTGGTATGGAGTACCAGATTCTCACACAGCTTGTCTACGCCAAACAATGTGCTACTTACTTGCAATTGGCACCAATCACACTACATTATTATTAACTTAGTTAATCAGGATTATTTGTGCCAAACAATTTGAAATTCTTTTTGTTTCGATTATACAAAAGGCATGAGACCCCATCTATCTAAAAGTTATGGAAGTTCCTATTTAAAAAATAAAATAAAACTTCTATACATAAAACATCACAAGAATGATATGTCAATATCATATTTGAAAATAAAAGTTTTAAACTGTATAAAACTTTGTAAGAATTTTATGTTTGTATATCATTAGGTACTCTTAGAGCAATGATCGAATTCAATTATAAATTGGATTTTATTGTTTCGACCAGTAACTACTAATTTAGAGTATCACTAGAATTTACTCAAAAGTACTGAATAAAAAAAAATTATGTTAATTCTTTAAGTTTATGTAACTATATATCAATGCTATTTAATTAAGAAGATTTTTGGAGTTTCAATCATGAGAATAAAGTTAATCGTCCTCGAGCCCCAGCAAATAGAAATCACCCTTTTTAAGTGGAGGCTTCCTTTGATGGACCGAATAAACTGTGTTCTAATCGGCAGCTCAAAAATGGTATAATTAAGAGTAAAAAATCACAATTAAAGTGTGAAATATAAGTCAGTTTTTGACTATTTTCGTAATTTAGGTTTAAGAAGAACATCACTTTGGCATGTTATTTGTCAGTAGATTTATTTCATCTTCAATTACGTGTAGATTCTTGCAAAAAAATGGTATTTACTATGCCACGTGAAAAACTACATAAGAGGCAAAATATTCTAATGATAAATAGCAGTCATTTTTTTTTGTTTTTGGAGCTATTTGTTCTAGAAAGTTTCTACTACTTCCAAATATCCAATTTCAAATTTAACTCAAATTTACTAGTTTTGGTTTTTTTTTTTTTTCTTGATTGAATAATATTAATCTCTAGTAGTGAATTTCTCTATCTTTATTGTTCATATTATTTTGGCATTTTTAATAATCAGCAAAATTATTATAAAAAAAAAAATCAAAACAATTTTAGTGCACAAATTCTACTTTTGCACCACTTACCCATGAAATAATTCCAGCAAGGCATGTTTGTAACTTGTAAGGGAGAATTGTTTTTGCTATGTAGTGCCCTTTTTACTTAGTGCCAAGTGACATTGGTGCTCTTTTAAACTAGTAGTGCTAAGTGACATGGTTTAAAAAGATTCAAACACATTTCAATGTTCAAACCCAGAAAACAAGAAAGCCCGCTTTCATGTGAGTGGGGACTTTTCATATAGCACAACAATTATATTATTATTATTATTAAATTTATTAAAACACTTCATTATTTATTATTAAATTTTTACTATACAACTTTTGTGTAAATGTCAAAACAGCCCCTCACAAGAGATAAAGAAATAAGTGTATATATTTGAGGAAGGACAGTTGAGGTGGTTTCTAAAGTATAGAATACTTCATTATAACTTTGCCTAATGAAGACAAAAATTAAGTGTTTTTTTATGAGACAATTATTTAATAATTAAGGACCAATGTGTTCCTAAAAGAGAAAAGACTCTTCTAGTCTCATCAATTTAATTGCACAAATAATAACAATTACTGTTATAAAGTTTAAAATTAAATCCACATCAGCAACCAATAAGTGATAATCATGTTGTGAAAAATAGACCAAGTACCCAATGCATTATTGGTGTACTTGTGTTTGCTTTCTAAAAAATATTTCCATGGCCATCATCAACTTTCATGAGAGACCCACAGAGCTCTGCCCAGGAGTTGCATGGATATGTAACAATTAACTTTTATCAGCTTCTACCATTTGCCTCACCACCATAAATGGTTTCATCACTCTTTTTCATTGTTTTTTCTTTTCTTTTTTTTTGTGGGGACTATGAACCTATGCTCTTTGACAAGACAAGAGATTGTTCATCATCTTATTAGTACTATTTAATCAGTTATTGTAAAAGCTGACCATATACTAAATAAATCAGTGTAAAGAAATAGAAATAATTACATATATAAATGGAATTTGTAATTTGGTGCGAGTAACTAGAATATAGAATCACTTGCGAGTACATATTTTTGCAAGTATTTCACTTTTTCCCATTAATTTACAATTTTACATCAAATATTTATTGGTGTGGGGCTCCTTGGACCCACTCTGCACAATAAAATCTAAATATTTAACAGTTTATAAGTATTAAACTTTAAAAATTAAATTATATTTAACATAATTAGCCTCATATAGGTATTAAACATTAAAAAAAATGTAATTACCCTCATATTTTTAACATAATTACATTGGTCTCTTTTGAGATTTTAATTTGCATGACAATTAGATTTTTTTTTTTATTATCAATAATTCATTAATCATATAAATAGAAAAAAAAAATTATTGTCATATTTTTTTATTAAAATATGTATTTGTTGTTGTTTATTTCAATATCAACCCACCATTTAATTCTCAAGAGAGGTGAATATACCCAACTTAAAAAAGTCCGAATTTACAGGTTTGCAAGATTATATATGGACCCTAGCTAGGGTTCACGGGCCTGGGTTACAAGAGCATATCATTGAAGAAGTATAAAAACAGGAAAGAGACATATCAGGCAAAGAAGAGGATTGACCTGTCTAACCTTAGATTGTTGATTGTATATTCGATTGGATTCAACATATATGCTGTTGCTCAGTGCTCATATAGCTAGCTAGGTTCAACTTCGGAGTAAAAACATGTAGTGGATACACTCACGGTGTGTTTGTTTTAAAGGATTAGGGGGTGAGATTGGATTATTAGTCTTACTGGACTAATAGTTTATGTCCATTGTTCGTTTTATTTTTTTGCTCCGGACTAATAGTCCTCCTGAATTATTAGTCCCACAAATATGGGACTATCCTATCACATGGGGGGAGGTGGGATAGAAACCATGAGATTGGTATCCTATGAGATTATTTTGTGAAATGTCCATTTTACCCTCCATACTATTACTTAGCAAACAATTAGAAAAGGATAAAATAGTCTTTTGAACATTTATAAATTATGTTTTAGTAGTTGTTAATTTAAAATTATATATTAAATAAAAAATATAAATTACAAATTAAATTTATTTAAAAATAATAAATTATAAATTATGGCCTTATAAATTAAATTTTTTAGTGTTGTTGAAAATTTAATTTATATATTAAATAAAATTATTTTTTATTGTCGTTAATTTAAAATTATATATTAAATAAAAAATATAAATTATAAATTTAATTTAATTGAAAATAATAAGTTAAAATAATTAAAATATTGTGCAAAAAATAAAATAAAACAAAATTTTATTTAATCTAGCTAAAAATAATTAAAATATTAAAGTTATGTTTAATATTACTATTACTTAGTAAATAATTGAAAATGATAAAATAGTCATTTGAGTATTTATCTTTCTCCATAATATCCCAAACAAACATTGGATAACTAAAAATAGTCCAATCCAGACATATAATCGCATGATTAAACAAACATAAGATACAAATTTAATCCAACCAAATAGTCCTAGGACAATGTATCCCAGGACTAATAGTCCGATGAATTATAAGCCCCCTTATCTAGTCCATCCAAACAAACGCACCCTCAATAGATTTTTTGGACACAATTTATATATAAAAATATGGAGAAATAACAATGCAGGGTATGGAAGATCAAAATTTTTTTTGTAAAATATGGGAGGTGCAACTCAAAGTTGTAGCTCTCTATGTGTGTGTAATTTTTTTAAAATTTTTTTCTATCCCATCGAGATGTGATTCCTCCTAATAATATGTCGCTTCAATGTGACCTATTATTTTTAAATAAATTACTTATTTAAATAATATTTAATTTAAAAAATACCACGACGACATTATTCTAATAAAAAATGATGTATAAATAACATTTTTCATATTTTAAAGCATAAAATAGAAACATTCATTTTCAAGCTCCCCATGACACAATTGAATAGAGAAAAAATTCTTTGAAATCTTCAACATTCCACATTCAAAAAATTCAAAAGTCACCAGCGCAATCACATATAGAAAACACAACAAGGCTCGTAGAAATTGACAAATTTTGTTGAATTTAGTACCTCTAAACCCATGACCCACCTTCATTTTCAAACTCCGATTAATACTACAACTATACACTCAAATTCCATTTCTATACACGAGAATTTTTTTAAAAAAATAAAAAATAAAAACCTCATACATAAATCATCTAATTAAATTATTACTTTATGTATGCTTTTAAGAAAATTAGATAAGAAATTCATTTGTGTATAACATTCCGAATTGGTGAACCTAACCATGATTAGCATTTGATTTTGTCTTCCATTGCAATGGAATTCTTGCAATGAGCAATGGCAGCTTGAATCGCAGCCTGCAACTCTTCCATGGTGCTATCACTCGTCGAATTCTGAACCGCCCCCGTCGCCACCAGAAGACCGCTGTTGGTCGGCGAAGTCCTCATCGATGCCGGTGCCGAGTACTCCCCTCTCCTCCCTCTCAACAACTCCTGCTTGTTCCCTCTCGGACTCATCAAATTCCCAGAAAACGAATAAGGTTGTCTCCTTAACTGTTTATTACTCTCTCTCCTTCCCTCTGAAAAACAACATAGGCCTAACCATTCTCATGTACCTCTTCACTACATGACTCACATCGAACCTTAGCTTCCTCTTGCTCTTCTCTTTCTCTTCTTCTTTTTCTCTAACATCGAACCCTTTTCGCCATTTCGATAGCCCGAACAACGAGAACGATGATTTCGATGACTTGGGTCTTTCTCTTTCTCTTTCCTTTGTTTCGCCATTGTTGTTGTTGATAGTAGTAGTACTATTGTTGTCGTTTTCTAGTATTTCTCTGGGAAGTGTGAAACTGTCGAGAGAATTGGTGGAGGAGCGAGGAGAGACAGGGAGGTGGGAGAGGAGGTGGAGAGGGAGGAGGTGGCCGTGGAAGAATATCTCGTCCGCCGGAGATAAATCCACGGCGGCGATTGAAGGAAGAGATTTGGCTTTTTCGGGGTTTGTCGAGGACTGTGGTGGTTGGTGGAGGGAGATTGTGAAGGAGAATTCATGTGCAGGAGAGGAGGAGGCTGAGGGTGGTGAGGCAGTAGATGATGGTGGTAGTGGTGGTGGTTGATCTTCAACTTTGTCTCTCATCTTGTGGTGGTGGTGGTTGTGGGTGGTGTTCATAGCTCTCAATCAAAGATGGTGTAAATAACAACAAAGATCTGATTCTAAGTTGATGGGATTATTAATTTTCTTTGATGTTTAGCTGTTGTTTGGGATATGGATATTGGCAAAGTCTATGGGAAAGAGAGACTGAGAGGGATAAGGAGATTAGGAAACAGTGGAGAGAGAGAGAGAGAGTCCTGTCAATGTGTAGTTGGGCTTAAACACTCTTTCGCGTACAGTGCAACAATTATATATTATTTATAATTTTTTTATTTTTTATTTTTAATATGTGAAGGAGAGGGGGTGTGGTGGTGGCAAAAAGACCAATGAGATGGAGATAAATAAAAAAATAAAAAAAATAAAAAATGAGATGAGATGTTTAGCTGTATGTGCTGATGAGATATTGCAAGTTCATTGCTTCAGCATACTTGGAAAGTAATCATCCTCATTGTCAGTATGTAAAATAGTAATTTAATAAAAAAATAATAATAATAACATGATTGATTTTAAATAATAATTCTATAGGCATAAATATTCTCACTCAAAATCAAACTAAAAGAAGCTAAATAATCTAATGATGTTTGAATGAAAAATGTTTGGGGACCTTAATTTTTGTGGCTCAAATAGTTCAAAATTGTCAAAACGACGTCGTTTTGACAATTTTGATGTTGTTTTGTACTCAAAACGACGTCGTTTTGGCAAATTCGAGCCATTTGAGCCATAAAAATTAGGGCCCTCTACCATTGGTGATGTTTGAATACATATATTTTTAAGTAAGATTTTTAATAACAATTTTAATGAATTTTACTTAAATATCCAATGATGTTTTGATTTTAAAAGTTGTAATTTGTAAGTCCTTGTACTGTTTTTGGAAGATACAAAGTTTATTATGCTTGGATGGATAGTAAAGATAAGTTTATTATGCTGATTTGAAATATTCAATTAACCTAATTATAATGTGATCATTTTATTTCTATTTTTTTTTAAAAATTTAAAAGAAAGAGCATGCGTCATTGTATCCTACTGTTTAAGAAAGATCTTTGTGAAGTCATGAGTGTATCTTCTCGTTTACACAAAATCAAATTATTTTAATGCCTATATATTATAAATACATTTTTTTTTATATAATATGATACAAATGTGAATTAAAGAGTAGTGGGGTGCTACTCTAACATAAAAGTTAGACTTACTTTTTAAACTCTCAATGATATAACAGTCTATTGAATATCTAAATTAACTCTCTCTACTATATTTTTTTTAATTATCAATCAATTTTTTAATTTTTAAATATCACTTAGTTTAAAAAGTAAAATTTTATATTATTTTTTGTAAAAAAAATAATAAATTTCAAATATGTTAGATAAAATGAGATATAAATATAAACTAAAAAACAAATCAAAATCTACTCAACGTGTAAAAACTCACTACTTATCCCACATTTACACTGTAAATTTGTTCAAAATAGGTACACCTAATACGAGAAGAATCTGTAATTATAAAATTTTAACTGCTACAACATAACACAACACCCCTTTCAGATTCAGAGTTTCTATGCTCTCTTTTTGCACGCAAACTACGTTGGAAGAGGTGTTTTATTCCTTTTGTAGTCTCGGACACTGGGTTTACCAATCTATCCTATTGTTATTTTAAGTGTTTTATGTTTATCTCTATTCTATCTATGCAATATTTGAATGATTAGTTTATATGATTATGTTTTTTTATCTTTTTGTATGAATGAAAGTAATTTATAGCCCCAAACAAGAGTCGGTACCATAATTTCTCTACTAGTATGTTTTTTATTGTATTCCTTTCTTTTTTTCTTTTGTTACCCATTGTTCAGGCTAATTTATGTATGTCTCAACTAATCTCAAAACTTATGCAAAGCGTCTTCTCTAAGTGAATCAGACAAATCTTGAGTATATCGCTCAAACGTAATCCCAATGAGTTGATAATACTTAATGAGAGTCAAACTTGAGATTTTCAGGAATTGTCCATGTCTCGAGCTGCACCCACTAAGACTTACTTTGACAACATGGTTAAAAGTCAGCTTTTTAACTTTTCAGTTTTTTTTAGTCACATCACCTCTTTATTTTTTTGCACATTTTTTCAAAAAAAGTCAAAAAAATTAAAAACTAACTTTTAACCTACTTTTCCAAAATAAATCTAAGTCACATCCCAAATCTGTATTCTTACCACAGTAAATACATAATAACCATTAATATAACTTAACCGTTCAAATTTAACCTTCACTTATTCTATTATTTTTCTATCAATTTAATTTTAAATTTCTTAACAACTATCTAAACGATCATTAATTTCATAACTACCATCTTCTCTTGACAGCATCTTTATCACAATATTGTTCTCATCCTTTCTGTACCTAATGCATTATTAACTTGCACTCTTGACTATTTGATATAATTGAATATTTAACATAATGTGGATGTTTGGTAGAGTTTAAATTCAGTTTATTTTAATTTTTAGCTTAAATTAAGTAATTTTTGTGTGTTTGGTGTAACTCAAGTGATTAGTTTTTAGCTTAAATTAAGTCAAAAAGGTGATTATTCTTTGAGTGGGGGAGGAGATACTTTTCAGATTCAGCTTAAGCGCGCAGCTAGAATTTGAGGGGCAAAATGACTTAAATGCCCCTCACAATTTCAAGTTATTACAAGTGTGCCATTTATATAAACCAAACACACTCATTTCTGTCTCTCACACGAACCAAAGAGGCGATTTCTGGCGAAGAGAGGTGATTTTCAATGAACCAAAGCTCTCTATCTTCTCCTCTCTCTTTCTCACACAAACTAGTGAATCAGAGCTCTCTCTCTCTCTCTCTTCACAATCGACAGCGTGACAAACCCTAGCTCTCTCTCCCTCTTCACGATTGACGCCGTGACAAAACCCTAGCTCTCTCTCTTCGCGATTGCGGCTAGGGTTTTGTAAGAGGTTGCCAGCGATGAGATGATGAGGAGGAGGAAGAGAAGAAGAAGGGGCTGTCGGCAATGGGTGAGAAGGGGCTGTCGGCAATGGGTGAAAAGGGACTGCCGGCGGTGGGTTAGAAAATGAATTAATTGGTATTATTGTAATAAATTAATAAATTTAAAAAAAAATTATATTATTAATTGGTATTGTAATGAAAAAAAATCAAAATTAATAATAATAATAATAATAATAATAATAATAAATACATAAATAAATAATTAAAATGAATATAAAAAAAATAATATGTAATGAAATCACAACATTAATATAAATTACAACATGAATATTAATTGGTATTAATTTTAATGAATTAATAAATTAAAAAAAAATTAACAGCAAAAGAAGAAAAAAGAAGAGAAAAGAAAATAAGGAGAAAAAGAAAATAAAATAAACTAGAATGAAGAAAAAGTAAAAAAGTATTATAAATGAAATCACAAATCTTATAAGGGTAAAAAAGATATTTACACAGCAAAAAGCTATTTTATAACTTATTCAACTAAACACTACTTTGCTGATTAAATTTATATTACCACAATTACACAAAACGAGTTAACAGCTTATATTTAAAGTTATAATCTATAATCTGTTAAATTATAATTTATAATCATTTTCTCACAGTTACACCAAACGGGGCCAATATCATAGTTTTAATTGATGAAAGTGTTGCATCCTTTCTTTCACAAAAATTCTTTCAACACAATTCTTAAAAAGGATATATATCATATATACTTTATTACTTATTTTTTTTAATTCGTGTTATGTTATGAATTTTTGTAACATGTAATTTTATGATAACATATGATATTTGAAATTCAAAAAAAAAAAATTAAAAAATATGTATAACACTATTATAAAATTATGTAATTTTATTTTTAAATTACAAATCGTCGTAATTCTATTAAAAAATTACATGACAAAATAAAATACCTATGGATTCCTAATTCAACTCCGTTTTGTAGCTCGAATTTTTTGTGGCTCGAGCAGCCCGAAATCGTAAAACGACGTTGTTTTGGGATTTTTTTTTTTTTTTTTTCCTTTTTTCTGTTTTGCCCCTTTTCTTCATAACCCAGAAGAAGAAAGGAGGAGAAGAAGAAAGAAGAGGATCTGGAGATCATCAACACGGCATCATCATCATCATCGTCGTCATCATCATCAACAACCAACATACAGAAGAAGAAGAAGAAGAAGAAAGAAGAAGAAACACACAAATCAAAACCCCCCTCCCCCCCCGACACACACAAATTTGGAAAATCAAACCCACACACACACAAACACAAATCAAACCCTCCCCCCACACACAGAGTAGCAGCGGAAGCACCCGTACACACAGAACCAGCACGAGCCTCGTTGGCGGCAGCACCAACCTTGTCGGTACACACAGAAATCGGCGAGGCGAGAGTGAATGAGAGGGATGAGGCGAGAGAGGCAAGAGGGATGAGGTGAGAGTGAGAGCATCGAGGAGAGGGATGAGACGAGAGTGAGAGAGAGGCTCAAGTGAGAGTACTGATTTTGTTTGGAGAGGAAAGAGAGTCAAAGGAGAGAGAAATTTTTAGTTTCAAACCATTCGAGTCACGGATAATTTTTCTTCCTAATTTTAGAGTAAATTGAGAAGAAGAAAAAAATATATTAAACAGTAATGCTAGGGGGCCCGAAAACGGGCGCCCCGAATGGCCCTAATTTTTTTTTTTTTTTTTTTTTTTTTTTTTTTTTTTTTTTTTCTTTTCAGCAGAAGATAGGAGGAAAACGAAGGACGAAGGAGGGGGAGGGGAGGGGAGGAGGGGGAGGAGGAGGAGGAGGGGGAGGAAGGACTGAAGGGGGCCTAAAAAACGGAGGAGGAGGACGCGATCGGAGTAGGACGACGCGATCAGCGGAGGCCGACGCGAACCACGGCGATCGGCGCAGGCGATCGACGGCACACGCGATCGACGGCGATCGGCGATCGACACAGGCGACCTCTCTCTCTCCCTCTTCCTCTCCCTCTCTTTCTCTCCCTCTTCCTCTTCCCCTGCAACTCAGAGTTGCAGAGGTCAACAATGGCTCAACAATGGCAAAAAAAAAAAAAAAAAAAAAAAAAAACGGAATGCCCAAAACGACGTCGTTTTGGGCATTCGGGGCATTTGAGCCAACAGTATTTCGGGCCCTCAAACGACTCAAATCGGAGGCAACAGAGTACACGATTTCCTACCTTTCCTAGCAACAATATCTTCCATCCAATCATACTACTGTTTAATGATGTAGTCATTAGATATCTAAGCGTGTGGTCACCTCCGATTATTACATGAGAAATACTATGTATGTCTTCTGTTATTAAAAAAAATGATAATTTTTACATTATATGATTTTTTTTTTTTTTCTCTACATAATTCATAAACAAGATTGCTAGAAGAAAATCACGTCTCAGGACACAGTGGTCATCCTATTCCTCGAACAGATTTAGAAAGATATTTGTAAAGTTAATATTAGGGTTAGGCTTGTTTCATGTTCAATATAAAAGAATTTAAGGGGTCATAAAGACTATAACATGTTCCGTTTTGATGATTTGAGTCGTTTACTTTTTAAGACTCATTAAGTAGAATATTTATGCAAAAAATCTAAATGATCGGACATCAACACTTGTATGTGTTTGAGTTAAATTTGTATTACAAAAAATGAATGATTATTTTTTAAATTATATTTATTGTCCATTTTTTTAAAATAAATATGATTCAAATATATAACTACTAATATCTAATTATCTTTATTTTTTGTATAAATATTCTAGTTAACGAAGTCAAAAAACGTGAATGGTTCTTATCACCATAATCGATTCTAAAATGCGTCTATTAAATCCAAACACTCTCTCAAATTAAGACGACAATTTGAAAAAAGTCAAACCCTTAATATATACTTACGCTGTGTTTGGTTGGGGGATTTGGGGAGGGATTTGGAAAGGGAAAGGGAAAAGGTGTGTGAAACTATGTAAAATGTAGGTATATTTTTTTCATATTTCACCTACCTTTTCTATTTCCCTTTCCAAATCTCTTCTCAAATCCATCAACCAAACACAACATTAGGAATCCAAAATGATTATTTGTCATGGAAAGAGTTGAAGGTCCCATGCACGTACAGTGATTTGATTACATACAGAGACATTTAATTGTGTTTTGATTTGGATTGCAGAAAAAAATGAGGTAAAAAAATTATTTTCTTTTTTCTTTTGGTGTGTAGCAAATTTCATTTTATTTTATGGTTTAATTTATATGCAATATAGCTTGTCATTTGAAATAAACACATAATTCACGTAGTTTACGAATTACAATGAACCGTCAAGCTTTTTGTTCAAGTGACAAAAACAATTAGAAATAAACTGCATATGAAATAAGTAGGGAGGTCAAAGTGAATTTTGCTTTCTAAAAAATAACAAAAAATGTATATGATTAGCATAATGAAATTACTTATGTATTTTAATTTATTTTCAGATAAAATAAAAATTATGTGCACGTGAGCTCACCACCAGTGGGTGAAAGTAAAATTTGCCCCTTTTATTCTACCACAAATCACTCCATCCAAACACAATCTAATTATGACTTTGGAAGTCATTGTTTGGTCTCTTGTTTACCGTTAAGTATAATGAAGGAGGAGAAGAAAAGAATGTCTGTGAAGGTAGGTCACATGCATGCATGATCAGGGTATAACATATTGCAACCGTCTGATCTAAGTTGTATGGCGATGATTGAACAAGGGTTAATAGTTAGGTATGGAGATGTATCTGTGGGTGGGTCCAGACACACGTGTACATTGTGGTCCTCAAGAGTACAAATCCAGCATAGAGGAATTTTGTTTGCTTAGTTAAGGTCAAAATCTCAATCATGGAGGCATTATTTGGGTGGACAATGGACAGACTCATCTTCTCCACTCAAATAAATCATAATATTTTGTGTATCTAAAGATAAGGAAGAGAGAGAGAGAGAGAGAGAAGCAAGCAACCATTGCATAAAACAAAGACTTCACAGTCATCCAGCAAAGATCCCTTTGGGTGGAGAACTTTTTCATTTTCTGCTTTTGCCACTACACCCATTAGCCACTCAAAATCTTATTCTTTCTCCAAAAGACAGAAGAAGAGTCGTAGGAAGAAAAAAAGCACACATGCAAACATGGTATGAGACAAAAACTTTACAATCTCCCTCTTTTTTTTGTGGTCAAGTGAATTTCCTATTCTATTTTCCAGTTTTTTGGGTTCAACTCAGAAACAAATAACACTGAATTTGAGCTAAACAATGAAAATGGAGCTTTGGAATCAATCCATCTTGGAAAAGGCAACAGCAGATATCAACTCTATGTTTCAGTATTCAAGGTAACCTTACCAACACTTACATTTTTCTAAGAAATTAATCGCATAATATCTACATATACAGAATTAAATCATAAATATACAAAACTAAATCATAAAAAAAATATTTAAAATATACACATCAATACGATGACACCCACCCCTAGTGAAAATGACAAAGATATCAATGAAGGCGAGCCCATTGTTGAGACAAGTGCATTTTTTATGTTTTTATATGACTTGATTCTATCTATGTGAACTTAATCTAATTAGCAGCATAGACATGAATAAGAAATATGAGAAACCAATCTCATGACAAACCATGCCAAAACTTGATGAGATCAAAACCTTACACAGCTACATTGAAGAAACTTACATATATTAAGATGGTTATTTTCTAAATTTTTTAAACTGCGGTTTTTTCATTCATCAATTTTGAATTACAATGCAAACAAAAATAATAATAATTTTGAATTACAGTGGTGGAAACTACAGAAACATCAGTCTGCTTCTTTTCTGAAGGTTTTGCCTAGGAACGAATTAATGTTTACATGAACAAGTTCAATATCAGAATGATCACAGAAGTTTCTCCTATGCAATGAGTCCTAATAGTACACATTCAACTTCCTATAAAAGGATATTATACTGTAGAGTGAAGACTGATCTCACTTGATGTTAGGTCTAGGAAAGGGACGTACCTGTAAACAGTTGAACATATTCAGGAGGAGGAGATGATTCTCTCAGTCGTGTAACCCAGTCAAGAGTGTATCAACATCTCATATGAATCTTCCAAAGGAGGTAGGCAGGCATGAAAAACCTCCCCGAGTCAGAAACTATTTTTCAATAACACTACATCAACCTGAATCTTTGATCTTCTGACTGGGAGCAAGGAAACATTAGGAAAAAATCCAGAATGGGTCCCAACTAAAATGTCAAAATGGATTGAAATGCTCAAACCGCTCAATCAGAGACATGAGTGGAATTATATGGTGAGAAGTTCTGCCTTCCCATTTGTGATCATTCCAGGAACAATAGTTAGTGCTTAATTAATGCTTGAGAAAGGTTGACTAGTCACTTCCGCTACTATACCTTCCAGCTGAAAACACCAGAACATGAAAAACACAAAAATAAAAACAAAGCTTCGTGACAAGAGGTTTTCACAGAATAATATGATTGAGCTGACATACCTCCAGAAGGTCTTTTCCCTTCCATGGCTTCTTTCTTCTCTTGGCAACTTACGCAAAGGAAAGGGCCATCCCAAGGCCGCACTTTTCCCGAATTTGAAATACCGGCATATATTGAAATACCCTCTCCAGGTTTCATCTCTACTTGACAAACTGCACACATGAACAACTTGAACACATTGCAGATTGGGTATTTTGTGTCCAACCTGCATCCAAATATGCACCTCATTTTATTAAAAAAAAAAATGGTATTTATTATCAATAAAACAACGCGACCAACACAATGAACACATTCCATAATTCTAGTAATGGAAGTTTTAAATTCAGCTAACAATATTGACTTGCTCTGTACAAACCTTTCTGAAAGCATTGCAGATCCATCCTCAAATATTTCTTCTACCACATCTGGCTCACAATATTCTTTATCAATTTGAGAAGATGACTCGGAGGATTTCTTACGAAACATGGACATAAAAACTCCTTTGCCACCCTGCTTCTTTGGAGGTGGCAAAGGGACATTTGGCTTCTCTGGAAGTCGTACATCAATCACAATACAAGTTGTATCATCTCGAAGTCCTTTCATTCCTACAGCATCCTGCAAAATGGAGCAGAAGGGTGTAACTGGATATTTGAATAAGCAACTGACAATTGAAAATCATTAATAATAAATAATAAATAAATAAAAAACCAAACCAAACCAAATCAAGCCTTAAGTCCCATCAAATGAGGTCAACTACATAAATCCTTCTTCTCCACGTGGCCCTATCAAAGGCCATTTCATTAGTTAAATTAAGTAAATCCATATCTCTATTTACAACGCTAACCAACGTTAATCTAGACCTACCCCATCTCCAAACACTTCCATCTACCGTTAATCTAGACCTACCCCATCCCCAAACACTTACATCTACCGTTACAGTATCGCATCACTTCACTACTACCTCTGTTGGTCTCCGTTGAATATGACCCAACCATCTCAATCGATTCTCTCTCAGCTTATCTTCTATTGGTGCTACTCCTACCCATTCCTGAATACACTCATTCCTAATTCTGTCTTATCTAGTCTTGCCACACATCCACCTTAGCATTCTCATCTCAGCCACGCTCATCTTATCTACATGTTGTTTCTTAGTTGCCCAACACTCCGTTCCATACAACATCACTGGTCTAATAGCCGTTCTATAGAACTTACCTTTAAGTCTAGTGGATATTCGTTTATCTCACAGTACCCCAGACGTACTTCTCCACTTGCACCATCCTGCCTTAATCCTATAGGCCACATCCGCATCAATCTCCTCTGCTGTTGTGATAATCGACCATAAATAACAAAAATGTTCATTCTTAGGCAGTTCTTGATTCTCGATCTTCACTTCTCCTCTGCTTTCATTGTTACTGTTACTAAATTTACACTCCATGTACTCTGTCTTAACTCTGCTTATCCGGAATCATTTAGATTCAAGAGCTTTTCTCTAAACCTCCAACTTTGTATTAACTCTTTCTCTAGCACTATATCGTCTGCAAAAAGCATACACTATGGCACGTCATCCTAATATTTCTCGTCAACTCATCCATAATTAAAGCAAAAAGATAAGGACTTAAGGTAAATCCTTGGTGTAGCCCTACAGTGATAGAAAATTCATTTGTCTCTCCAGCATGCAATCTAATAGTGGTCACCACCCATTCATACATGTCCCTAATCACATCAATATAACATTTTGTCACCCTTTTCTTCGCTAACACCTACCATATTATATCCCGGAGCACTCTATCATATGTTTTCTCAAGGTTGATAAACACCATATGAATGTCTCTTTTCTTTTCTCTATACTTTTCTATTACTCTCCTCAAAAGATAGATCGCTTCTATTGTTGACCTGCCAGGCATAAACCCAAATTGATTCTCTGACACCTTTGTTATATCTCGCAATCAGCATTCTATCACCCTCTCCCACACTTTCATTATATGACACATTAGTTTGATTCCTCTATAATTGTTGCAATTCTGTACATCTCCTCTATTCTTATAGATTGGTACTAAGATATTCTTTCTCCACTCATTTGGCATGTTCCTAGTCAACAAAATTTTGCTAAACAACCTAGTCAACCAAGCAATCCCCTTTTTTCCCAAACACTTTCAAGCTTCAATAGGGATATCACCTGGTCCTAAAACCTTATTTGATTTCATCTTCTTAAGTATAATCTCCACTTCAAAGTTCTTAATCTTGCAATGGAACCTATAGTTTTGGTTTATCGTATTACTGGCTATTTCTTCCCCCTATTGCCGTACCTCCATGTTCCTCATTTAATAGTTTCTCAAAATAGTTCTTCCATCTTTCCTTCATCTCTTCATCCCTCACCAATACCTTAGAATCCTCACTCTTGATGCACTTAACTTGATTAAAATCTCTTATTTTTCTCTTCCGTATCTTAACAAGTTTGTATACCCTCTTCTCTCCCTCCTTACTATCTAGTCTAGTGTATAGGTCATTATAAACTTTCAACTTAGCCTCAGTTCTATGCTTTTGCCACTTTTTAAAGCACTCTTTTTTTACCTTAACTACCGCTTGAACCTCTTCCCTCCACCTCCAAGTTTCCCTAGAGTTGGATCCCGTTCCTTTCGACTCTCCAAGCACTTCCCTTGAGATTCTCCTCATATAATTGGCCATCGAGTTCCACATAGTGTTAGTATTATCTTCCAAGTCTCAAGTACCTTCTTTATCTATTTTATTCTTAAATATTTCTAATTTATCCCCTTTTAGGTCCCACCATCTCGTCCCACGACGCTCACCATCCTTTCTAGCTTAGTATTACCCTCTAAAACATAAATCTAGTATCAAAATCCTATGTTAAGAGGTTAGGCTCTCTCTAGGAATCACTTTACAATTATTGCATTTTAGGCAGTCCACTTTTCTCACTAAGAAGTAATCTATTTGGCTCTTAACTGACCCACTCTTAAAGGTTATCAAATGCTCCTCCCTCTTCTTATACATAGTATTGGCCACCACCAGGTCAGAAGCCAACGCAAAATCTAAGATACTCTTTCCAGCCTCATTTTCTGTCACCAAAACCGTATCCACCATGCATCCTTTCATAGCCTAATTTATCTATGCCTACATGGCCATTAAAATCTCCACCTATCCACCTATAACCAGGTTCTCTCTTACGGGTATCTCCTGTAAGATCTCATCCATTTACTCCTAAAAATCCCTCTTAGGGTTGGTTTGGGATGTCCTAAAAAAGTGCACTTTTTGACTTATTGGTGGGTTTGGGTTGGGTTTGATGTGATGTGTTAGAGAGGTGATGTGATTTAAATAAGATGATGTGACTTAAATAAGATAGTGACTTTTTGACTTTTTGGCTTATTTAGTACATGCCAAACTAGCCCTTAGTCTGATCATCTAGTCCTACTTGAGGGGCGTATGCACTGATAACGTTCACTATATTCTCTCCAATAACTAGTTTAACTAACATAATCCTATCCCCTTTCCTAATGACTGCCACTACATTCTTCACAAGACCCTTGACAAAAATAAATAAATAAAGAGTCAACAAATAAAAACTTCAAGTTGTTAGCATACTTTAACAATCTGTGAAGCTGCTGCATCTGGTGGCATCCCACGACAACAATCAAATGCTGTCTCCGCAGATAAAGCATCCCAAACACCATCGCTTGAGATAATAAGCCTGCCACCAGCAGTTGATAGCTGCAGAAATATCATTAGAAAATTTAATAAAAAGATTTCTAAGATGAAACTTCACATGATTTACTAAAGTTAAATTCAAGCTAATACAGTAATTACTAATAATCAGAAGTCATACATATTAAGTCACTAATTTTCCCAAAAGCTTAAGCTGTTAGGACATGCCACAAATAATTATATCTTGATATTATATTATCTAGGAATATATCATAATATTACATAGTTATATATGTGCATAATTTATACAAAATTAAACAATTACTTTATACCAAATGAATCTTGTATCTAATTCTCTTACATACTTTATTAGACTACTAGACCATATTAGTTAAAAATCAGACAACTTAACAAACATATACCTCATCCTCCTAAGCAACCTGCTAATACATTTACGTATCTTTTTTATTTTTCATTTAAGTTTATGTGAAACTTCTATAGGATTATTCTTAATAATTGTATGTTTTTTAAGGATATAAGACATTTGTGTCAAATTATCAAACTTCAAAAATTGTGTGTTTAGCAAATGTCCAAGAAGTGTTGGTTTTTGTTTTGTTTTGTTTTGTTTTTTTTGTTGTTATTTTTGACCAAGAAGTGATGGACACGTCACAAAATGAATCTCGGACTTGTCCAAAGTTATGATTTTTTTTATTTTAAATTTTGGACATGTAAAAAAGAGTATAGGACACATGTCCAAGGAGTGTTGGTGTCTGACATGGATACGTCAATTTCTTAGAAATGTCTGTGCTTCTTAGATATTGGGCATGCCTACATTTCTTACCCACTAGATACAAGACAGTTGAGACCCAGTGGTGAATTAAATTAATATATTTAATTTTATGTTGCTTCAAAGCCAAGCTAAAAGAAATACTCAAAGGCACTAGCAGGTTGTTCAAGTTCTAAATGTTCCGAAAAAATTCCTTAAGAAACAAAGATCTGGAGTAGCTATCAGTGGTTATTCTTCATCGCCACGTTTCCAACTGTGGTTTTCACCTTCTGTTTCCAACTGCTCATGATAGACAATTAATAACACCAAAACTGAAAGAGATAATGGATAATTATTTTGAGACTTTACGTCAACCATTCAAATTTCACTCATGTTCATTATAGATTCTAGAAGTCAAATTTTAAATATAAATCCAATTCAAAGCAATCCAGAATCGATGGTCCTAGGGAATGGCAGTTCTCTCACAATTTTGTAATTTTTGTCCCATAATTAGCATGACATTTAACAACTATCAAACACTCCTTTTTTTTAGCTAATTACTTGAAATCGTGATTGGAAAACTGAAAATAAATTTAATGAGTAACAAGATATATCCTCATTAGATGACTTTAAAAAAGGATAAAATTTTTCTAGACTAGAAGCATTTGCTTGGGAAGGTATCCTTTTTTGAGCTTGACTTCCCGCACAACAATTATTTTAGTACTTTTTCTATCAGCCCAACCACTCACCAAACATATGTAAAAAGTCTTAGGTTGCATTTGGTAGAGTTTTCTAACTATGATTTGAGAATAAGAGTTATATTTTGAATTTGTAAGTTTTAGAATTATGATTTGAGTGTGGAAAATTTGTTTGGTGAAAGACTTTTGAAAAGAGTTTTGAATTGAGTGGGGAATTTTTAATGTGACATATGATATTTGATACAAAAACTTACAATTCATAACCAAACATACAACTCAAAATTCTATTAAAACACAAAAAAAATTTCAAAATTTGGAAATTATTTTTTTCGAATATATAAAAATTAACATATGTCAATTGCACAAAAAAAAATAAAATAAAATAAAATAAATTGTATTGTTCTGGTCAACCAGCCTGATGACCGGTAAGACGTCCGGTAGGACATTCAGTGGGACAACCGGTTAGTCCAAATTTTCCCGTTTTCAACCGCGTTTTCAAAAGTGAGCGTGGAATTAAGTTTTGAAATTCGTAAACAAACGCCGTGTTCAAATTAAGCTCTGGAACGTTCCAGAGCTTTACCAAACACAGCCTTACATTCTTAAAAACCAATTTTTTAACAAATTGAAACAAGATAGAACTTGAGTTGAATCTAACAAGCAGAACTTCACCCATCAGAAGCTAATCATCATTCAGAATGTGGGATCAGCAACAAAAGCTTTCTTGCCAATTCAGTCCGTAACATGTAGCTCTTCATAGAATGTCACATGCTCATGAAAATATGTAAACTAATAGGACATCAACTTGGATTGTGCTGCTCAAGGTCCAAATATTTTAATGATAACTGAGAATATTTCACTAGGTTCCCTGCTACCAAGGAAATTAAATTCCAACCAAAAATGCCTTTACTGAAGTTTTTACCACTATAATCTTGTGTCTTGAGCATTTCCTTGACATATTATTATGATTATCAATATTTAAAGATTCAACAGAGATTTGTGTTAGGACACAACAAGAGGAATTCACCAATAATTAAAGCCCTTCATACAAAACTGTGGTGAAATTATTTGAGTAAACTAAGGAGTATACAATTATGTATTCTTCTAGATATCACAATCTATATAATTGCAAGAAAATCAACCATTCCAAAAAATAAATAAATAAATTCAATCACAGTGATCATGATCAAGAAAGGTGAAGTACAACAAATTCTGTTGAGAACCTTTGAATTTGAAAGATTAGCCACCTCCAAATTATTAAAAAAAAATAATAATAAATACCCCAAGTTTAGTCCCTATTGGATGGAGGTCTGGGAGGGTAGATTGGATTCAAACCTATCCTTTGGCATTATTTGCACGAATGTAAATAGAAAAAGCTTTTTCCCATTTTATAACAATGGAAAATAAAAGAAACTTGAAATAGAAGCAGGTAGAGAGAATTATGGCTAAACTACAAAAAAAATTGTGTAAATAAAAAAGATGAGAAACAAACCTTCACTTGTTTTACATAAGGAACAGGGACAATGTACTCGCCAACATCCAAATCTCCAATGGAACGTGAAAGGCACAACCCACCAGGCCAACATCTTAGAGGACCGATCTAACATGAACATGCCAATACGTCAATTTTCAAAAAATGCAAGACAAGACAAGCTTGGAACACATTAATTTTTTTATATTTTTACAAATTTATTGTATGTCATATATATGAATAATTTATTCAAAGTTAATGAAAAATATACAATATAATACTAACTACATTAAAAAGCTATATATTTCATTAGTCAAACATCAAGATATCATTCAAGCAACCATTACATTCTAAATAATACAAACAATTATATAATATTGTAATAAACAGGATGTTTTCATCATATAAATGTTTCAAAACGTATTTAGAGTGCATAAGTTGTGTTCTAAACTTAGTTGCAAGAATCGTGCAACCAGGTGACGATTCTGAGTAAGAATCGCGATTCCGCATTTCCTAGAAAAAAACGTGTAAGAATCGCGTTTCTGTGGAGAGAGAAAAACGATTCAGTCCAAGATGGGATCGTAAAGGGTAGAGAGAGAGAGAGAGAGAGAGAGAAACCTGGTCTCGCTGTCGCCTTCTCCTTCGACATTGACGTCGACCTTCGACATCGACCTTCAACGTCGACTTCGCCTTCGATCTGCTCTCGTCTCGCGATCTGCTCACCTTTGCTCTCGCCTTCGATCTTCTCGACATCGCCTTCGATCTACTCACCTTCTTCTTCTTCTTCTTCTTCTTCTTCTTCTTCTTCTTCTCTCTCTCTCTCTCTCTCTCTCTCTCTCGTCGATTTGTGTTCTGCCTCTCCCCCTCCCATTTTTAACATATAATAAATATAATAAATAATATAATTTGTTATATAATAATAAATCTAATTAAATCAAATATAATAAAAAAAATCAAATAAAATCTATAAAATAAATCATCCAATTTTTATCTTTTATTTATTTTAACATATTTTATTATTCCTTATTTGTTATATTTTTTATTTATAATATATATCAATTAAAAATAAAAATAATTATATAAATAAATTAAAAATATTATCAATAAAAATAATACCTAAGATAAAAATAATAAATATATTTAAAAATAACTATTTAACTCACCTTTATATAATAAATATATTTTAAAAATAACTATTAAAAATATATTTATATATATATATATATTATCGCTCCCCGAGGCACTCCCAACCTAAGAAACTTCTATCGGCTCACGTTTCCTCGCTCCCACCCCCGCTCCCGCTTCGTGCAACTTAGGTTCTGAACAATGCATAACATTGTTATTATGAACAAAGTCATCACATAGGACGTGCTCAAAGGGTTTAACAAGTGTCGCCAAAGTGTCCACAAAGTGTTAGTAAAGTGTCCAATATTATGAATTTAATTTTTTAATTAAGAGACGTCGTGTCGGACACCACACACTTCCTCTGCAGAAGTGTCCATGCTTCTTAGTCCATAGACAATAAAGTAATAAGTTCATATAAATAATAATGATCTATTACAGGGAACATAGCAAAACCATGTTTCTCATTGACTGAAGTCAAACATGTTTTTTCTCTACACTCATGGTCATCATTATATGGGAAGACATCACCTTTCCCAAATAAGTACAAATAATTGGAGAGCAAAATTCATGTTAAACTTGTACATTAATAACAACATTCTGCTTTTCAGATCACGCGATTTTTGGTCCACTATGTAGACATGCCCATGTAATTTATGATTTGTGGTTCTACTTATCCATAATTTGAATACAGTTCATCAATATGGGCATTCAAGTTTGTGTGCTATAAAATATTAAGTGTACAGCTAAAATGAACTAAAATTTATACCTCTGTACCACCACCAGTATTAAGCCGACCAACCTCACCACCACTTGCAGTTATACGTTCTCTCCTGATGAAAGATTAAGAGGTAAAACCTATGTAAAACATGACTCTAACTTGTTGCTAAAGCAAAAAATATATGTAACTTACTCTTCTACACTGCATTCAAGCCTATGATCTGCAGACAGATAATATATTTCACCATCAGCCGATTCAAGTACACAACGAGAATCACCAACAGATGCTACAGTTATGAACCATCCTTCAATAATCATAAAGGTGACAGTTGTTCCTGAAGTTTGTGCTGAAATGTCATCATATCGATTTGTAAGTACCATATACATTTGAGAGAGAGAGAGAGAGAGAGAGAGAGAAGAGGGCTCCTACTGAATTTCAATAAGCAATTACAATTATAAAGAAAACCAATGTCGTAAGAAAATAAAACAATTAACTAAAATAGACATATATTTACAAAATGCTACATCAAAAAAAAAAAAGAAGCTAACATGGATGTTGATGTATATGAAAGATGAACTCAAATGATAGTGGAAAAAAAAGTTTGGGAGGGAAGCTAAATAAAATGTCCTTTGCTTTCTACTTAAGCTACGTGATGGCCTCTTGACCATGACATGACCAGACCAGCAATGGAATGTTAATAAGACTTAACACAGATCCAAATCATACCTCTCTCTTGAAAATCTTTATCAGTTTTTACAAACCCCGCAACCAAAGCCCTTGGCAGTGCTGCAATCCATTCATCTCTGTTAAGGTCCGAAGGAATACAAGCCAAAACATTATTTAGGAGATTTTCCTTAGAGTATATGGCAGCCGCAGGCCCATTGTGTCCATCAAATAGCTGCAGAATAAGATTCAAACCAAAAAAAAATTTAATCTAACTATGACGAATTATGAAGTAATAGCGGCAACTAGAATCAGTGATGAAGACAGCCCAAAGACACCAGTCTCCTGTGATTGCCAAAGTGGGTAACAATTCATTGGTATCCGTCAAATGAAATGCACAAGCAAAAGATAGCATCAATTCTAAATCCCTCGAGAACAGTAGAGAATATTAGTACACTTTTGACAAAAACATAAAGTGAACTGTGTTCTATGTCATTAGCTATGTTACATGGACTCGGGTACGGGTGTCGGGTGCGGGTATGTATCTAGAGGTCGGACTCATTAAATCTTAAATTTAAGGGTACGCGGACTCTGCAAAAAAATATCATATTTTTATATTTTTAATCTAATATGTGAGATAAAATGGTACTATATGTAACTTACAGTGTCAAAATAACATTTATAGTAATTAAACAATAATATGCACATATGATAATTGTGTTATATACAATTATATAAGAAGTATCCGTTGAAAAGTATCCGACACATATCCCATACCCTTGTCCGAGTGTCAGGTGTCCGACACGGGTATTTGATCTATTTTGAAGAGTCCGTGTAACATAGGTCATTAGTACCAATTTAGTGGATCAATATAAACCTATTATACATGCATAAGATAACGGGTACTAATAAGCATACAATATTTAACAAAATTCGGTGCCATTAAAAACGTCCCTTTAAAAATATATTTCTTGTCCAAGCACAGGATGACGGAACTCATAAATTCCTATATGAAGTCTATTTAAGAATCAAGAATTTACTTGACAATTGACATCATCATGTAGAGAAATCGACTGCCTCAATATCTGCCTCAACAACACAGGGACAGAAAATTCTAGTTTACTTCTTCAATTACCGAGTCAAAGGAGTGGTTCCCTATAGGTCAAGAAAAAGAAAAAGAAAAAGAAAGAAAACAAGGAAGGGGGAGTATACAATAGTTGACCTCTTCTTAACAAAACAAAGTACTGCACATATATGCGTATATGGTAAGGACTAATTCCTATAGCGTAGATGCCGAAGAAGACTAACAAAAACACAAAGAAGAAGCTGAAAATCCCCAAGGATGGATGCAAGAGAGAGTTTTCAAGGACAAATATGGAAGGAGAACCCCTGTAAATAGATGTACAAGAAACACACAACAAGAATAAGAAAATAGATAGAAAAAAGTCAGTTAGCCTAGCCCAACCAATAAAACTCAATGTTTGACTTGTTTTGTTGAGTTAAGATAGTGGCAAAGAAATGGAAATGTCGACAGCTAGCAACAATGACCAAGCACAAATTGCACCTTTTTCCCTTTATCTTTGAGCATTATAAATTTCTGCCATAGCTCACCAATCAGATCAAATTTTTAAAAAAAAATTGCATACAAACTGTAAACATGCATACCCCCAAAATTAACCCAACTAGTTAATATAAACAGTTGTTCTTTCAAACACTAAAAATCAAAGCAATTGATTGTCCCCTGGCTTTATACAGGCTAAACCTGCAATATTGATACCATAAGCCTTCTTCCACCAAGGTATCATACTATACTAAAAAGCATTAAGGCACTATAAGGAGATTTCATTGAGTTAATTCAGACAACCACAGACAAATTCTAAGCATAGATACAGGATAAAGCATAACCACATTGGTTTAAAAACACGAAAAACATACCGCGAAAACAGAATATGTAAAAACCTCATCTCCTACAACTCGTTGGCATTCGGTCTTGACAAATGTGAAGTCCTCCCCTTTCTTGCTTTGGCTAGCCTGACCATGACAAATCTCTGGATTCTCAATCTTCTCATTCGCTAATTCGCGCTTTAGCAACACCGAAAGCGGCACCGTCTGATGTTCACCCTTCGAGGACATTGTTCACCTCCTTCAAATCCAAACCAACCACTCTTTAATCCTCATTCCTCCATGCGATTTTTTTTCAATTTCTAATCCTGAACCAAACACATCAAACAAAAACAAAATCAAACAAACAAACCTTCTCACCAAATTACATAACACAACAACAACATTGCTTGATTTGGAATCAAAATTATGGGGATCTTCAAAGAAAAACAATCAATTTATCACATACATAATTAAAATCAATCTGGATCAATTGACGAAGACAATAATTTAGAGAACAGGTTGGTGAAAGTCAAGTCAATGCGGATAAAATGTTTTCACTTTATGCGAGAATCGAGAGAACAATGACAGAGAAAGAAGAATAAAAATGCGAGAAAAAAAAAAACAAACAAACCTTTATCATGAGAAGAATATGAATTGATAATTAGTTGCAGAAATCAAAAAAAAAAAAAAAAACGCAGATCGCGAAGTCGATGCAAAAATATCATCGAAGAGAAAGAAGGTAGAGAGAGAAAGAGTGAGGAACGCAAATGAAGGTGTTCGTCTATTTTGTTTGTGTGTAAATTTTTTTTATTTTTGGGTTTGGGTGTTTTCTCAATTGTCTTTGTCATGTCATGTGCTAGACGTTGCCAAAACGCACCGTTCGTTGGGATTCGGCGTTCACTAGCCAAATCTGAGCTGGATTCAACGTGCGCCTTGGCCCTACACGCAGCTAACTTGCGCTTGTGGGCGCGCTTTGGCTGAAAAGTCCTCCACTTTTTTCCATTTTTTTTTATTATTCTATTTAGAAAAATGTTCCGAAATTCTAATTAGAGCTGAAAAATGACAACTCTAATAAGCTATAACCCATTTAAAAAAAAAAAAAAAAAGTGAAGTAGAAGACAAAAAAAAAGTAAAGAAAAAGATAAATTAATACTATTTTAGTGTTCTTTTTTTAGAGCTCCGGAATATTACTGTTCTATTTATCTATTTTCTTTTTCTATGCAAAATTATTCTGTTCTGTTTTTTGCTAAGCTAAATTGTCAGACCACTTTTTAATCGAATAGATCCCAGCACCAACTGTATGGCCCGTGTGGATTTGTTTTGAACCTATTGTGATTATTTAGGATTCGGCAGGAAGGTTTGGATTGAATTGGGATTATTTTAATTATAATAATGTAAAATAAGTTAAAAAATTAATAAGATAAAATATTATATTGGTTAAATTTGACATTTTTAAAAAAATTAAAAAATGAAAAATTAACTATCCTATTTAAGTCATATCATCTTATTTAAGTCACATCACATCTTTATCACATTGCTTCAAACACAATCCATATTTTATAAAAAGTTAAAAAGTATACTTATTTAGAACATCTCAAACAATCCCTTAAATCATAATTATTTCATTTTTTCTCACAAAAGTTTAAAAAAATCAAAAAATTCACCAAAAACGAGACTTTTTAGTTCTAGGTTAAAAAAGTCGAAAAATCAAAATGCCAACTCACATCCCAAACGAAGGCTTAGATATCTGAATTGTAATTAGAGATTGGTTAGGATGATCTGTTAATTTTTTTTATTTTTTATGAAATAATGTGTAATGTAATAGAAAGGTGATAGGATCCAAATAAAAAGTGATGTAACCTAAAAGCTTGGTTTGGCATCTTTAAAAAAGTCAAAAGTTAAAAAGTCACAATCTTATTTAAGTCATATCATCTTATACAAGTCATGTCACCTCTCTATCACATAACTTCAAACTCAACTCATATTTCATAAAAAGTTAAAAATTACACTTTTTTGAATCATTTTAAACAAATCTTAAATAAATAAAAAGATGTGCTAAAATAATACATGTCAAATAACCCCTTGATTGACATTTGTAACAATTAAAAGTGTCCGGAGTGTGATTTGATTTGATTGAGAATAAAATTAAAACAAAAAAGTTACTATCCCAAACATAAGAGCCCAAATTTTTTGGATGAGGTGTATGTGGTGGTAAAGATTAAATTAATGCAGTATGGATGTAAGTATGAAATGAATTTAAGTCATATATTGATGCTTTGGAATAAATTTGTAATAAATTTTTTTAAAATTGTAGTATTACTGAAATTAAAATCAAATCGAATGACGTATTGATAAATTTATTATCAGTAATCAAATTGCCATTTAGGCAATTTTAAACCATTAATCAATTGAAGAATAACTTTGAATAATTATCATTTAGAAATATATAACACTAGCGCATGCTATTTTTTTAATGTATAATACTAACTAATTTTATATCATATTCTTTTATATATATGACATTAATTTACACTAAATTCCACATTTTATATCTCTTTCATATTGGTTTTTATTTTAATATTTCATTAAAAATAAATATATATATACATATATATTAACTATAGTGAGACAGGATGGTTTGGCGAATTATAAATTTCAAGCCGCTGATTAACTCAAACTGCAATTAATAGACGGAACAATATGAATTTGACTATTTTAGCGAATTAAGCTGCATTTTATAGGATAAGATTCCCTTCATATTTTATCTTTCCATACCCATCCACATTGCTCTTGTGGATTTCAATCCAGACTCACCTTAATGATCTAAGCTGTCTATTTCATAAGTTTCATAAAAAAGTTATTTATACAAAAAATTAGATTTATCAGACAATAATAAACACAGAAATGAATCACATTGTTTTTTATAAAATGAATCGTTTAAGTTTACAATCTTATTTACTACTCATTTTATAAAAAAAAAAAATTGTGATTTATTCTTATATTTATAGATATCTAATAAAATTAATTTTTTGTATAGATAATTTTTATTACGGAACCTAAAAAGTAAATGGTTTAGATTATCAATGTAAATATGAATTTAAGCCATAAAAAAAATATGAAGAAATATGAAGAAATGTAAATAATATGAATAACTATGAAAAAATTGTAAATATGAAGGGAAACGTAACCCGTAATGACAACCATATCATAACATAATGTTGAACAAGTCACCAGCAACATGGATAGTTAAAAAAATAAATAATAAAATTTATGTTATTATTGTTTAGTTATTGAAAATTTCGAATTATAGTTTAACACTATTCAGGAGTTGTTTGGCAATAGTTTTTTGGTTAAAAAAAATAAAAGATAAAATAGACTAAGATCTCATTTGGAGAGTAATTATTTTAGTTAAATAATCAAAAAGTTCCTATAAATTGTCACATTACTCTTTTTACTTTTCTACACATATTTTTATAAAAAGTTAAAAAGTTATTAAAATAGTTTGTTCATAAATATGGTTTGAATAAGTCAATAACATAAAATATCACATCTAAATTATAATCATTTCATTTTTTTTTCACAAAAATTAAAAATTCAAAAAAAATAAAACTAAATAAATTTTTAATCCCAAACTAAAATAGATAAAAAAAAAAAATTTAAAACTAACTAAAAAAAAGCCAATTATCAAGGAATTGAGGTCACTGATGTGCTAAAGGCACATCAATGTCAGTGATTGTTGTACCTCAATTTGAAGTATATTATGAGCTTATTTTTATAATCCTAACCGTTTATTTTGTAGGGTTTGTTGAGTATTTCATGTCTACTAAAAATTATATCAATCGGATATTAATAACTATATGATCGATAACCAAAAAAATAAACAATAAGTTTTTCTTTTAAGAAATAGTATAAAAAATATACAATTCGATCATATAGTTATTGATATCCAATTAATATAATTTTTGGTAGGCATGAAGTAGTCCACAAACCTTACAAAATAACGGTTTAAATCATAAAAATAAACATATAATACACCTCAAATTAAGATATAATAATTACTGTTGTATTTTTAGCACAGTAATGACGCATCTCCAATTATCAAACGGTAACTTAATTAATTTTTGTTCAAGTAAAATTAGAAGAAAAGTCGTGACAAAGATTAGAGGGTGAGATGTCACCGTTTAGTAGATTTCAATGCCATTATGTCACCCACGTCTCGCTTACCTGCTTTACTACAAACATTTCCGAGACTTTGACTCCACACGAGTACTAATTATTTTCACACTTCAATATTAGAATTTTAAATAGAATTCTAATGAGGTGAAAAAGAGGGAGTAGAGAGAGATAGAGAAAGAACTGCAGGGTCTACCTTTATATGGACACTATTTACATTATTAAAATTGTATTAGAGTTCTCAAATTAAAACTCTCAAAAATTATTTTTATTTTTAACAAAAAAAAACTGAGCTAATTGAAGCTGAATTTATTATACAGGTTAAAAGATTACATGGTCATATATTATTATTTTTTTTTATTTTCAAATTTATATAATTATTAAAAAATTTACTATTAATTGAACCTACCGTCAACATAAAATTTATAAAAAAACAGAATAATTATTCAAATTGACAAGAGCCAATTACCTAAGTTAATTGCTACTATATTTCTTGAGCAATAAATTAATTATAGCCAATCATTAAATTATATTTCTTGACCAATCAATATAAATTCATTAAAATTATTTTCAGGTTATTTTAGGAAGTTGGTTAAAAACTAATTTTTAAATTTTTTAAGTTATTTTTGAAAAAAATGTGTAAAAACTTACAATAAGTTAAAAATCAAAAAATAAAATTTTAATATCTTTTCAAAAAAGGGCTAAGTAATATAATGGGTAAAATTAAAAATACACCCCTAAGATTTGCTTAAAATACATATTGCTCCCTATAATTTGAAAAATTACAAATATTTCCTTGTTAAAAAATTTTATTTAATAGAATTAACAAAAAAAAAAATTATAATAGCTCTCCTATACAATAATAAAATTACCTATATTATTAATTGAAACATATCTATAACATCATTAAAAATTGTTAATTGACTTGATAATTTATTAATAAAATTGATGATTTGATATAAAATTAGAAACCTCAAAGATGAAAAGTAATTTCCAAGGATCATATAGAGCGATTTATATTTTAATCAAATTTCAGAGAGTATATTTATAATTTAACCTAATATAATTTGCAAATGTAGCAAAGTTGGTGGCCCACATGTATGGCACCCGTTTTTGAGAAGTCCAATTTGTCTCATATTCAGATCAAGATTGAACTCATTCAGTCCAGCTTATGGGTTTATTTTGGAGTCTCGTTTCGATAATTTGAACCGTCAATATATAGAACTCGTTGACTACTATATCCCTATAAAAATTTATTTTGATCAGATATCGAAAGCTTTTTGATCGAATCAGATTTGTATTTAAAAAAATGAATGGTGAAAAATAAACAGTTGACAGAATTCTGATCCGATCAAATAATTATCGATATCCGATTAATGTATTTTTTACAAAGATATATATACATTGAACGGTTTGGATTATCGAAACGAGGACAAAAAATAGACCCATGAGCCAGACTGGTTAAGACCTTTTTGAGAAGCCTATTGTACCGAAACCATGAAATAATTTTCTTCCTCTTCTGGTCTGGACTCCCAAGTCTTTCCGACAGGCTTTGACCTCCAAGTGGAGGACACGGGGCGACCCCGACGATCTCTTTCCGTAATCCTAGCCGCGAATTGAGCCACTTGCTCATCAACTTCATCATGGAAAAAATTATAACAAAAAAAATGGCTCAAATATATAAAACTCACAAAAGTTTTTAAAAGAATTAAATCGATAGTTTATTTACATTTTCTTCATCTTTTCTTTTTCTTTTCTAACCCAAATATATAATCTAAACACAATTTAAAATATAAAAAGATTAAAACTCATAATCTAAATATCTTAATTTTATTCACAATGACTTCACAAGTTATATATTAATTTTTAATTTATCACAAACTCAATTTTATATTTTGAGATTTAAATTGTGAATTTGTTTTATTTGGTCAGCTACACAATAGACGCTACATAGGTATAGTTTGAAAAGTTGATTGATTTTTTGACTTTTTAACTTTTTTTTGACTATTTTAACCTGAGCTGAAAAGCTTGATTTGACAAAAAAATTTAACTTTTCTAACTTTTTTTATTTTTTTTGTAAGAGAAGAGTGTAATGATATTATGGATTGAATGTGATATTTTATTTTTTGTGGCTAAAATAGCCTATTTTAGTCTTTTGTAACTAAAATAGCCAAAAAAATTCCAAATAGCTCTTCCCAAATGGAGCCTACATAAGTTTGATGTTACATAAGCTTGATGTTATATAAGCTCCAGCTAGACCCAGAAAAAACAAGAAGAAGAAGCTCAAGCTAGCAGTCGTACTATTTCCATTTTGCAATTTGATATGGGAATACAAATCCAAATCCAACATTTGTTTGCTGCATTTATAATAAATTAAAAGCAAAAAATATACAAGTAAAACTTAAAAACCACCTCACTTATTAAAAAACAAAAACACTACGGCAATCACAGTTGGGATGACCGAATTTAGGCAACTGCATGGATATTACTTTCAACAAACTTCTTCCTCCTTATTTCTAACACATAGGGAGACCATTCTATCCACAAACTCGGAAGAACTTAAAGTCATTAAGGTTGCCCTGGTAAATTAACTGTACAATTTGTGTCAGATTAGTTCAAACCACCATCAAAATGAGAAATGCACAAATCTATTATTTCCTTCATGCTCCAGCCAAAAGCATTGCTTGCAAGTAGCAACAACACGCTTCAAACAAAACGCCAAGGACCCAATAAGTAGAGATATATTATAACCTTGAGCGACGAATGCATTTAATAGGATTCATGCATTTGATAGGATTGAGAGGCGAATGCCATCTTGAAGAAGCAAATGGTGGCCTATTCAAGGTGGACGATGAACTCATATCCCAGCCTTCAACATTCTTGGGAACACATACATCAAAAAGAATTTGACCGAGAACCCCATAAGCATTAATACTTGGCGGGTTGGAAAGAGGAATTAAGCCTTCTTTATGTTCATCCTGTGTTGATCCGACAACTCTGTCCTCATGATACTCCACTGAACTGGGCACGAAGAAGTGGTCATTTAGCTCGAGAGCAACTCTCTGAAAGCTCTGATTTGAATTCATTGCTGCTCTCTTCAACTTGTAAAATGGTTTGGAAATCTCATCCTGTGTGCCGTCGAAGCCCATTCCCTCTCCCTCAAGTTGTCTAATTCTATGAGAATAAATCATGGCAGCCTTTCCAAGTAGCTCAATCACCGCAGCCCTGTAGTCGATTGGATAATGCCGATAGTGACCTGTGCGATAGCAATGAAGCAAGTGAAGAGGTGCCAGAATATTCACAAAGACGTGAATTTAGCAAACAGGACATGTCATATAATGCTATAACTAGAGATTATAAAGTATGAAATCTCCAAAGCAGTGCCATCTAAGAAATAAGTAAATTGGATACAACATATATTCAAATTCAAGATTGTCAATCAACCGTGAGTATGCATAATTCACTAATAACGAGTGGGGAAGAAGAGGGGAAATATTGGTGTATCTCAACACTGGGGCAGGCTGAAATCTGGGTGCTATGATACACTGACACTGACACAGACACAACACATGCACGCGGACATGCAAATTTTCAAAAAATGAGGGCCAAGACACGCTAGGAACACGCTTAATATATATATTTTTATTTATTTCTTATATGTAAAATTAAAAATTATTTATTTATTTTTATTTATTTACTTTAATATCAAATTTCATTTACAAATTAATTTTTTCCTACAAATAAAAATAATTTATTTTATGTATGTTTAAGTAGAGCAAATAAAAATACTCAAAAAATAGAAAATAAATAAATAAATAAAAATAAAAATAAAAGAGGAAAGGAAAAAAAAAGAAGGGGTTTTTCTGTTAATATATATATATATAATATATCAGGGATAGAGGGGAACAAAAAAAGAATAGAACAGAGGAGAGGAGAAAGAGAGACGATCGCATAGAAAGAAGAGAGAGTCGAAAAGGCATAGTCGATGAGTTCAACACCAGCGAGAGAGGGAGAGAGACGAACAAAAGAAGAAAAGAAGAAGAATAACAGATTTGAAGAAACGAAGACAGATTCGAAGAACATACCTTGATTTAGGACTTCAACAAGTTCTTCTTCACCCTCTCTCTCTCTCTCTATTCAATTAGTTAGGGTTTTTATCTCTCTATATTCAACGAGTTAGAGTTTCTCTCTCTGTCTCTAACGTGTCCACAACGTGTCCAAGCGTGTCGAGTTGGAAAAATTCAAAAAGAAAAAAGGGGACGCATTAGGTAGAGTGTCTGACATGTGTCCACTACGTGTCCGACGTGTGTCTAGGTGTATCTCAACATTTACACAAGTCCATAGAGAAATCCATGTCACCCTAGGTTTTTCTCTTTTTGGCACAAATTTTGATATATGAAAATCTTGAGGCAAAAACGAAATAAATGCCCATCAATCCGGTTTGTGTGTTTTAATGAGTTGCTGAAGCATTGCCAAAATAGTTGTGACAGGGTTTCAAATAGCCATTTTCTCACCATTCTTGCAGCTCTCCACCAAGATCCAGTGTTCATCCTCCTCCTAGGCCTTCCTTTCAGTCCACTTCACAACAAACCACCATTATGCCCAAAGGGAAGAAAAATGAAAACTAGAGAGTAAAGGTTACTGGAAAATTCATTATTTGTAACACTCATTTCTTCAGCATTAAATTTGCATTTCAACAACATTGACAGCCTAAAAAAATTCCTCATCGTCAAATACCTTTTGATATTAACACCAGTAATTGAAACCGCATAATGGGTAATGACTAATGAGGTAATAACTTACAAAAATAATGAAAATTAAAAAAAAATAAGGTTAAGGAACATACCTACATGAGGAGAGCTATTCCATTTCACCAGTTTGACATCTGCACCAAGGTCTTGTAGACGGTGGGCAAAATTGCAAATTATTTGATAGGGAGCAAGATCATCATCTTCTGAACACAAAATGAGATACGGAGCCCCCATGCTCTGCATAGGAATGATAATGAATAGCTTGCAGAAAAGGAAAGCAACAATTTTAAATAGCAATGCATCTGATCAATAATTACCACAGAGGAGTACAGAGTCTGCCAATACTCAGCACGTTGTGATTCAAATCTGCTAAGGCAGACGGTGTCCAAACCAGAAGCAATTCCATTTGCAATCCAAGATACTAGTCGTGGAGGATGGGACATCTTAAGGACAGTTGGATGTAGAACAAATCGAGTGCCCAAATCACTGGTAAAATCAACTGGACTCGAATCGTAAATGTGGCCAGAAACACAATCTCTAACCAATTGATACTCACCCTTCACAAGAAAAAAACTATAAGATGGACAAAAGTAGATGTACTGAAGTTCTTTAATCCTAATGAGAGAAACACTAAATAAATGATTCCCTAAGCTGAACACTAATTGACATCCTATTTTGGTCATTTCATGTCATATATCTTCCTAAACACCAAGTCAACGGGATAGTGTGAAAAGAAGGAAAAACGTTGGATACCGGATCGAGTTGTGCTTCACACTTTCCCTCAATTATCTGCAATTAATGAGAGGGGGGGCAACTGTCATACTTAAATAAATGAACAAACAAACAAAAAAAAATGTCAGCATTCACCTTTGGCACATTATCATGTGAACATCCAAGCCAGAAACTTACCTGAAGAACCTTGTACATGCAAGCTTTTGGACCACCAGAAAAAGATGCAAATACAACAGGACATGGCCTAATTTTTAACTCCTTCACGTAGAAGTTGAAAATGAAACATAATTAGTGACCTTAAACTCAATTAAATTTCAAACAAAGATAAAAGATTTCAACAGAGAGAGAGAGAGAGAGAGAAAAGGTATTTCCTTTAGCATTCAAGATAGCATTGCAAAAGGGCATGGAAGCTACATCCTTATGGATCCAGGCAATGCGGAAAACCAAAATGACAAACTATACTAAGTAATAACTCAAATTTTTAAAAATCATTTTAGACTTCTATTCAAGCCACAAGGTGTGTCAACCCCTAAACAAACTTTGCATGAAAATCTAGCCCTTCCATTCAAAATATAAGAAATTGAGAGCCATCCAAGCATGGTTGGTGAACTTCATGTGACTGAGTTCCACAGGAAAATAAGAAAATTAAAGAAAAACCTCCATAGCACTGACCTCAACAAGCTCATGAAGAATTTGAAATGCCAATGCTGTGGCTTTGTCAGGGAAGAATCTGCAAATACCATTGATGTTAATCTCATAACGTCCAAATATAGATTAACTAAACTACTAAATTTTTAAAAATTACTAACTTGATGTTAATCTCATAACGTAGCCAATAGGAGACAAAAATGGAGTGCATTGGCGGGGAGTTAGTTCGGGAGTTGTGGGGTGGGAGATATGTGGAGTGGGTAGTTTTACCAGCTTTGGGTTCAGCTGGTGGTGTGTTAATATGTTGGGATAGTAGGGTGGTGGTGAAGGAGGGGGAAGAAGTGGAGGGATATTCTTTGTCTTGTCTGTTCTGGTGTATCGAGGAATGATTTCCAGTGGGTGTTCATAGGGGTGTACGGCCTAGTGAGGGGGGTGGATCAGAGTGCCTTTTGGGAGGAACTTCAGAGTATAGCTTTTTGGCAGGGGGCGCCTTAGTGTAGTGGGTGGGGATTTCAATGTGGTCCAAAGTCCAAAGGAGAAGGTCGGGGCAAGGTGTGTGATGGGGCCTATGAGGGCTTTCTCTTCTTTTATTGATGAGATGGAGTTGATTGATATGCCCTTACAGGGAAGGGGTTTTACATGGTCAGGAGGTCGGGCAATGTCCCAGATTGATAGATTTTTGGTTACCGGGGATTGGGAGGAGTACTTTTCTTAGATGATCTAGATGAGGTTGCAGCGTCAGATCTCGGACCATTGGCTAGTGCTATTGAATAGTGGGGGGTTCTGGCGTGGCCCAACTCTGTTTCTGTTCGAGAACATGTGACTGCAAACAGAGGGCTTTGTTGACAAGGTTGCAAGCCGGTGGGGTAGTTATACTGTGGTGGGTTTGCCTAATTGTCGGTTAGCTCTGAAGTTGAAACTGCTCAAGTCTGATTTGAAGTAGTGGAATGTGGAGGTGTTTGGTTGGTTAGAGGCTTCAGAAGGCGGATACCTTGTCCGTGATACAAGAGTTGGACGGCAAGGAAGCTGAGGGAGATCTTTCTGAAGCGGACTTGGTTCGTCGAGATGGGGCTCGAAAGGAGTATGGGCATATTGCCCATATGGAGGAAATTAGTTTTTGTCAGAAATCTAGATGTCTGTGGTTGAAGGATGGGGACCATAATACAAAATTCTTTCATCGAATGGCTAATGCTCATAGGAGGTCGAATCAAATTGGGAAGATGTGTGTCAATGGGGTGATTTTGTCTTCAGAGGAGGAAGTTAGGAGTGGTATAGTAGGTTTCTATCAGCATTTATTCCGAGATGAGGGAGAGATGTAGGAGGCCAGGGATAGATGGGGTTACTTTTGATACTATCTCAGAGGCGGATGGTCAGATGATGAAGAGACCATTCACAGATGAGGAGGTGTTGGGTGTTTTGAGGAGTATGCCTGGGGATAAGGAGCCAAGGCCTGATGCTTTTTCTATTGCATTTTTCCAACAGTGTTGGCGGGTGGTGAAAACGGACGTCATGGCCCTGTTTGAGCAGTTCTACCAGACAGGGCAGTTTGAGAAAAGCCTTAATGCAACTTTTATAGCCTTGATCCCTAAGAAAGAGGGAGAGGAGGATATTCGAGATTTTCAGCCAATTAGACTGTTGGGCTGTGTTTATAAGCTTTTGGCCAAAGTGCTGGCCAATAGGCTTCGAGGTGTGCTGGAGGGGGTGGTGTCAGAGTCTCAGAATGCTTTTGTAAGGAGGCGTCAAATTTTGGATGCTGTGCTTATAGCAAATGAGTGTGTGGACTAGCGTACTAGGTAAGGCAAGGAGGGTATTATTTGTAAACTGAATATTAAGAAGGCTTATGATAATGTGAATTGGAAGTTTTTGCTCTATGTGTTGGAGAGAATGGGTTTTGGGGTGAAATGGAGAAACTGGATAAAGTTTTGTATATCTACGGTACGGATGTCGATATTGGTTAATGAGACGCCGGCTGGTTTCTTCCCTACATGGAGGGGTTTGCAGCAGGGAGACCCTTTATCTCCTTTACTGTTTCTTTTGGCAATGGAGGCCTTGAGCCGAATGCTGTCTAGAGCGGTTATAGGGGGTTTGACGTCAGGGTTTGAGGTGGGGATGAGTCCTACTACTCTGGTGGTTTCTCATCTCTTCTATGCAGATGATACGTTGATTTTCTGTGATGTGGATGCAGTTCAAGTTGGTCACTTGCGGTATGTGTTGTGTTTTAAGGCGGTGTCTGGGCTCCGAGTTAATTTGACAAAGTCAGAATTGATTCCAATGGGTGAGATGGTTTCTCTTCCGGGATTGGCAACCATTTTGGGTTGTAGGGCGGCTACTGTACCGGTTTCTTATTTGGGGCTTCCCTTGGGGGACTACTTGTAAGGAGAAAGGGGGGTGTGGGATGGGGTGGTAGATCGAGTGTAGCAATGTTTGGCGGGTTGAAAGTGACAGCACTCATCATAAAGGAGGGCGGATTACGTTGATTAAGAGTGTTCTTTCTAGTATACTGACATACTTTATGTCAGTACATGTGCTTCCGATGACAGTCGCTAAACGGTTAGAAAGATTGCAACTGGGACTTTTTGTGGAGTGGTGGGAGAGAGGGTTTTCATTATCACTTGGTGGCTTGGGATACTGTTTGTAGGCCCAAAGCGGGAGGGGGTTTGGAGTTCGGAGGTTGGTTGTATTTAATCGGGCTCTCTTAGGGAAGTGGTTGTGGGGTTTTATGGAGGAGAGGGAGAGATTGTGGAGGAAGGTGGTGGTGGTAAAGTATGGTTTGGATAGGGGGGAGTGGTGCTCGGAAAATGTGGGTCATTCTCATGGTCGGGGTTTGTGGAAGGGGATTTGGTAAGGATGGGAGGAGTTTTGGGGTCTGGCCCGGTTTGGGGTGGGGTGGGGGTGGGGGTGGGGGTGGGGGTGGGGGATAAGGTTCGCTTTTAGCTTGATAAGTGGTGTGGTGCAGTGTCTTTGGCTAACAACTTTCCTTTGATTTTTGCCATTGTTGCTGATAGGGAGGAGACGGTTGCTTCGTTTGGGGATAGACAAGGTCAATCGGTGGTTTGGAATGTTCATCTTCGTCATGATGTTCAGGATTGAGAGATGGATCAGTTGGTTGATCTGTTGGGGTTTTGTATAGGGTGAAGTATGAAGGGGTTAGGATGGATTCTTTGGTGTGGGATTGTCCGAGATCTAAGGGGGTTTTCTCAATTTCATCGTTTTATAATGCACTAGTGAGAGGTGTTGATGGTGTCTTTCTTTGGAAGTGTATCTGGGGTATTGAATCACCTTCTAAGGTCGGGTTTTTTGTGTGGACCGCAGCTTTGGGTTGCATTTTGACTATTGATAATCTCATTTGTCGGCGGCATATTTTGGTTAACTAAGTGTTGCATGTGCTGTGGGGATGCGAAAACAGTGGATCACTTACTTCTTCATTGTCCGGTCGCGTATCGGTAGTGGAGCTTCATTGTTACTTTGTTTGGTATAGTGTGGGTGCAACCAGGGCCTGTGCTGTCTGTTCTTCAGAGTTGAGGAGGGGCTAGGGTTGGGAAGCGGCGTCAGAAGGCTTGGGCTCTTGCTACCCATTGTCTGCTTTGGTTAGAGTGTAGACTTTTGTTGGTGTTGCATAGTTGGGTTATAGGCTTAGTTGATCCCAATGTGTTAGTTTTGTAGATTTTGTGGAGGATTTACTTAGTTAGAGTTGGAGGCCCTTGAGTGGGTTGGTGTATTGGTTGCATCGTCTTGATGCTTTTCTAATAGAGTTTATTTATTTATCAAAAAAAAAAAAATTGTCAATATATAAAGAGAAAAATCTGATATTCAACTTCAGGATTAATACTTTCTTATCAAAAAATTCCTCATTAGCTGATTCTGATGCATTGTGTATAGGATATGACATCTTTCATCATCACATTCTTCACAGCTTTCCTGATCTCACATGGCCGATGCTTCCCTTTTGTCCTAATGTGCTAGCATTGGACACATACCGTTTGTCCATTTGTATAACATCCTCATCAGTAGAATATTTACAACATTTATCATCTTCCACAGCTGGCAATTCCATTTTGGCCCTTGCATTGAAGTTACAAACACATACTCCCTCCATCCCAAAATATTAGTCACTTTTTAAAAATCAAGTACAAAAATAATATAAATTTCCTATTTTGCCATTCTTTTAAATTCATTAACAACATAAAAAATACAATTATGACATCAATATTCCCAAAAAATGTCCTAACAAAGGATAATTTCGAAAAAGGGTAAATTACAAACACCCCCTCGAGGTTTAGTAAAAATACAGATTCCCTCCTGAGGTTTGAGAAATTACAAATTCCCCCCTGAGGGTCAAATTTTCATAATAAATTAGGAAAAATTAGGGGGGAATCTGTATGAAAATAAAAACCCTAGGGGGCAATTTGTTATGAAAATGTAAACCTCAGGGGGCGGGATGTAATTTCTCAAACCTCAGGGGGGAAACTGTATTTTCACCAAACCTCGAGGGGGGTGTTTGTAATTTGCCCTTTGAAAAATTATTTTTTTTAAAGTACAATAATTGTACTACCAAAAAATGTTGAATTCCCCAGAAAGGACCATTATTTTGGGACGAAGGGAGTAACATTTATCATCTTCCACAGCTTTCCTAAGGTATTTGTTTCTTACGCAAAATATTAATGCCATTATCTACGGATTTGAGCACACTTCAAACACTAGCAACCATGTCTAGAATTCCATGAGGTACAAAAACAAAGGAACACCATTTTTCTTCCATCCTGATAATGGAGTACGTGATAGCAAGACTTTGCACATAGCAGCAACCACTGGTAACTCCCATTTTGACAGACTATGGAAACAGCTGCTTCTACATATCATCTTGTATTACAAAACAATATACCTACCCAGCAACCAGGAACCTAGCTCCCAATTATGGTACTTCCAGCTATGCATTGAGGCATTGGATTGATGGCATTCTGAGGGCATAATTAGTTCTCATTCCTTGGTTACTTGTTCCATCAAGTGTCTTCCCTGACCACCACAATTATGATTCTCAACAGCCTCAGCACTTAATTGATGACTCACAGTCTTAAAGCCATGACTTATTGAAGAGAGGAACATTCACTCATTACACAGGACATATCACCATACCCAAAAACCATCAAGAGCCCATGTAATGAGAAATTATCCTAAATTCCCTCATTACTATTTTCTTATTTTTCTCCCTTTCCCTTTCCTTTCTTTTCCTCTATTCTATCATGCAATTTGTACTCAAATATTCCCTTCCCAGTCTTTTCCCATCTTGTCTTGTCTGGTAACAATAGTCAAAAGTCAAAATGGTGCTTGTGACAAATGCTCTTTTAGCAAATATTGTTTGTGTTCCAGGAGTTACCAAAGTACAAACCATACCCTCTGACCTATAGCACACATGGTGTGACCTTGGAATAGTTCTTTGGGATAATCTAAATAAGTGTATTCTTTTACTTTTTATGAAATATGAGTTAAGTTTGAAGTGATGTGTTAGAGAAGTGATATAACTTAAATAAGATGATGTGACTTAAATAGAATAGTGACTTTTTGATTTTTTGACTTTTTTTAAACATGCCAAACCAACCCACCTCCGATTTTTCATGTAAAATGATCATGGGTCTGAGACCCATCCTTTGTCATTAGTATCCCAGTAAAAATCCTCTCTACACTTAGATTTCCTCAACATCATGCTAACTATCAACATGTCATCCTCTCCAATCACATTTCTGGATGCCCACAACATCAAAAGCCCAATATTCACAAATCCCAAAACCCATAATTAAAAATTATTATTAAAAACACACACAAGCACGCGCACACAATTTCCCCCCATTCAAAGTCAAACTCAATTGTACCCAACAAGGCGTTCAAAAGAAAACACTGAAACAATTATAAACATCAAAAATCACTGATATAAACAATACAAAGAGAATCGAAACGAGAAAGTAGAGAATTGAGAGGAAATTGAACTCACTGATTGAGGAATTGGGAATGGCAGACAAGGGAATTCCAGCCGAGAGATGAGTAGAGCTGGACATAGTTGTTCAAATGCCTCTCTTGACTCGACATCCACGCGAACACCACCACTATTCCTTCCACTTTCCCACCTTCTCTTCTCCCCCAATAATACCTTCCCCCAAATCCCCACATCTTCTTCTTCACCCCTCTCCTTTCCTCTCCTCTTTCCCTCACTTTCTCGGGAAAATTGTCAATCCGATTTTCCTTTTCTAAAACCTAAAGCTTTGAAGTTTTCATCGCAAAATCCAAAGGAATGGGAGAGCCAATGGAGGGTCTGGGCTGGTTCGGGACGGGAGGGATTGTTTTGTCTATCTACATATTCATTGATAGATATATTATTGATGATTATTATTTGCAGTTTTTATATAGAGAGAGAGAGAGAGAGAGAGAGAGAGATGACGACGAAGTTGCAAAACTCAAACAACTTTGGTTTTTCTTCCCTACGACTATTGACCTTTCAAACCCTGCACTCTACCCACAAATCGTGTACCACGTGTACCAGGTTTGGTTGGGGTTAAAAGAAAATTTAACATCCACCCCAGTATTTGGGATTGTTTTGGGAAGTGAAAAAATAAATAAATTAATTAATTAAAAAATAATCTTTTTGTTTATTATGAAAAGATGAGTAAAAAATAAAAGAGTGATGTAAGTCTTGTTTAGGAACAGATTATTTTAATAATTTTTTAATTTTTTAACTAAAATAAGAGATAAAAAATTAGTATATTTGAGATTAGCTTTTGATTTTTTTATAAAAGATGTGTAAAAAGTATAGAGAAAATAAATTTTTTGATTTTTTGATATAAATTATTGACATTTTAATTTTTTTTGGTAACTTTTTAATTTTTAAACTAAAAAGTGATGTTATAAAACCAAACTTTAATAAGTTAATAATTTGACCTTTTTAGATACTTTTCAAAAGAATAAAAATATTATATGTACTAATTAATGTACACACTAGTATATTAACAGGTGATGTAACATCATTTATATAGTTTTTGATATTTGTAATTTGTATAATAAATGTGATCAATAATAATATCATAACACTAGTTGGTACACTAATGTGTATGCTAATTGATGCATGTAACACCACTATTTTCAAAATGATTAGATTTGGTTATTTTATTGATTTTGTGTAGACCAGGGATTTATATCAAATTGTATCATTTTATAAAAATTTATAAAATATTACATTAAAAAGTTAATGAATAAATGAGGGGAAATTGCGAAAGTTATTCTGTAAATGTCTCCTCTCTAATTTTTATTACAAAGCGTGTATTATTATAATTATCTTCTAATGCTCAAATTTTATTACAAAGCGTGTATTATTGTAAATTATCTTCTAATGCTCAAATTATTAAAATATAAAGTATTTAAAAATAATGTTTTGGCCAATTCAATCTATTTATGTAAAAAAAAGTTTAAATTGAAACAAAAGATATGTTATAAGAATATATTAAAAATTCAAAATTTGGTCAAACTTTATTGGTAAATTCGATTTCATCAATTTTTCTTACCCTCTAGCACTTTGTTTGATTTAGTTTTTTAAATTTATTTTTTTTGACTTCTTGTTTTTCATAATTTTTTCATATTATTATTATTTTTTTAAAAACCAATTAAGGAAAATTTACCCATAAGTCCTAGTTTTTGAAACATTGAACCATTTAGTCCAAAAAGTTTTCTTATGCTCCATTTAGTCCCATTTTTACATTAGCATGATGTAAATGATGTAAATGATCTGATGTTTCATTCTACAATTTCAAAATTTATTGAAATCTGATGAACATTAGATGTTTTTCATACTATATTTTCAAACATTATTGAAATTTGATGAACATTAGATGTTTGAAATCTAATGTTTGTAACATGACTTTGATGTTATTAACATTGTATCTGATGTTATTAACATTGTAATGGGACCTTTCAGTCTATAAGAAAACTTTTAGGACTAAACAGTGCATAAGTTATTAATTTGGGATTTATTGGTGCATCTCCCAAAAATTAATACACCTAAAAAGTAAAAGTAATTTATTAAAATATGTAAAAATTATTGAAGAGAAACAAATTAAACCAAAAAAAATCATAAGGTTAAAACCTGAAAATTAAATCCAGCAAAGACAAAGGTGGTGTTTATTGTAACATTATTGCATGAAATGCTGTTGTCTTGTGCTACATTGCTCGCTTTTATAGATATATATATATATATAAAAACTCATTAAAATGAGTAATTCTCTTATTTTTCAAGAATTTTACAATAATTATGTGTCCATTCAATAGTAAATGATTAAATGAATATATAAGAATATTTTAAAAAGATGGTTAAAAGTTAACTTTTTGACTTTTTAATTTTTTTTACTGTTTTATGTGAGAAGTGATGTGAAATGGGTTAAAAGATAACTTTTAATTTTTGACTCATGTTTCCAAAATGAGTCTTAGGCTTTGTTTGGGTACTCCTAAATAATTTAAAAAGTCAAAAAGTTACTAAAAAAGTTAAAAAGTTAATATTATTCACCAAAAGTCAACAATTACGGCTGCACAACTCCCAATTCAAATTTTCCTCTAAAAATCAATTTTCACAATTTTTTATTTCACATTTTTTCATAAAAAGTCAAAAAGTTAACCCAAACATCCATATTTTTAACCTCAATTTTTTAATAAAAAAAAAAACAAAAAGTGCACTTATTTAATCTTTCCAAACTTGACCTTAGTCTTAATAACAAGAAGATGATGAACAAATTATAACATTTCATTAATTAGATACATAAACTTATAAATTTCTTAACGTATTAAATAATTTCTATTTTAAAAGATCGTATTTATGAGTCACCTCTTATCCTACACATGTACCTCTTATCCTATATATGTGTGACTCCTATGTCATAAATTTTGGTGTTTCTAACACTATTCTTGTCTTATTGAATTGTCTGTTGGTGTTTGACACGAAGCCACCCTACGTAAGATTAACTTCCCATTTTTGTTTGTATATAGCCACAGGCATATCCTGTCTGCGAATTCTATTTGGTCGGTTTATGTTAAAAGTATGTGTATTTAAATCATTTATTTTTAAAAAATAAATTAACCTCATAATTATAATTACATAATCTACACAAAAATAATATATTGAATCAATTTAATTTTTTTACATAAATAATCTATGCAGAGAGCTTTAAAATTAAGGAATCAAGTTATCGAAATTAGACTTACAGTCCGTTTAAATGCAAAACAAGATTTGTGGTAAGTTTAAATATTCAAACTTGATAAGCTAATTCCTTTCATTGTTTTTTGGGTTTTTTCTAACAAGTGAATAAAAGACGGTTAAAAAAAAAAAAGTGAATAAAAGGAAAATATTAAATAAAAATAATTCTTATCAATTTTCATTTTTTTATAAAAAATTATCACGCATTTATATCAAAATAAATATAAATAGCAAACTAAACAAGAAAAACAAAAACAACAGCTGCATTTGGTTTACTTTTGGAATTGTGATTATAATAAAAAAAAATTAAAACTATTTTCAAAATTCATAACCAAACATATAACTCAAAATTTAATTCAAAAATTATTTTCAAAACTCATAACTAAATACACAACTCTTTTCAAACCTCTATTTAAAAAAAAAAAAATCAAATTTTTTATTTTGTTTTTTAAAATTATTTTTAGAATTATGATTTAAGTGTGGAGTTGTGTTTTGTGTTATAAGTTTTGAATTGAGTTTTGAAAAGAAAAAAATTATTTGGTTATAAGTTTGCAAAGAGTTTTGAGTTGTATTTTTTAAATATTCACTGTATTTCATACAATTGTGCGCTATATATTTTTAAATATTTAAGTTGTGTTTTTTAAAAAAATTTAAAATTTAAAATTTTTTCTTTTATTTTATGAATATTTTTTATAATACTTTAATTTTGTTAATATTTATAATTTTTTAAAACTTTTATTTTTTGGGTAAATTGCACTGACTTTTCCTAAGGTTTATCTTAATTACAGGGACCTCCCCTGTAGTTTCAAAAATAACACAGACCTCTCTTACTTTTGAAAATAATAGTTAGATTCTCCATTCCTATCAAAAGAGTCTTAATGACGTTAATTTAATAGTGGAATTGACCATAATACCCTTCAACCCATTGTCTTCCACAAAAACCTAACTCACTCTGTATCATCATCATCATTATCATCATCATCATCACTCTACTATCTATTTCCGTCATTGTCTTCCTCACACTCTCTTTCCAAACCTCTCTCATTAAAAACCCAAAACCCAAACCAACAATAACTCATCTTATACACAACCAAATCGCTAACTAAGCTTGTGATGGAACTCTCTATCCAGACCTTTTCACATTTCTAGATCTCTACAAAGTTAAACCAAATTAATCACATTCAAATTCTTAAATCCAAGAAAACACACAATATATGAATATATATATATATATATAGTATAGATACACAACACCATTCAGAATCATCATAGATCATTAATAAGTACGAAAGTGAAAGAGAGTTGAAGAAGGTGACAGGAGGAGATATCACAGGAAGAGAGAGGGAAACGATTTTGAGGTCACCGATTCAAATCTCTCAACCATTTCTAGATTCGAACCCAACCTCTTCGACTGTACAAAACCAGATCATCGTCGGAGTCTTCATATTCAACTTTGTCGCCAGACCACAATAGTGGTCTAGATTTAGGGTTAGGATAAGTAGATCTACAAATCTACAGATGTTGGCATCGGATCAGTGACGGCAAAGAGGCAATGTGAAGGTTTTTTATGGCGGCAGCCAATATAGAATGAGGTGTTACGGCAAATGAAGGAATACTACGATGGTGGTTCTCTAGTCATCATCGTTCACAAGAGATATCATTTTGCAGCAGCAATCGCAGGAGAGAGAGAGAGAGAGAGAGAGAGAGAGAGAGAGAGAGAAAGAGAAGAAAGAAGAGAGGCGGAGGTCTGCGGTGAGGCGAGAGAGGTAGAGCACAGAGAAGGAATGAGAGGGAAGAGAGATGGAATGGTTGGGTTTTGACCGTACAGTGATATATATATCTATATATATAATAAGGAAGGATAGTTTTTGAATTGTGATGGGACTTTTGTCCCTTTGTCAAAATGTGAACCCTTAGATTAATTCAATCCAACAGCTACAAAATGTCCAAGAGACAAATTATCTTTCAATAGTTGAGATTGTTTGTTCACATCCTACGGTAGATATACATTCTTTCCTTCCATATCTTTCTCTTCAGCTAGCTCTCTCTCTCTCTCTCTCTCTCTTTCTCTCTCTCTCTCTCAAAATTCAAAATTCGGCTGTTTCTCTTATCTCTCACTCTCAGGGCTCACAGATTGGAAGGTGTAGACGTCCCCGAACGTCCCGGGAGGGAAATCCCGTTTTGTTCATTGGGCTCACTACAGTTCAGGACTCAAAGTCACGGTCCTGTATCTAATCTCGCAGAGTGCAATGTAAGACCGATGAATCATCAAAGAGTCCAAATCCGGCAAATCGTTTTTGAAAACAGATTTTTTTGAAAGAAGTGCCAAACATGGACTGCTTTGCCAGATACAGAGTCGCCACCTAAATATTTTATTTTGGGGGAATTTAGGAAACCTTGACTCGTTGCCTAAGGCCACGTGTCCGTCATCACCAAAGTTGCCTCAGCTCGGGAACTTGGGTACGATTGGGGAAGGTTAGCTATGAGCACCCCCTCTCGCCTGATCCGAAGATCGGCCTCTACTAAACATGATATCTCGTTTTGAAAACATTATGCGTTCTTATTCCTATTAATTAGCTAATCTTACTATGTAATGCGCACAACACAAAAGTATAGACTAGATCGCCCCATTTGGAACAAATCATTGCATATCCGCTCGTTTGAAAGATGGTTTGAAATTTGCTACTCGCAAGTAGGCTAAAACACAGATTTCAACGAGTTGTTCCAACTCAAACAATCCAACATTCACCTACAGGCATTCAGGCAGTTATATCATTTAAGCACATAGCCTCATGGTAATGCATGCTAACATGGCAACACTCACACGCATGCAAGGATGCTAAAGCATAAAAGCTTACCGACTACTCCGAGCCAAAACAGAAACTAGTTAGTAATCATATGCATGATCCTAATTCATGTTGAGGTGGCTAATGCAACACATGCAAGATGCAACTACTATAGGCTCGGCTATTCTAAAATGGCATATGATGATGCTACAGTTAACACGTATTCAACTTAGAATTGAAATAAAAATGCAGTTAGTATGATGCGCCGAGCCCGGTGCGTGCAATACGAATGAATGTATGTAAACATGCTATCATAAGTATGCTAATAGAAACATGCCCTAAACTAACCAACGAAAGCTAGTAAATAAAAGGGAAGAAAGACGTGGGGTTGGAAGACATACACACACTCACGTATACTTATTACACAATTGCCCTCACTCGGAGGGTCCGAATAAATATTACAAAACAAATAAATAATTGACTATTCTAGCTAATTAAATATTACAAAAACTTCTAATTAATTAACAAATTAATTACAGAAAGAAGGTGGCCGCAGCCCCGCATCGGAATGCGTGAATGATGCATGCTTGACTCGCCTTGCTCGGAAACCCATACCATGCCACTGTTGCCTCTGTTTACACTGCCTTGCTCCTCTGAAAATTATGAAAGTTTCCAGAACTGCTTTGAACATCATCCTGAGTGTTTTGGAGTTCCACCGGCCAGAACAAAAGGCCACCGGCCATGGGAAAGGGATTATCGGCCAAAGCTTGTGTCATCGGCTGGACACTGATGGCCGGTCGGCACTGTAAATGGCCGGTCGGCCATTTTTTCCTGTAGAGCCCTGTTTTGACAGCAGTAGAGAACAGACAATGCATGGTATGGAATTTTCAAAGCAGTGTGTGCATGGCCCCTCTCCCAATCATGCTATAGACTTAAGGGAGTATGGCCCTCGGTACTCGGGCCATCAATCACGCATTTCGATGCATGATGGCCAAAGACACCAAGTTTGCAATTCAATGTAAATGCATGCAACAAAACAAATGAGTGCTAACGCCCTATCATATTGAGATCAAGGGGATCGGCGACCGAGAAGTGAGACGTGTTTCGTCACTTTAAGTACGAACACGCCTCATTCCTCATGCTTGGTTTGACACCCTAAATCGAGCAAAAATGCAATGCATGTGTGAGATGTGACTCAACTATGCACATGAGGCTAAGGTACCAAAACATGCCAAATGTAATGTGACCTATAATGCACGTATGTAATGTGCCAAACATGCGATGCAAACATGCGATGCAAACATGATGTGCAACTAGCTAAGCAACAATGCAAACATGCAAAGATGATACGATGCAAACATGAGACCAAAGTAATGCAACATGTCAAAACATGCAATGGTGGACTTAAATTGAAATGGGAGGCCTCAGCCATGCCCCAAAACAGTGGCTATAGATGACGCACAAGAACACAAATCATGCATGCAAGCATGCACATACTAAGGCCTATCACCTAAGCATGAAACGGGACAACTCTAAGCATACTTAGAGACGATATACATGGACATTAAACACTCATGTTAAACTCTGAAAAGCATGCGAACGATGATGCCAAAACATGCTAGGGAATGGATGCGAAATGAAAGGCATTTAAGGCCACAAAAGAGAGCATTACTTAGCACCTACCCCAAGCAAACATGACATGGATTTTTCAATGCAAAACAGAGTTTTATCATGCAAAAATGAGCCCCAAAACCCACTAATATGGCAACCCAAAGCCTCAAACACATAGGCATGCACAATGCTTCATTTCAAGGCACAAAAGGACACCTCTTCAAGGCATGGAAAGAATGATGAATGCAAGCATTTAAGCACAAAACATGGACTGAAATGGCACAATAAGTGATTCCAAATCACTGAAATAACCAAGGTAATGCATGCTAATGACTCACACACCCGATGCCAACATGCTAGAATGCAAAGAGGCTATATAAAGAATGCAAAGGGGTTATATAAAGCATGAAAGGTATGACCAAACCAATACCCAACAGACCTCAAGCATGATGAAACATGACCAAAAGCTTCAAAAAGCTAGGCAAAAAGATGCAAGCATGATGGTCTAATGGCAAGGTGCATTTCTAAGCAACATAGAGGAATGCAAGGCAAGTATGATATGCATGCAAAGGGTCAACAAAACAATATGCAACAGGGGTAAGACATGCTAAATGAACACGAAATAACCTCTGAAATAAGGCCAAACAAGGCTGGGCATGCATGTTACCATATTAGGCCAAAAACATGAGCAAAAGAGAGACTAAGGGAGAAGGACCTCAAAACCTCTTCTTCACCACTGAAAATCCTCTAGATTTAAGTGGTGAGAAGACTAATACACAAAAGGTTCCAAAGCTTAGCAAAGAGAGTACAAAAGGGGCCAAACAAGACCTAAGAGGGGGAGGTCGACCCCCAACACCAAAATGACCTTAATGAAAGATCTTCAGCATGCAAATACAAGATTTTTTTTCAGTTATATACAAAGTCTAAAACAGCATGAAAAGTATGTTAAAAGCTAGTGCAAGATTGGGGAATATAAAGTAAAAGTGTTTACCCTTGAAGAACTCCTCAAGAACAGCAAGTCCATCCCCTTCCTTCTGATTAAAACCAGCTCAAAACTTGAAGAACAAACCCTCAACACCTCCAAAGTCGAAGTATGGTGTAATAGTAGGTGACTTAGTGCAAAACTAAGAACAAAATGCACTTTTGAGCCCTCTAACCCACAAAAACGAGGAGAGAGAGGGAGATATAGAGAGAGAAGGTGTATATATCAGATATATATGTATTAGGTCTAGTTTTGCTCAACCTCTTCAAAGGAGAAAAGAGGTCTCCTTATATAGATAAGGCAAAGGTCTAAGCTTCCAAGAGAAGCTAATCAAAAGAGGTCAAGGCTTCTTAAAGAAGCTAAGGCAAAGGGGCTAATGCTTCCTGAGGAAGCTGAGACAGAGGTTCAAGCTTCTTGAGGAAGCTAAGACAAAGGTCCAAGCTTCCTCAAGAAGCTAGGCCAAAATGGTGCAAAGGGTGCAACTCCTCCATACACATGTATGGAGGATAAGTCCGTGCACTCCAGCTGGCACAACTAGCATGCACCATGCCTGAAAAAGGCAAAAAGGAGGTATCGGCCAGAAAAGGGGTCCATCGACCAACCAAATGGCCGACCGGCCAAAAGTTTAAGCCGACCGGCCAAACAAATGGTTGGTAGAGAGAAATAAAGGCCGGTGGCTTCATGCCACGACCGGTGGGTTTAAGGGATGGCTGACAAGCCACCTCCTACCCTCAGGTGCAAAAACAAACAAGCTCTTAGTGCAAAACCACGCACAGAACAGTCTAGTCAAGAGATCCTGAGGCAAGGCGAGCGGCCGAGACCTCCGGGAACTCAAGACGAACACAAACATGGATGATCACCGAGTGTTCAAACGGTGACGTCCAAGTCTTGAGGACGGTCAAAAATGGGGTGTCTACAATTGCCCCTCTTTAACAGAACTCGAAAGTCATAACAATGACGGGAGTGAGTGTCAAAGCCTAGAGATGACCCATTTTTGACAAAGCCGAAGACTTAGACAAAGCATGCAAGACAATAAAGATATGCGCCCGAAGGTGGGGGCAAAATGCAACTAACAATGCAAGAAGCCGAACATAACTTATGATCATGCAAAGAAAGCTGTAACGAAGCATGACAATGCAACAGTTTTAAGCTAGCAAACACAAATCCAACTACATTATAATGCAAAAAGGATGTAAGAGAATTATGTGATTCTCGCTGCGTTTCACACGGAGAATACAATACCTGTGCGGTTCGTCTGGTCGCTCCAGCTTCAAATGAACCGTACATACAATATCGTGCCTGAAAGAAGAAGAAACTTAACAGGTATGATATCGTTAGTAATATGCATAACAATGCAATTGAAAGTGCGTGACAACGCAAGTGAAGGAGTGCATGACAATGCGGGCGAAAGGGGTGTATAACAACGCAACCCGAGTGTGTTCATAACAATGCATGGAGGGCATGCGTGACAACGCAATGCCGAGTGGTGCATAACAATGCGATTTGAAACGTAAGCACATATAAGTAAAGCACACACGACAGCGCATGCAATGTGTGAAAAAGGAACTTGAACACATATAAGTAAAGCGTAACGCGACAACGCATGCAATGTGTATAGGAACTTGAACACAGATAAGTAAAGCATAACGCGACAACGCATGCAATGTGTATAGGAACTTCAACACTATAGACGTCCCCGAATGCCCCCGAGAGGGATGAGTCTCCCGTTCCGTTCATCTTAGGCTCACTACAGTTCAGGACTCAAATGTCACGGTTCGTAATCTGAACCAAAGAGTCCAAATTCGGCAAATCGTTTTGAGAAAACAGATTTTTAGAAAAGAAGTGCCAAACATGGACTGCTTTGCCAGATACAGAGTCGCCACCTAAATATTTTATTTTTGGGAAATTTAGGAAACTCTGACTCGTTTGCCTAAGGCCACGTGTCCGTCATCACCAAAGTTGCCTCGGCTCGGGAACTTGGGTACGATTAGGGAAGGTCACTTCGTGAGCACCCCCGCTCGCCCGATCAAAGATCGGCCTCTACTAACCATGATATCTAGTTTTGAAAACATTATGTGTTCTTTTTCCGGTTATTAGCCTAGATTTACTATGTGATGCGCACAGCATACAAGTATAGACTGGATCGCCTGAATTGGAACAAAACATTTCATGTTTGTTTTTTGAAAGATGGTTTGCTACCCGTAGGTAGGCTTAAAATATAGATTTTGCCACCCTCAGGTGGGCTTAGAAAAGATGGTTTTGCCACTATCTAGTTGGCTTAAAACTCACAGTTGATGATTTGTCGCAATCCAAATAACCCATCTTCACCCACAGGCATTTAGGCAGTTATATCACATAAGCACATAGCCTCATGGTAAGCATGCTATCATGACAGTCACTCACATACATGCAAGGATGCTAAAGCATAAAATTTATCGAGTAATCCAAGCCAAAATAAAAGCTAGGTTAGAAATCTATGCATGATCCTAACTATACAGAAATGTCTAATGCAACATATGCAATAATGCAACTAAGATAGGCTCAGCTATTCTAAACATGGCATATGGAATGTTACAACGAACAAGTACTCAACTTGGAATTGAAATACAATGCAATGAGTTATGATGCGCCGAGCCCGGTGCACGAAAAACAGATGAATGAATGCAAACATGCTATCATACTGTATGCTAATTGAAACATGCACTAATCTAACCATCATAAGCTGGTAAATAAAAGGGAGAAAGACGTGGGGTTGGAAGACATACATCACACGCATACACACTTATTACAATTGTGCCCTCGCTCGGAGGGTCCGAATAAATAATATACAGTCCCAAATAAATAATACAGTCCCAATAAATACAAAAATCCTAATTAATTAACAAATTAACTAAGGAAAGCGGTAATTAAGCATGCAGGCTAGGGACTGCCTCAACTCTGCTCCGGATGATGAATGATGCATGTTCGGGTTGCTTGGCACGGAAATCCACTGCGATGCCCTAATTAGCCTCTGTTTACAATTAAGCTCGGAATACTGCACGAAGCTCCAAAGAATGCCGGCTTCTGATTTGCTGCAATAGAGAGCAAGAAAGGGGCATGGCAATGTATTTTCACATATGTATGCTTGACTACTCTTCAGGGAGTGTAGTCCTCGATCCTCATGCCACCAATCGCGCATCTCGATGCATGATGGTCGAGGAGTCGATTTGCACGACTCAATATGGAATGAATGCACACATAAACACAATAAGACCAAGACTCCATCATGGATAATCCGGAGCGTCGGTGACCGGGAATTGAGACACGTTCCGTCACTCGGAGTACGAAACGTCCCTCATTTCCCGTGCTCGGGCTAACTCCTATCCCAAACACAATGCAAATGAGATGACATGCATGAATGCAACTAATATACAACCTAGCATGCACAATGCTATGAGATGGCATACACGATGCATGATGTAACATGGCATACACGATGCTCTAACATGCAACCTAGCATACACAATGCTATGAATTGAAATGGCATACACAATGCATAATGGACTTACACCAACATGAGTGGACCTCAGCCACACTCACATCAGTGGCCATTAGATGGAAATGAGACACTCGAGATGCGTGCACGCGTGCACGCGAACCGAGGACCGTCCCTAAGGCATAAATGCCACTCTACCAAAGCATGGCAAGGCATGGAATATGGCATACAAACATGCAAATTTCAGTGCTAAAATATGATGCTAAACAGCCCCGAAACATGGCAATATGGCACCCGATGCATGAGATGAACCCCGAAACGCAAAACTAGGCATACGCAATGACCTATAGCTATACAAAACATGCATTATTTGATCATGAGACATGAAGACAGAACCAAGGCAGTCCCAAAATATGAACATTTATAGTTTAAAGCATGGCCAAAAGGTGCTAGCAAGATGGACTAAAATAGCATGCGATTTTGACTATCAAACACGGATTACATGGCACGTATATGAAGCAAGTGAGAAATCATCAAACTAGCAAAAATCAATGAACTAAACATGCCAAAATATGCCTAAATACACATGGAAAGGCAGCCAACACATGCACAAATGAGGGGCTCCTTTGGAAGGGCATACAAGGGGTTATTAAGCACATGCAAGATAGACATGAAGTATGACCAAAAAAAACTCTGGAAATCAAATATGGTAGTCCCAAAACTCACCAAATTAACCCTGAAATGTGACTTCAAAGCATGCAAGATAGGGTCTTTTTGAAAGGCCAAAATGACCGCCAAACAAGTCAAGGTGAGAGGGGGTCACCCCCCTCTAATTTGGAGGCTCAAAACAGCATCAAAGCCACTGGAAGCCACTGGAAATTCACTGGATTCCAGTGGTTAGAAGGTCAAACAAGGCATGCAATTGGAGCTTAGGTGTAAGGCTCAAAATAAGGGACAATCAAGCATACAAGGAAGCATGTGACCTCAAATAAGAAAATGCCCCTAATAAAACATGAAGATTATGTCAAAACAAGCCTTTTTCCAGTTTATAAAAAGTCTCAAAAATGAACATAAATAGGGCTAATCTATCATGCAAAAATGGCCCTAAAAGAGAGAATAGAGACAAGAGACAGCAGCTGGTCCCAAATAGCAAAGATTCCTTCAACAAAGTTGAAAAGGGGCTCAAAACATAGAACTTTACAGTTTACATCAAGCCTCGAAAATGAACAAAAGTGAGGCTAAATCAACATGCAAGAAAAAGGCCTAAAAGAGGGATAAAGAGGCAAGTGGTAGCAGCTGACCTCAAACAGAGGAGATCCCTTAAACAAAGTTGAAGAAGGACTCAAAACAAGGCATTTCACAGTTTATGACCAAGTCCAAAACAGCTCACAAATAAGCCTAAAATATCATGCAAAAATAGGCCTAAAAGAGAGATAAAGAGACAAGAGGTAGTAGGAGACCTCAAACAGCAAGAGGTCCTTGATCAAACATGGAGAGGAGCTCAAAATAGGACTATTTTCAGTTTGGGTCAGAGCCCAAAAATGTAAGCAAAAGGGACTAAGATATAGAACAAGATAGTGCAAGAAAAGGGAAAATAGGAGCTTACCCTTGTAGCACAACTTTCCAGCAACTTTTGGTCCAAGGAAATGAGCTTCCACCCTCTGCAAATAACCTCCAAGGGGCTGGAATGGAGTGTGGAGGTGTGGTGTTATGGGTTGGTGTATAAAATGGCCAAGAAGCTAGGGTTTTGGAGCTTGGAATAGAGAGAGATGGAGGTTTGTATGCAAAGCTCCCAAATGATTTTTTTCAACCTCTAAAATGAAGCTAAGGGTGCTGGTTTTAAAGAGGGAGAGGGGCAAGAAAATGGGGGAAAAACAAATTCAAATTTCCCCCCAAAAGGAGAGACCCTCGGACAGAGGGTCAAATGCAGAATAGCTGGCATAGCTGGAACACACTCAGGAGGGCAAAAATGGCCGGCCAGCTCAAAAGGGCCAAAGTGGTCAGCCAACCAGGCTAGGTGGCCGGCCGACCAGGTCAAAAGGGTCAAGGTGGCCGGCCACCCCCTAGGATGAAGCCCCAGAAGTTAGCTTTCCAATGCCGCAAACCTTGCATCAAAATTCCTCCTGTGCAAAAAGTTATGCCTGTTTTGGTGAAGCCGCGCAGATTCGGTCCAAACGGACTTCAAACAACCATATCTCCCCCACCTGAACTTGTCTTTAGGAGATTTTTTGAGTGTAAAATGAAGCCCCGGAAGTCTCCTTTCCAATGGCACCAACCTTGCATCAAAATTCCTCCTGTGCAAAGAGTTATGCCCGTTTCGGCGAAGCCGCGCAGATGTTTTCCTCCTTCCCGGATTCATGCTGAACCACTTTTGACCAAAAAAAGCTGGTTTTTCAGCAAAATTGCTGGCCTCCCACTCTCCTACAACCTTTCTAGCAATGAAAATAAGGTCTCCACCAAAAATGAACCAAGACGGATGCAAAACGGAGGTTCGAGGGCCGAAACACGCAGTTTGGGCCCCCGAAAACAGGCTGTTAGGCACTGGAAGTGGCGTTCGACCACGAAGTTGGTCTTTCGAACCACAGTGTCCCTTAAAAGAGAGGAAATAAGGTGTATGCCAAAAACTGGAGCAAACGGAGGTGGTTAAGTGGTCCTGAACCGAGGCACACGGCCGACGGCTACGAAAAATCGGAAACCGGGCTCCAAACGGGAAAAATGACCTACGACCACAAAACGTAGCCTACGGCCACTGAGAGATGATCTACGAGACCTCTTCCTCCCTTTAGGAAGAGAAAACGGGACCTGGTTCGCAAACCGAGGCAAGGTAAAAAAAGGTACGGAAGTCTGGAGGCAAGGCGCGTAGCCGACACTTCGCAACTTCAGAACGAGCACAATATGCAACATCACCGAGCGCTCAGTTGGTGACGTCTGAGTCTTAAGATCGGTCAAAAATAGGGTGTCTACAAACACATATAAGTAAAGCATAACGCGACAACGCATGCAATGTGTATAGGAACTTGAACACATATAAGTAAAGCATAACGCGACAACGCATGCAATGTGTATAGGAACTTGAACACACATAAGTAAAGCATAACGCGACAACGCATGCAATGTGTATAGGAACTTGAACACACAGAAGTAAAGCATAACGCGACAACGCATGCAATATGTATAGAAACTTGTGTATAGGAACTTGAACACACAGAAGTAAAGCATAACGCGACAACGCATGCAATATGTATAGAAACTTGTGTATAGGAACTTGAACATACATAAGTAAAGCATAACGCGACAACGCATGCAATGTGTATAGAAACTTGAACACACATAAGTAAAGCATAACGCGACAACGCATGCAATGTATATAGAAACTTGAACACATATAAGTAAAGCATAACGCGACAACGCATGCAATGTGTATATGAACTTGAACACATCTAAGTAAAGCATAACACGACAACGCATGCAATGTGTATAGGAAAGGGGGGGCATATTCAACTGAAGCATGGTAAAGGCATGTTATCCATGATATTGAGATGCAAATTCAGGACAAGACGAAGCATTGTGTAATGCGAGACACATAACGAGCGTGCTTTTAAAGTCAAAATGAAACAACGTAATACGACATGTTTGAAACGATTTGTGGAATTCATAGTATACAAAAAGGATACAGGAAGAGATGCTCCTCGCACGTACCGAGCATCGCTCATAGAAGACATAGCTTGTGGTCAACTCGAAGGTCTACTAATGTTCCAAAAGTGCGCTTTCTTGCACTGTCTTAAGTAATGAAGGTGCCGAACCACATCGTTGACTTGAACAAGGGTGCGGGATGCATCGACCGCAAGGGGAGGTTACTGGCATCAATCCCAATACTCTGCTGCCCTGCCCTCCTTTTGCTTTACTTTCCTTTTTTATCGTTAGTTTTAAGCACATTGCACTACCTCAGGCAAGTTTTACTTTTCCAGACTGTGTATTTTTACAAAAGTCATAATGGAAATGAAACAGCTATTTTGTTTACAAAAGTGTTACATTTGTATCTCCTATGCATCGCATCGTGTGGCATCACATAACAATGTGAATGAAATTGAACTTTGTTTGAAAATTAAGCATTTGCCTCGTAATAATCAGGTAGTAAGTTGACTAACAACTCAATAAGCAAAACAAAGAACTCGATGAGCTAACCAAGTGCGAGTACAACTTGATAAGCAAAACAAAGACTCGAAGAAATGAAATACAACTCGACAAGCAAATGTACAACAACTCGATAAGCAAATGGACGTGACCTCGTAAAAATCATCATCGGAGGGCATTGGAAGTGGTGCCAGTCCCCAAATTCTCAGCATGTTCAACACATAAATAGCTCAGGGGACAAGAAGGAAGACCATCGGCCACAAGGGAAAGCCATCGGCCTCAAGAAATGGCCATTGGCCAAAAGTGGTTGTCGGTCGGCACCATTTTTGGCCGGCCAGCCATGTATGGCAAGAACCACCAGAATGCTAACAGCTGTCTCCCACTCACACCTTATCCCCTACAAAAGGCCTCAACTTCGTAATTTTCTTCAATTCAACACTGATTTGCTCCAAATGGAAGAGTTCCTTGCCCAAAACCTCATAGCTTGGATTGCCAACTTGGATGGCTCGGAAAGGTTGAATTTCTGGGGCTTCGGCATAAACGCACTATTCACTCTGAGTCGTACTCCACTGCACTTTCCGTTCCTCTATGCCGCGGCAAGGTTTTGGAACCCGAAAACACATGTCTTTAGCTTTGGCGGGCAAGAGGTATGTCCTACCTTCGAAGATTTCCAAGCTTTGATGGAATCTGAGCACAACGAAGAAATCTTGCCCCAACTTCGCTTCGGCCACGCCCAAGCTTTAGGGCGAATGTGTGGGCTCACGATGCATGACACTCGATTTTTGATTGGTGACGGAATGCTGGATATTCCGAGTTTGATTTGCCGATTTTCTGATGCCGGGGACCGTGGTGACCACCATTGGCAAGGTTTTCGGCGACATGCCCTCTGTTTGTGCATGCTATCTCATTTCTTGCTTGCCTCAGGCTCCGGAGGATCTAGTGTCCGGTTGATCGAGGTTGCCCAAAGCTTAAGGGAGGGCAAAAGCTGCATTGCCATGACATTGGCTGAGACGTTGATGGGCTTGGACGCTTTCCATCGCCGGGAGACAACTAGATTCGCGGGGAGTCCACTACTGTTGCAGGTAATATTTCCCACCCAATCTCACATATGTATTGCTCAAATCACTCGGCTCTCGGGCTCAGTTTTCTTATAAAACCCCTTTTCTCACTTTTCTCTCATCGTACATCTCTCTATTCTTTAATCTCTCACTTTTCATTCCTCCCCAGGTGTGGTTGATGGACAAGTTGCAGGTTGTGGACTCTTGCCCGGTATACTTAGCTCGCGGCTACTTCTTCCGGCAACGCCTAGTCGATGCCCTTTATGAGAGATGGTGGTTCGATTGGATGTGCTGCTCAGCCGCAGACTGTATTGCTTGGCGGTGCCTTTGGCTCAACCTACCGGCAATGAGTTACAGCATGTCTGGGCAGATTGGGATTCAGTTGATTGGCTTGACACACTGCGTGTTCTACTTTCCTTTCCGGTTCCAGCGCCAGTTCGGCCATGATCAGACTTGCCCGCCGAAGGGGATAGAGTACCCTGCTGCATTCTCGATCCGAGGCGCACAGCTTGCTCGGTATGCCACGGCATGGAGGACGAGAGAACTCCTGGCCCCCGCTCCCACTTTCAGTTGCACTTTGTCTGATGAGTGCATAGATTGGCTCAATGAAGAGGCACAGATTGGACCCATTTTAGCGTTAACAGCTTCGACCAGCTCTGGGAGGGGGCGCAGGAGCACCTGACTTAGCTATGCCCCAGATTTATTGCCTTATTAGTACTTTCAAGTTTTCTTTATGAATGTAACCAAAAGCAACTTCAATTTGTATGCAAGAGCAGGAGGACTTTGTATTGAAATCAATAAAATTGAAAGTTGTGGGTACTGAAAATTTTTCGCTTTGGTCCAAAAATGGTCTAAGTCGTAAAAAGATTAATTTGAACAAAGTCAACTTTTATTAAAACTTTTCAAAACCATTTTCGACATGGATCAGAACTGGACACGCCTGAGATCTATCACTGAGATGCACAACCCCGGATCCCAGCAACTAGAAAGTTGCCCCTAGTCTGAAAAGCACTGCACCAGAGATTATAACCGAACTCTTGAATGCTGAATAGATAAAGATGGCCGAGATGATCAAATGGACAAAGTTGATCGGGGAAGAGTTTATGGCTGAACTTCAGGATGAAGTTGCCTACGTATCCCATGGATGGGAATCAAGCCTTACGTAGTTCAGGTTCGGGTTCACTCGAATATTTTCACTCTCCTTTTGCGCTCTAACTTTTGCCAAGGCCCCCCTTTGCGGGTTTTCAACCTTGCAAGCTCAATTTTTATAATTTCCAATTTTTCATGCTCTAACTTTTGCCTAGGTCGCCCTTTCGGGTTTTCGGCCTAGCGAGCCTCTCAGGGGTAATATTTCTTCAACTTGTCCATATTGATCGGCTATGAAAACTCTAGGCCATCTAGGTCCATCAGAACCACAGCTCCACCTGACCAGATAGACTTAATGATGTAAGGATCAGTCCAATTGGGTCTGAACTTGCCCCTTGGGTCGTGGATGGGAGCTCGGTTGTCCTTCAGCACCAAATCTCCTTCTTTTAGATTCCTGAACTTAACTTTCTTGTTAAAAGCCTTGGCAATTTTGCGTTGATAACCTTGAACATGGTATAGTGCTTTCAGTTTGCGCTCGTCAAAGAGCATGAGTTCCTCAAATCTACTCTGCTGCAAATCTGTTTCGGCTATCTGACACTCAACCAGCACTCTCAAAGATGGAACTTCAATCTCGATAGGTAGAACGGCCTCCATTCCATAAACTAATGAATACTGAGTCACCCCAGTAGATATTCTAATTGAGGTCCAGTAGCCCCACAGAGCAAACGACAACTTATTTGGCCAATCCCGATAGGTTTCCACCATCTTTTGCAATATGTGTTTGATATTCTTATTGGTGGCCTCGACCGCTCCATTGGTCTGCGGCCGATAGGTGGATGACTTTTGAAAAGCCACATTGTATTTTTCTAACAAGTCAATCACTTCCTTCTTGAAGTGGGAACCGTTATCTGAAATGATCTCGTTTAGGACCCCATAACGATAGATGATGTTGTTTCTAATAAACTTTGCAACATGCGACGCTTTTAACACCACATAGGATTGAGCCTCAACCCACTTTGTGAAATAGTCTATCGCAACCAGGATGAACTCATGTCCATTCGACCCCTTCTGAGTGACAGCCCCGATCACATCGATTTCCCAAACTGAGAACGGCCATGGCGACGTTATATTGTACAGCTTCGACGGCGGAATGTTCATGCGGTTTGCATGGATCTAACACTTGTGGCATCGCCGAACAAAGCCGATACAATCCTCTTCCATGGTGGACCAATAATAACCTTGTCCGAGGATCTTCCGCGCTAGCATTACCCCGTTCATATGCGGACCGCATTCCCCTCCATGGATGGCCTCCATCAGGCGTTTTGATTCTTCAGCTTCAACGCACAGCTTATGCATTCCCAGATGACCTCTCTTATACAATTTACCTCCGCAGATGATGAACTGAACAACCATTCTTCTGATTGCCCTTTTATCTTTGGCATTTACCCCTAGTGGATATGCTTTCTTCTCCAAGAAATTCCAAATATCGTAATACCAAGGGTTCTCATCTTGAACCTCATTTATAGCAGCAATCAACTCGTAAGCCGGCACAAATTTTTGGTCGATAATGACTGGACGCATCCGGACTCCAAACGGGATGTCTATCATGGAAGATAGAGTTGCTAGTGAATCTGTGAACCTGTTGTTCTCCCTTAATAGATAAGCAAAGTTCAGGTTCTCAAATCGAGGAATTAACAAATCTAAGGTCTGGTGATACATAATCATCTTTTCTTCTTTGACTTTCCAATCTCCTTTCGTTTGAGATACAACAAGGTTCGAGTCCCCGATAACGTCCAACTGTTTTGCCCCTAATTCCAGGGCTGCTTTTAGACCGGCAATGCATACCTCATATTCTGCTTCGTTGTTTGAGACTTTGAACCGGAGTTTGAATGCTAGAGGGATACGGGAGTTGTCGGGTGCTATCAGCAACACTCCTATCCCATACCCGTGCTGGTTTGACGCTCCGTCAAAGTACATCGTCCAAAACTCGTCGTCGATATGCAAAATGGCCTCATTTGGAAATAAATACTCAACTGCTTCACCTACTTCCACTAGATGATCGGCTACGAAATCTGCTACTGCTCTTCCCTTGATTGACTTGCGAGTCACATATTTCAAATCGAATTCGGAAAGCAACAGCAACCAACGAGTTTGCCTACCCGTAAGCGCCGGTTTCTCGAAAAGATATTTGATGGGATCCAGTCGTGAAACCAACATTACGGAGTGAGCTAATAGGTAGTGCCGCAGCTTCCTGGTAGCCCATACCAAGGCTAAGCAAGCCTTCTCTAATGGTTTGTAGCGAGTTTCATATTCTAGCATCTTCTTGCTCAGATAGTAGATGGCTCTCTCCACCTTGTCCTCTGATTCTTGTGCGAGTATGCAACCCATTGTAGTCTCAGTTACCGAAAGGTACAATATCAACGACTTCCCCGGTTCAGGTGGTGACAGCACGGGTGGATTCTGTAAGTATTCCTTGATCTGTTCAAAAGCAGTTTGGCATCGGTCGTCCCATTGGAATTTCTTTCCTTTCTTCAGGAGATCAAAAAGTGGTTCACAAGTCAGGGTTAATTTTGAGATAAACCGTCTTATGAATTGCACTTTACCCAGAAAGCCTCGCACCTCCTTTTCAGTCCTTGGTGGTGGCATTTCTAAGATGACCTTGATTTTGGAAGGGTCGACTTCGATACCTCTCTGTGTAATCAAAAACCCTAGCATTTTTCTCGCTGTAACACCAAACGTACACTTCTGAGGATTCAGTCGTAACCAAAATTCTCTGATCCTTTGGAAGAACTTTTGCAAGGCTGTGTAGTGGCCCTTTCTTTCTTTGGACCTGACAATCATGTTGTTCACGTACACCTCAACCTCTTTGTGGATCATGTTGTGCAACGGCCTGTTGATATGTAGCTCCAGCATTCTTCAACCCAAATGGCATCACTCTGTAACAGTAAGTCCCCCACGGGGTGGTGAAAGCAGTCTTCTCCCGGTCCTCAGGTGCCATCACAATTTGATTATAGCCTGAAAAGCCATCCATGAACGAAAGCAAAGCATGCCCCGCTGTGAAGTCCACTAACTTATCAATATGCGGCAAGGGAAAGTCGTCCTTCGGACTAGCTCTTTCAAATCCCTGAAATCCACGTATACCCAGATCCTGCCATCCTTCTTTGGCACCGGAACAATGTTGGCCAACCAAGTCGGGTATTCGGAAACCAGCAGGAACCCTGCATCAATTTGCTTGGTGACCTCTTTTTTAATCTTGAGGGCCTAGTCCGGGCGGATCCTTATGAGTTTCTGTTTAACGGGTCGGGCCTTGGGGTCAAGAGAGATCCGGTGTTGTACAATCTCAGGATCGATCCCAGGCATGTCTTCGTAGGACCACGCAAAAACATCTTTGAAATCTTTTAATAAAGCGACTAAGCGCTCGCGTTCCTCCGAAAACAACGTGGACCCGATCTGGACCAGCCGCAGGTCCTCTTCAGTACCAATATTCACGGTAGTGATTTCATCAACTAAAGATTTAACAAATCTTTCCTGCTCTTAATCAATTAATCGTTACAAAACCGGAGGAATTTCTTCCTCGTCATTTTTATCAAAATTTTGAAAGTCCTGATTCAAGCAATAAATCAAAAGTACAGAAAAGTACTCAGAAACCACATCCACATCATTCTCATTAAGCACATCCAAACCGTCCGATTCTTCCGTTACAACAGACTCAAAAGAGAAAGAAAAAGACGACCTGGACAGGACTATGGCATCCGGGTTATCACCCCCAGGAATACCAGACTCAGACTCAGTCGAGCTGGAACCTGATTCTGACTCATAAGACTCGGTGGAATCAGATTCCGGCTCATTACCTGACCCGGTGTTGCTCGACAAAAATCCCTCATCGTACTGCCAAATGAGAGAGGGTGTGATAAATGCATCCAAAATGTTTGCTGGTAGGCCTGCAGCCGTTTCATTTCCGATCATGGACACCGAGAAGTTATCCCCCAAGTACTTCTGTTCGATCGGAGGATCTGAAAGTAGACATGCCAGCGCTACCCCCATTTCACTTTCGGCGTCCTCAGAATCCACTTTCTCATTCTGTTCAACCCCAACTGTTGGGTCTGTCTGCTCTTCGGCAACACCATCCTTGGATAATTGCAGGTCAAAGAAGATCTCAAAACCTGGCACGCGCTTCCTCTCCGTGTTCAGCCGCGACTTTGGGAAACCACAAAACGGGAAGTCCTCCCCCTCCCGGACGAAGCGTCCGTTTAGGGTACCCTGAATGGGTCTATGCATCAGCTCAAAAGGCTTCCCCGCCTGCTTCGCTCTGGCTTTCCCAGCTATCTCCTTACCTTTCCTTACCCAATCCTCTTCGGTGGACAGATAACCCAAGCCAAAGGTGTGGGGGTTGTGTGGCACTTCGACCAATGCTGCAATGCCCTTCCGGCCGCTCTTTCCCAATCCCATCCCGGGGATGTGTTGAAGCTTGTTCATGAGGTATACTGATTGAGCACTGACATACAACCCGTCATTAACAGCCATGATGTTCTGCACGACCCGGGCCTCAGCCAGGGTAAAGCCGAATAAAAACACATCCTCCATACCGTACTCAATTTCCAAAACCGGCGTGGATACTTCTGGCGGCGGGTGGATCGACCAATTTCAAAAAACAATGGCTACTCCCTTCCCATGGGGGTATTTCACCATCTGATACAAGGTGGACGAAACTGCCTTCACTCGATACAGCCACAGCCACCCCAAAAATAGATTGAAGGTCACAGGAACTTCCAATACGTGAAAGTCAATTTCATGCTGTCCCGGTCCAACCTTGGTCTGAATTTTCACTGTCCCCATTACTTCTCTGCTTGTGTTATCATACGCCCGAATCACCTAGGCTGTTGGCACAAAGTCTGCAGTCTTCAAACCGATTGCATATGCAGTCCTTGCCGGGCACACATTGATGGCGGACCTTGTGTCGACAAGCACCACAGGTATCCATTTGTTCCTGCACTCCACGGACATGTAGGGTGGCTTGTTATGGTTTGCACCCTCGGGTGGCAATTCTTTGTCGGAGAAAGTCAACATCGGGATAGCCCCTCATGGAAAAACTAAGCCCACCAGTTGTTCGGGCGTGGTGTCTATTGAGGGCTTGGCCTTGTCCATGGCCGATAAGACAGCTTGTCGATGCACTCGCGATGCCATAAGCAGTCTCCAGATGGAGATGTCTGCCTGTATCTTTTTTAACTGCTTCAGTATAGCTTCTTCTTCAAGTTGCTTCTCTTTCTGTTTCTCCGCCTTTTTATCTTTCCCAGACGCCTCCGGCTGATCTAGATGTGGAGGCTTGAAACACCGTCCACTCCTAGTCATATAGTCGACTTCACCAATGTACCAGGTATCGTCTGGTTGGTTGCTCCCCCAATCCTTATCTATGTGGACAAGACATAGATCATCGTCTTCCCACCACATTCTGTCTGCAGCCAACAGGCACCTGTCTGGCTCCGGTACAATTATACTCGCAGTACTTTCCGTCCACATGCTCGCAGCATTCTTTATCCTCGTGCACATAGCACTTTCAGTCCCCTCAGGGCCCTTAGCGTTCCTGATTCTCTCAGAATCCTCAAACCTTTCCTGTTCCAACTGTGTCAGTACAGCTAGCTGTTCAATAATTCTCGCATTCTCAATGCCCAAGTCCTGAGCGAAATTCTTAGCACCGGCGCTCCCCGGCGATGCATTCTGATTTCCGGCCCTTCCGGCCACAACTGATGTTCTTGCCCCTGCCGGGCCCTGTTCTGGTTGGCATTCTTCCATAACATTCGGTTGATCATCTAGCCAGCCGGTAACCTCTGCCGATTCCTTAAGATTCAACTAGTTGACTGCCATGTCCGTTGGATCTTGTTCACTGAAAAACTGGAGGTTAGCGAAGTCCCCTTCCAAAGTTGCTGAGTCATCTATCCTCTGACCAGATTCATCCCCCTGTATCACACAAAGCTCTGCCCTTTCTGGCAACTCCACACTTGGCCTAACCTGGCCTACTGACAGAATGTAGTCACTCGGACTGTATACCTTCTCAGCAAAACTCCCAGATTCCTCAGATTCTAACCCAACAATCTCATTCTCCTCTGAAATCTCTCATGTTCTGTCTTCGACAGTCACCACCATTGGTTCGGGTTGGGTTCTGGAGATGTCCAACATGCACAAGTCGGTGCAATCAGGAAGGAGCACCTTCGGCTTGGGTAGGTGGGATGGGGTGATATATATGCTAGGATCGTAAGACACGACCCCAGTCTGGATAAAGTTGATTCTTTTGGGAGGTGGAGCTTGGTGGTGCGGTGGGAGAGGGTTTGTTGTAACATTGGGTTTTTCGAGAGGCACAATCACCCCGTTATCAATGAGATCTTGAATCTCATGACGTAATCGGAAGCATTGGTCGGTGTCATGACCGTGCTGTTGGTGAAATGTGCAATATTTGGCTGGGTTGTGGGTAGGGGAAAGTTTTTCTGGCAATAGCCACGGCTCTAGGGGCTTCAAGTGCCCTTTTCTGATTAAAACCCCCAGAGCTTTGGACAGGGGCATATATAGTGGAGCGAAGGTTCTTTGGTTTTTGGGCGGGTATTTAGCTGTTTGTGTATTGCTTCCGGACGCATCGGAGAATGGCGTGGCTGCCATGGTTCTTGGAGGGAGAATGGTGGTGACCATGTTCACTTCTGAGGCTTTTGCAGTGGCAGCGCCACTCGGGCCTGCATTGGTGTTACGATTGAAGGTCCTTCTGGGTTGCTCTCTATCATTATCAATCAAGCCCTGCTTCAAGGCATCCTCGATCTGTACTCCCATCTCATACAGATCTGAAAAGGTAGGGAAGGGGAGCACAATCATTTTCTGCATCAGTTTGGGTTGGAGATTGCGCACAATCATCCGAATCTGATCCTTGTCAGTGGGCCTTAGGGTATCATTGAGGCCTTGGCCCTCCATCTGGTTACAAACTTCGAAAAGCTCTCCTTAGGCTCTTGCCTTGTCGTCTCGAGATCACGGGTTGTAATCTCGATTTGCATGTTATATAAGTACTGTAATGAACGCCTTGGCCATCTCATCCCAGTTCCTCTTAACATCATCTTCCAATTTTGCATACCAGATAGCCGCCACACCCGACAGGGTCTGGCCGAACAAAGACAGCTTCTGTAGTCTGGTGAGGCCCATCGGTCTTAAGATATCTGAAAACAACCTCAGGTGCACCATGGGGTCCCCGGACCCATCAAACCGGTCAACATGCGGCATCTTGAATCGGTCCGGCAACGTCACAGTTGCGTCGGTATACCCGTCCTCAATGTCAGGGATGGTCTTGACTCCTTGGGATTTCTTAAACATCTTTTCCAGTTTGCTCAGCTTTAATGCGGTGGGGTCCACTTCGGACTCGAAGGGAGAATCCGGTACATTGATAGGCGTGGGCGCCTTGGATAGTTGCGGTACAATCAGGGGCGGAGCCGGCCTCGTTGGAATGTCTGTATCCTCTTGGATATTTTGGACATTTGGTGTTTCCTCAGGTATCGGAACCCTTGGTGGAGGAGGAGCTTGATGTGAAGCAGATGCCTTGGCTTGCTGTTGTAGCCTTATGATTAACTCTGCTTGTTCAGTCATAACTGTGGCTTGTTGTCTGGCGAACTCCGCTTGTCGGACAGCGTCTTGCTGCATAGTTTTCATGCTCTCTTGGAGCTGGCGCACCATCTCCTCTAAACTTGCCATACTACTCTGATCTAGCTGTATTGCCGGTATATGTTCCCTTTCTGCGGGAGAAACATGACTCTGATTCCTACTATACCTAGGCGGGGTGGATGAAGCCCTTTGAACTGTTTGTTGAACTGATATCCTCTGCCTAACTGCCCTCCGTTTGGTAACCGGGGGTAGAGAATGATGCACTGGTTGTCTATCTACCAAATCCTCAGATCGATGAAGTCGACGACCTCTTGTCCAGAGTGCTTGGGGGATATCTGCTTGGTCTGAAGCAATTGTGCTAAACTACCTAGCAAAAAGATAAATAAAACAGTAATAAGGAAATAAACAACCAGAAAATGGACAGCATAACAGTGTAAATAAACACACAACACACAGTTGGGCATAATAACACACAGTCGATAAGCCAAATACACTGTTCTCAAACACTGATTATTGTCCCAAATCACTGGCCCCGAAAACTGAGTCTGATACCTGCAGATAACTGATTTCCAAAATACTGATGCCCTCAGGCCTGATACCCAGACTTGCAAACTGATACATACAACCTGTAGAGATACACTCTGACAGCACATATCAAGCAAGTAAGAGCCAAAAACACCCTTATGTTGGGGTAGGGTTTTCCTGTCCTATTTTGTCAGGAGCTAGGGTTTCACTATGCACACAGCAGTTTCAAACAACCTATAATCGGGTAAGCAACCTGTCCTAGCTTGGAATGGTCACTATGGATTCCGAATATGCACTAGGTCGAAATGGTCAAAAAGGGTGTCCCGGTAAAAATCGGGGTTTGTGTTCCCATACTAGCAGAGCCCGTAACCGGTAAGCCTTATGGCGCGCAGCCTCTGGCAAACCACTCAGGAATAGCAGATGGTAAACACGGTGTCCTAGGCGCACCAATGCACATGCAATGCAAAGAAACACAAAAGTGTAGACAAAACAAGATATCATGAGTTCGAGTCAAGTTCTCTAACTCCCCAGCAGAGTCGCCAGAAACTGTAGACGTCCCCGAACGTCCCCGGAGGGAAATCCTGTTTTGTTCATTGGGTTCACTACAGTTTAGGACTCAAAGTCACGGTCCTGTATCTAATCTCGCAGAGTGCAATGCAAGACCGATGAATCATCAAAGAGTCCAAATCCGGCAAATCGTTTTTTAAAACAGATTTTTTTGAAAGAAGTGCCAAACATGGACTGCTTTGCCAGATACAGAGTCGCCACCTAAATATTTCATTTTGGGAGAATTTAGGAAACTCTGACTCGTTGCCTAAGGCCACGCGTCCGTCATCACCAAAGTTGCCTCGGCTTGAGAACTTGGGTACGATTGGGGAATGTCAGCTATGAGCACCCCCTCTCACCCGATCCGAAGATCGGCTTCTACTAACCATGATATCTCGTTTTGAAAACGTTATGCGTTCTTATTCCGATTAATTAGCTAATCTTACTATGTGATGCGCACAACACAAAAGTATAGACTAGATCGCCCCATTTGGAACAAAGCATTGCATATCCGCTCGTTTGAAAGATGGTTTGAAATTTGCTACTCGCAAGTAGGCTAAAACACAGATTTCAACGAGTTGTTCTAACTCAAACAATCCAACTTTCACCCACAGGCATTCAGGCAGTTATATCATTTCAGCACATAGCCTCATGGTAATGCATGCTAACATGGCAACACTCACACGCATGCAAGGATGCTAAAGCATAAAAGCTTATCGAGTACTCCGAGCCAAAACAGAAACTAGTTAGTAATCATATGCATGATCCTAATTCATGTTGAGGTGGCTAATGCAACACATGCAAGATGCAACTACTATAGGCTCGGCTATTCTAAGATGGCATATGATGATGCTACAGTTAACACGTATTCAACTTAGAATTGAAATACAAATGCAGTTAGTATGATGCACCGAGTCCGGTGTGTGCAATACGAATGAATGTATGCAAACATGCTATCATAAGTATGCTAATAGAAACATGCCCTAAACTAACCAACGAAACCTAGTAAATAAAAGGAAAGAAAGATGTGGGGTTGGAAAACATACACACACTCACGCACACTTATTACACAATTGCCCTTACTCGGAGGGTCCGAATAAATATTACAAAACAAATAAATAATTGACTATTCTAGCTAATTAAATATTACAAAAACTTCTAATTAATTAACAAATTAATTACAGAAAGAAGGTGGTCGTAGCCTCGCCTTGGAATGCGCGAATGATGCATGCTTGACTCGCCTTGCTCAGAAACCCGTACCATGCCACTGTTGCCTCTGTTTACACTGCCTTGCTCCTCTGAAAATTATGAAAGTTTCCATAACTGCTTTAAACTTCATCCTGAGTATTTTGGAGTTCCACCGGCCAGAACAAAAGGCCACCGGCCATGGAAAAGGGATTATCGGCCAAAGCTTGTGTCATCGGCTGGACACTGATGGCCGGTCGGCACTGTAAGTGGCCAGTCGGCCATTTTTTCCTATAGAGCCCTGTTTTGACAGCAGCAGAGGACAGACAGTGCATGGTATGGAATTTTCAAAGCAATGTGTGCGTGGCCCCTCTCCCAATCATATTATAGACTCAAGGGAGTATGGCCCTCGGTACTCGAGCCATCAATCACGCATTTCGATGCATGATGGCCAAAGACACCAAGTTTGCAATTCAATGTAAATGCATGCAACAAAACAAATGAGTGCTAACGCCATATCATATTGAGATAAAGGGGATCGGCGACCGAGGAATGAGACGTGTTTCATCACTTTAAGTACGAACACGCCTCATTCCTCATGCTTGGTTTGACACCCCAAACCAAGAAAAAATGTAATGCATGTGTGAGATGTGACTCAAGTATGCACATGAGGCTAAGGTACCAAAACATGCCAAATGTAATGTGACCTATAATGCAAGTATGTAATGTGTCAAACATGCAATGCAAACATGATGTGCAACTAGCTAAGCAACAATGCAAACATGCAAAGATGATACGATGCAAACATGAGACCAAAGTAATGCAACATGTCAAAACATGCAATGGTGGACTTAAACTGAAATGGGAGGCCTCAGCCATGCCCCAAAACAGTGGCTATAGATAATGCACAAGGACACAAATCATGCATGCACGCATGCACATACCAAGGCCTATCACCTAAGCATGAAAGGGGGCAACTCTAAGCATACTTAGAGACGATATACATGGACATTAAACACTCATGTTAAACTCTGAAAAGCATGCGAAGGATAAAGCCAAAACATGCTAGGGAATAGATGCGAAATGAAAGGCATTTAAGGCCACAAAAGAGAGCATTACTTAGCACTTACCCCAAGCAAACATGACATGGATTTTTCAATGCAAAACAGAGTTTTATCATGCAAAAATGAGCCCCAAAACCCACTGATATGGCAACCTAAAGCCTCAAACACATAGGCATGCACAATGCTTCATTTCAAGGCACAAAAGGACACCTCTTCAAGGCATGGAAAGAATGATGAATGCAAGCATTTAAGAACAAAACATGGACTGAAATGGCACAATAAGTGATTCCAAATCACTGAAATAGCCAAGGTAATGCATGCTAATGACTCATACACCCGATGCCAACATGCTAGAATGCAAAGGGGCTATATAAAGCATGAAAGGTATGACCAAACCAATACCCAACAGACCTCAAGCATGATGAAACATGACCAAAAGCTTCAAAAAGCTAGGCAAAAAGATGCAACCATGATGGTCTAATGGCAAGGTGTATTCCTAGGCAACATAGAGGAATGCAAGGCAAGTATGATAGGCATGCAAAGGGTCAACAAACCAATATGCAACAGGGGTAAGACATGCTAAATGAACACCAAATAACCTCTGAAATAAGGCCAAACAAGGCTAGGCATGCATGCTACCATATTAGGCCAAAAACATGAACAAAAGAGAGACTAAGGGAGAGGGGTGTCTCTCCCCTATGCAAGACCTCAAAACCTCTTCTTCACCACTGAAAATCCTCTAGATTTCAGTGGTGAGAAGACCGATACACAAAAGATTCCAAAGCTTAGCAAAGAGAGTACAAAAGGGGCCAAACAAGGCCTAAGAGAGGGAGGTCGACCCCCAATGACCTCAATGAAAGATCTTAAGCATGCAAATACAATACTTTTTTCAGTTATACACAAAGTCTAAAACAGCATGCAAAGTATGTTAAAAGCTAGTGCAAGATTGAGGAATATAAAGCCAAAGTGTTTATCCTTGAAGAACTCCTCAAGAACAGCAAGTCCAGCCCCTTCCTTCTGATTAAAACCAGCTCAAAACTTGAAGAACAAACCCTCAACACCTCCAAAGTCGAAGTATGGTGTAATAGTAGGTGACTTAGTGCAAAACTAAGAACAAATGCACTTTTGAGCCCTCTAACCCACAAAAACGAGGAGAAAGAGGGAGATATAGAGAGAGAAGGTGTATATATCATATATATATGTATTAGGTCTAGTTTTGCTCAACCTTTTCAAAGGAGAAGAGCGGTCTGCTTATATAGACAAGGCAAATGTCTAAGCTTCCAAGAGAATCTAATCAAAAGAGGTCAAGGCTTCTTAAAGAAGCTAAGGCAAAGGGGCCAAGGCTTCCTGAGGAAGCTGAGACAGGGGTTCAAGCTTCTTGAGGAAGCTAAGACAAAGGTCCAAGCTTCCTCAAGAAGCTAGGACAAAAGGGTGCAAAGGGTGCAACTTCTCCATACACGTGTATGAAGGACAAGTCCGTGCACTCCAACTGGCACAGGTGGCATGCACCATGCCTGAAAAAGGCAAAAAGGAGGTATCAGCCAGAAAAGAGGTCCATCGACCAACCAAATGGCCGACCGGCCAAACAAATGGTCGGTAGAGAGAAATAAAGGCCGGTGGCTTCATGCCACGGCCGGTGGGTTTAAAGGATGGCTGACAAGCCACCTCCTACCCTCAGGTGCAAAAATAAACAAGTTCTTAGTGCAAAACCACGCACAGAATAGTCCAGTCAAGAGATCCTGAGGCAAGACGCGCGGCCGAGACTTCCGGGAACTCAAGACGAACACAAACATGGATGATCACCGAGCGTTCAAACGGTGACGTCCAAATCTTGAGGACGGTCAAAAATGGGGTGTCTACAGAGGGGAGGATTTTCAATGTCATAGCCTCATCAGTTTCTCAATGCTCAATAGGTCAGCTCTCTCTCTCTCTCTCTCTCTTTAATATGAAACCCACCTTAAGTCAATTTATATGAAACCCACCTTATGGGTGATTAGCAGCCAAATTATTAGGGTTTTGTTTGCAAAGTAAAGGTAATACTCTCATCTCTATTGTGTGTGTATATATATGTGTGTGTGTATATATATGTATATATATTAAAATCTTCAATATGAGGGTTTTCCCTCTGTTTTTTTTTTTTCTAGATGCATGTAGGATTTTGGGTATATTTTTATGGGTTTTGTTGATTTTATATATATATATTATCTATGTATATATACACACATATATGAAGAGTTAGTTGGGTTCCACGAATCCCATCTACTTTGATTTTTAGTAGGAATTTATGGGATTGTATTGAGTTACTCTATTGAATGGTTGTTGTGCCTTTTTTTTTTATGTTTAATAACCATTCTATCTTCCTTGCTTATTAAGTATTTGTTAAAATGTTTCAATGGAATTTACACACACACAAAAATAAATAAATAAATAATGAAATTAAACTTCATCTAAAACATACTTTGTCATAAATATAATATTTTTTTTTACTGGTGCACACACAATAAATTTGCAATTTATAATTTTACCACAAATTGACTTTAACACACCAGAAACATTGGTAATTTTCATCATAAAAGTTCATATCTGTCTAATGATGTGTATCTTTTTTTTTTTTGATAAATAAACAAATTTTATTAATATGATGTGCATCCTTTTAAGAGTGGACATTATTAATTTAGCCGAGAGAATGCATTAAAAAAAAAATCAGAACAAGATTGAAACCTTAAACAAATAAATTATGGGTCAAAATTAAAAAAATAAATTATACAAAAACAAATCAAACTTGAACTTAGGCTTTTTGTACACAAAAAGCAATTGTCAAAAATGACCAATTGGATAGAGATAAAGTCATTCTGATTCATTTTTTATTTTTGCAATCTCATTAATCATAATTGCCAATTCTCATTCCTTTTCCGTACTGTGATTTAAAATTTCTTTTCCAATTTTCGGTACTTAGATCTCAGCCCAAAATTTTAGAAATTAGGATACTTTGTTAGTGCTGAATTTATCTGTGAATAGAATCACTAATTAACTTATGGGTGACCCTACAAATTTGGATACTCTATTTTTTTTTTTTTTTTTCATCCCATCATCCCCACCATCACCAACAATGTCTCACTCTCTATCAAATCAAATCAAACCAAATGGGGGTTATTGCGTGTATATATATTGATTACAGTTTTTTTTTTTCCCAAGATCAAACTGTGAGGATTTTCCCTTTGTTTTTTTTCTAGATGCATGTAGGATTTTAGGTACATTTTTATGGGTTTTGTTGATTTTTCTTATGCATATATATTATCTATATATGTATACACACATATATGAAGAGTTAGTTGGGTTCCACGAAACTTATTTACTTTGATTTAGTAGGAATTTGTGGGACTATTGTATTGAGTTACTTTATTAAATGGTTGTGGTGCCCTTATTATCATTTGGTTGTTACTAAAATGTTTGATAACCATTCTATCTTTCTTGCTTATTAAGTGTTTGTTAAAATGTTTCAATGGAATTTACACACACACAAAAAAAGAAAAAAAAAACGAAATTAAACTTCATCTAAAACATACTTTGTCATAAATACATATATATATATATATATATATTTTACTGGTGCACACATAATAAATTTGCAATTTATAATTTTACCACAAATTGACTTTAACACACCACAAACATTGATAATTTTCATCATAAAAATTCATATCTGTCTAATGATGTGCATCCTTTTTCTTTTTCTTTTTTTGATGAATAAACAAATTTTATTAATATGATGTGCATCCTTTTAAGAGTGGACATTATTAATTTAGCCGAGAGAATGCATTAAAAAAAATAATCAGAACAAGATTGAAACATTAAACAAATAAATTATGGGTCAGAATTAAAAAAATAAATTATACAAAAACAAATCAAACTTGAACTTAGGCTTTTTGTACACGAAAAGCAATTGTCAAAAATGACCAATTGGATGGAGATAAAGTCATTCTCATTCATTTTTTATTTTTGCAATCTCATTGATCATAATTATCAATTCTCATTCCTTTTCCTTACTATGATTTAAAATTTCTTTTCCAATTTTCGGTACTTGGATCTCAGCCCAAAATTTTAGAAATTAGGATACTTTGTTAGTGCTAAATTTATCTGTGAATAGAATTAGTAATTAACTTATCTTTTCCCTACAAATTTGGATACTCTGTTTTTTTTTTTTTTCATCTCATCATCCCCACCATCACCAACAAAGTCTCACTCTCTATCAAATTAAATGGGGGTTAAGGAAAAAATTGGTTTCATGTTAACACCCATTTTTATTTCATGTTAGTCAAATGGGTTGAGGATTGTTAACATTAAATGGGTTAATGTGAACATTAAGGTTAAACTGACTGTTAACATTAAGCTGAAACTAAAATAGATGGTCATATTTTTACTCATCGTTTCAAATTAGACAAAATATTTTTGGTATTTATTGAATACTTTTGTATTTACTTAAGCTTTATCTGGAACATTATTCAGTGGTGATTTGCAAAATGATAATGAGTTGTGGTGCACAGCAAATGTGAGTAGTGGGTTTGTTTTGGGGTAATGTTCTTATAATTATTATTATTATTATTATTTTGAGAAGTGCTCTTACTAATTTTAGATTTGGTGCTCCTTCATTTCTAAAAGATGTATTTTGTTTATCATGATTCTTTTGGATATATTTATTTATTTTGAGTTAGTTTTTTCAATTGTTTTTGGTATTGATATATATCTAAGAAGGTTTCAATTGCAATAAGAGTACTTCAAAGTAGAAAATCACTTCTAATTTAATTTCTTTATTTATATATATGGTAATTTGTATATGAAGCATTGTGTTTGTGGTCCTATATATCTGAATCATTGCTTTAAATTTGCTTAATAGGTTCACATTAGAGAGCTTGAGGAAGAAGTGAAACTTCTAAACAGCCTTTCACATCTGAACATTACGGTAAGTATTTGATTTGCATTCTTTTTTTTTTTTTTGATAAATAAGTATTTGATTTGCATTCTTACTAAAGCATTTTAATGTTTCCTTTTGTTGGTCATCCCTTAGAAAACAATTCAAATATCTTTCTGTGCTTATCTATTAATTCTTCAAAAGGTAAAGTATAACTTCCAATTTCTGGTTGTAATAATAACATTCTAATGATTTGAGCACATGCAAGTTTGTTCAAATATAAGTGGTGATCCTCTCCACCATGCACAGAACTTTAAACCCAATTAAAATCCATTGGGATTTCTGTTTTATAATTTGTTGTGGTATTGCTTTGTTTTCACTTATAAATTCAAATGGCTTTGGTAATTAATTATTGCTTTCTTGAAAGTTGATAATTATTTTCTTTTATCCACCAATGTTGATAGCTATTATGGGCAATTTGGAAGTTGATTTCAATAATTTCTGACTTCCATGATTCTTTGATTCTGAAGACCAACACATGCTCTACATCTTTGATTTGTGGTAATTCTCTCTCTCTCTCTCTCTCTCAAGATTTATATTTAATGGGTTCAATAACTTTTTCGTGGTGAGCACCCGAACTTAGATTTTTAGATATATTTTTAATGTGAATGGTTTGTTATTCCATGCTTTTATTGGTATATTAGTATCGGGATTTTGGGGGTTTTAGTATGTTGTTATTGTATTATTGTATAAAGAGGTTTTCATTTGAACCTTTCTCAAATTTGTTTTTTTTCCCCCCAATATTTAATGTACATTTGTAACTCATCATACACCACCAGTTGAGCCCATGTGTGTTTGGATTTTATTTGAGGCTGAAGATTCATAATGGAATGATTCCCACTCACTCCCATCCGCTATCTCAGTTAAATCTAATAAAATTTTGGTTTTGTTTAATTGGTACAAATGTATTCAATTTCCATGGAATTCGAAACTTTACCAATGTAAGCAATTTCAGGTTGAGGCATGAGTTATAGATATAAAAAGTAAATTCATGACTTAATTTGTTTTATACTTATAGAAGTTGAGTTGGAGTTTTTATTTACTAAGATTTCAAATTCATGACTTCTTTGTGTAAATGATTGGCTTGGTATTTGTTAGCCTTTTATTTGTTAGCCTACTTTCAATTTGATTTCCAAATTCTATTTTTTTCATAGTGTAATGATTTAACTATGTTTATTGTGAAATCTAATCTCTTTTTATTCTTGGTATTATTGATTGGTAGGTTATTGATATTGACATAAAACAGTGCATCGTTAGCTTAAATTTTATATTATTAGTTTGGCATCTGTATATGTGTGTAGTTTTGATTGATTGCTTGAATTAGATGGTTTGATTCTTGGTCTAAAGAAACTAACAAAATGCATAGGAAAACAATGTCCTATTCAATTCAGTTAAATTGATAGTATTTTTATGGGTTTTGTTGATTTTTCTTATGCATATATATTATCTATATATACACACATATATGAAGAGTTAGTAGGGTTCTACGAAACTCATTTACTTTGATTTAGTAGAAATTTGTGGGACTATTGTATTGAGTTACTTTATTGAATGGTTGTTATGCCCTTATTATCGTTTGGTTGTTATTAAAATGTTTGATAACCATTCTATCTTCCTTATTTATCAAGTGTTTGTTAAAAAGTTTCAATGAAATTTACACACACACAAAAAAAGAAAAAAAAAAAATCGAGATTAAACTTCATCTAAAACATACTGTTATAAATATATATATATATATTTTTTACTGGTGCACACACAATAAATTTGCAATTTATAATTTTACCATAAATTGACTTTAACACACACCACAAATATTGGTAATTTTCATCATAAAAATTCATAATTGTCTAATGATGTGCATCCTTTTTTTTTTTTTTTTTTTTTTTTTTTGATAAATAAACAAATTTTATTAATATGATGTGCATCCTTTTAAGAGTGGACATTATTAATTTAGCTAAGAGAATGCATTAAAAATATATATATATATATATATCAGAACAAGATTGAAACCTTAAACAAATGAGTTATAGGTTAGAATTAAAAAAAAAATTATACAAAAATAAATCAAACTTGAACTTAGGCTTTTTGTACACGAAAAGCAATTGTCAAAAATGACCAATTGGATAGAGATAAAGTCATTCTCATTCATTTTTTATTTTTGCAATCTCATTGATCATAATTACCAATTCTCATTCCTTTTCCTTACCGTGATTTAAAATTTCTTTTCCAATTTTTGGTACTTAGATCTCAGCCCAAAATTTTAGAAATTAGGATACTTTGTTAGTGCTGAATTTATCTGTGAATAGAATCACTAATTAACTTATGGGTGACCATACAAATTTGAATACTCTGTTTTTTTTTTTTTCTTCATCCCATCATCCCCACCATCACCAACAAAGTCTCACTCTCTATCAAATCAAATCAAATGGGGGTTATTGTGTGTGTATATATTGATTACAGTTTTTTTTTTTCCAAAATCAAACTGTGAGGATTTTCTCTTTGTTTTTTTCCTAGATGCATGTAGGATTTTGGATATATTTTTATGGGTTTTGTTGATTTTCCTTATACATATATGAAGAGTTAGTTGGGTTCCACGAAACCCATTTACTTTGATTTAGTAAGAATTTGTGGGACTATTGTATTAAGTTACTCTATTGAATGATTGTTGTGCCTTTATTATCGTTTGGTTGTTACTAAAATGTTTGATAACCATTCTATCTTCCTTGCTTATTAAATGTTTGTTAAAATATTTCAATGGAATTTACACGCACACACAAAAAGAAACAAGAAAAAAACCGAGATTAAACTTCATCTAAAACATACTTTGTCATAAATATAATTTCTTTTTTACTGGTGCACACACAATAAATTTGTAATTTATAATTTTACAATATTTCTTTATATTTCTCAATGTCTTAAGTATTTGGTATGTTTTTCGATAAATTACATTTGTATTCAACTACATTTTGATAAATTACATTTGTATTCAACTACATCGTGTCATTACGCACGAGCATACTTTTTATTTTGTTGAGCATACTTTTTGTTCTGTACTTTACATACCTCTTATTCTTTCCTTTTTATTCTGTTTATGTACTTGCTCTTCTCATCTTTATTGTAACCCTCTCTTTGAAATTAATTTTTATATTTTATTATCCGATTTGCTACTAAAATTGTTAAAAGTTCTTTACGAAGAATAATATTTCTTTATATTTTTTCAGTGTTTTTATCAAAAATCAAAAAATGCTACAGACTCTACAAATTTCAACATGATGCGTATAAATTACAACTACATTTTGATACTAACATAATTTACACTGTGCCTTTAGGTAGTTCAATTTCTCCAGTTGTCATATTCATGCACAAATGAACTTCTTAAAGCAGGTTGTTAACTACATTATTAAACCTCATTCTGCCTTCTTACAGTTATCTTTGTCTAATTTACATAACCAGACACTTTCAGGTTGAGACACCATTGACCTTCAACCTCTAATTATGGACAACATTACCATTTTTGGTCACGTAAGTTGTTTTCTTTTTAATTTATTTGAAAAAAAATACACCTTTCTTATAAGTTGAAGTCAATTTTCTTTTCTTTTCATTTCATTATTTTTTATCTAATTTCCTGATAACAAAATGCTTTTTTATGATGGATGGAGACTTATGTCAAACTATAATATTGACTCTTTTTACTCATTTTCTTACATGCATACATTTTTAATTTTTTTTTTACCTCTAATTCTTTTGTATTTATGGTTTCAATTTCTTCAAGAAAGAAATGCTAAGAGTGTTTTGATATTTATATAGATTTTCTTCTACTAATATACTAACTTTTTTTATTTTCATAAATTTCTAGATGCATGCTCCTCATTGGGGATACATAGAAGTTGATACAAAGACTTTTTGAAAAGTGATGAGGCGCTTCTACGAATTCTAAGAAAGAACAAGTTTGAAAATCATATTTATTTTTGTGAAAAGCGTACATATGCTAGCTACGATCTAGATTTTGTATAGTTTCTTATCAATGTGAATTTTAGTTTTGTAAAGCCTTTTATCCATGTGCAATTTATAACTAAGTGTAGATGTATGTTATATAATATTCATTTGAATTATTCACTTGATCATATAATCTTTTTTTTTCTTTTTTCTTTTTTCTTCCTAATATGCTCTTGAATTAGCTTAAAGAAAACTAATCATATATATATATATATTTTATTGAATTTGAATTTTTGCTTTCTTATATATTTTTAACAAGAAGGGTGTTGCTTTTAATATAGGATTGGATTGTGTACGTATTAATCTTTTAAAATAATTGTTCATTGCACAATTTTTGTCATTTTTTTTTGAATTGCAAAGCACGGCTGGTGTGCTTTATTTATTTGTTATTTTTTTATATGGTGGAGCATTGATTGGCGTGCTTAATTTGTTATATGTTCTTTTTTTGGTATTGTAGAATATTGGTTGATGTGCTTAATTTGTTATTTGGCATTTTCTTTGTATTGCAGAGCACGAACTAGTGTGCTTAATTTATTTGTTTATTTTTTCTATTGCAAAGCATTGGCTGGTGTATTTTGTCTGATTTTTATTATATGTTTTTGTGTTGTGAGAATTACATTTTATTGTTTGTTTAAAATCTTAAAATTATTCCAATTACATTTTTATTCCAATAATATTTTCACCGTGCCTTTAGGCACGAGTATACCCTAGTATATATATATGTAGGGGGAGATAAGGGTAGTATTGAAATTTGTAGAATAATTATGAATGACATTAGCAGAATCTATTTGAATTTGGACAGATGGGTAACAAAAGAGGATTTTTGTATATTAGTTTCAAAAGTAAGGGATGTCTTTATTATTTTTGAAACTACAAGGGAGGTCCCTGCAATTAAGGAAAACCTCAAGGGAGGTCAGTGTAATTTATCCTTATTTTTTTAAACTTTTAAAAAAAAAATTGAATCACTATATATATCTAAATCATAACAAATTATTTGGCCAATACTAAAAAAAATAACAAAAATTATTTTTCAAAAAAATAAAAAAATAATTTTTCAAAAAAATATAAAATAAAAAATAATTTTAAAGAACAAAATAAAAATTATTGTTTTGAATTGTTTTTTAATAAAATTTTATAAAGAGTTTTTTAATTGAGTTTTAAGTTATGTATTTGGTTATGAGTTTTGAAAATAATTTTTGAATTAAGTTTTGAGTTATATATTTGGTTATGATTTGAATGTGGAGTTGTATTGTGAGTTTAAAATATTAAAAAAATAAAATATTTACAATAAAATTATATATTTAAAATAAAAAAATAAAATTGTATTAAACATTTTTAAATATCTAAAAAAATATAAAAAAATTCAAAATACAACTCAAAATTTAAAAACTCAAAATACAATTCAAAACTTTTTTCAAAACTTATAACTAAACAAATTTTTTCTTTTCAAAACTCAACCTATAACTTCACACTCAAATCATGATTTTAAAACTAAATCAGATGGAGCAAAAAAAGCTCCAAAGGGTGAAACAAGAAAAATTACACAAACTACAAAAAAAATCATCAATCTTCTTACAAATATAATTTAAAAAAGAAAACCAAAATCTATATCAAAATAAAACCCAAATCCGTCCTCGCCATCGTCTCTACTGCTGCTCAACTCCTGCAATTGGTTTTCCAATCGGAGGGTTTGGAGCTGTCAATCAAAACCAGAAGTTAAGATTCACAGTTGTGCTAAATGAAACTCCTAATGGCTGTTAACTGCTATATGTTCCCACAACCTTGCAGTAATCTCTATGTTTAATTGTCATCGTTTGGCATTGACTTTTTTAATTTAAGATTTTTTTAGTTGGACTTTTTTAGTCTCAGTTTGATTTGACTTTTTTTGGTTTTTTTTAATTTTTATGAGAGAAAAAAGTATAATAATTATGATTGGGATGTGACATTTTATCTTATTTACTTATGTAATTAATTTTATTTTTTTATACTTTTTTAGCTAAAATCTAAAACCAAACAAAGTTTAATTCAAGTAATGCTTTAAGAAAGGACATAGTATTATTTGAGTGGTTTTTGGGAGCTTTATCATCGAGTAGTAAATAAGGCCTTTTAAAAAATTCTCCCAATCATGAGGTTTTCTTTGATGGTGTAGTTATGTTGTGCCTAATAAACGTAATGTGTCATACTTGAGCCGTGGTCTATATCTGAATGTTACAATTATTTGATCTACTTTCTCAATGCTGCATTGAGCTGAGTTGAGTTTGGTTGTTTGTTTTTTTATTTTATTTTATGATCAGCTTTATATATTTACTGTTCAGAATCAAGAGATTTTTGTTACAGAACATATATGATATATGTCAACCCATATGAACTAAATTCCAGGGATCAATTTTAGTGTTATAGACTGTTTTATTTTATTGCAAGTGTACTAAATTGTGTAAATAATGTTTTGTGTCAATGGTTGAGCAACAATAAAAAAATAATAGCTACACTTTATGTTAGCGTAAATTGAATTTGTGTGCATAGTTAAGCATCTTCAGCTGGTTCTCTTCCGTTTAGCTCCAAGATCTCTTATCAGATATATATTAGTGCTAATTTTAAGTGATTAATACCCAAAGGTATTGTGGAAGGTAGAATTCTTCTCTACAAGGAACGTGAGATAACTTGTCCTTCTTTTACTCTACCTAAGAGAAACCAAAACATTACTGATCACTCCCTAGTCGAAAGGATCCTCCGACAGTCAAGTTAGAATACTGTTTGCCATGATAATTTGTATTTAAAAAAAGGTTCTTGGATTGCCTCTAGTCTGTATTGTTTATTTCACCTGTTTCACCTTTATAGTTTTCCTAACTTAAATCTCATTCGTTGGATCAATATTTGATATAAGGGTTTTGTCTGTTCCTAACTCTAGTTCAGGCAAGTGATCAAGTTGCCTTTGCTTTTGATCGTTGGATCATCATTTTATCAATGGCTTAGATTATGTCAGATGTTAATGGCTAACTTGCCAATTGTTGTGTTCGTTGGATCAGGTTAATCGAACGAACTTACCGTCTAATAGGCCTGACTCTATATTCATGTTTTTACTGTCTTGATGTTTACACCAAAAATAAACACTAAACTAAATCAAATTCCTTAGAATAATGGTAAGTTCAAGTATCGATCTATAGGGACGATTGTGAAATTAAACTAATTTAAATGCTAAATTCCTAAATTAATCTTGATGAAAAAAATGGTTGTTCATAACCTAATAATAATTAAATTAAACAAAGCAATTAGACTAGCGATTAAAATTGAATTTGGAATTACTGATTGCGGAAAAACCTAGGGTAATAAATTCACCACTAATTACATAAATAAGGCTTCAATTTGAGACTCAATTATGTTACGGTTCGAACGGAATAATACTTCGCAACTACAAATTCGAAGCATTTATCAAGAAAATCATCACATTCAATGTACGGGCATGAACCATCTCAAGTAGTACGAATCGTTCGCTCTAAACTAGGGTAGCGACACAACTCGTCCCTCGTAGTATGGTTCGTCTCATGCCTTGAATATGAAAGAATAAAAACCATTGTATGGAAAGCATTCAACAATCACAGAAAGCAAAATACTTAAAGAGATAATGAAAAATATATATTTGAAATTTCTTAAACACCATACAATTTGTTCAAACCTTTACATAATCAAAAAGTAAAGAGAAAACTTAATTACATAACTAGGGTTTCATCAAAACCCTAGAAAAGGGAGCCTAGCCACTCATGCAGAAGTGAGAAGAGGTAGATGTAGAATAACCATCCATGGAATAGCAAGCTTGGAAATCCTCTCTTCCAAATCCTAGCCTCTTCTTTCTCTTGGAATTTTTCAGAACCCTAATCCAATATTTTTCTGTCTCTTTATACCTCTATAATTTTTCCTCACATTCAAAATATTAAACAAACTTCCTGAGATAGGGTCGTACATGCGAGAATTTCCACCGCACGTGCAACGTAAGTTCCGCACGATGTGAGAATGGGCCTCCGCATGTGCAATTTCTTTAGGGCCTGTTTGGCTGCGATGGATGGGTTGCACGTGTGGGAAGCATTTTTCTCCGCACTTTTCTGCATTTTTGCTTATTTTATGCTCCCACTGTGTCCAACCTGATTAACATTAAACATGCATAAAATATATAATTTGACAAGCAAGTAGGATTAAGAGATCTTAATTATTGGCCTCAATGTTGTACAATTTGGCCTCGATCACTACCATTAGATAAAGATGAATCCGACGTTCCTTTTATATTCTGTGAATTTCCTTCTAGAAGGAGATCTTTACTTTTCATTGCTTCTTACGATCTTAGCCATGCCTCATTGTACTGCCTTTCTTTAATGGCTTCTTAGAAATTCATCTGGGCCTTTCTTTTCTTTTGGGCTGATTTGCCTACTTGCTTCAGGTTTGGGCCAATATTTTATCCCTCCACAGACATGTTTGTTTGGACGGATTGGATAAGAGAGATTGTAATGCAACGAATTGATAGTCTTGAGATATATAGTCCTTGGACTATTTGCTTGGAAATGATGTGTATCCTTGTTTGTTTTTCATGGGATTAAATGTCTGAAAATGACATTTTAGTGAATCTAATGTTTAGTTTGAAAATTATGAAATATATTGTTTAAATTGTTATAATGGCAAACTAAATTTGAAGTATATTTTATTTTATTTTACAAAGGCCATTTTTAATTTTATTTAAATACAACATTAGAAGTATATTTTCATTTATGATTTTGCTAATACAAAACAGAAAAAAGAAAAAAAGAGGGAGGGGGAGGGAAGGGTAAGACAAGACTATTAATACTATGTATATATCATGAGATTAATTTACACATATTTTAAAAAAAAAATTCAACATCTTAAAAAAAAAAAAAAATGAAAGAAATAATTGTTACATATATTTGAGGGTTAATTTCAGTCATTTAAGGTTGACTCAGTCCATCCATTTCTATCCTACTTCCCCCATGGGATTAAGTTATCTCATATATGAGGGATTATTAGTCCGACTAGACTATTAGTTTGGCCTTTTACTTTTCCAACCAAACATTGGACTATTCACTTTGTTGAATATGGAATCCAATCTCATGCCCTAATTCCACCAAACAAACATCCCCAAATAGAGATGAAATTAGGAGAAGACTATTGCGGGCCATGATCTCCTGCTTCTGTGAAAAATTCTATTTATTATTAACACTTTTAAAATATATATATATATATATATCTTATTTTATGAAAAAATAGCCCTTCATAAAATATATGTATCACATTTTTCTACCATCTTATATTCTCTTTTTATTTTCTACCTAATTTTTTTTTATATACTATTAGAGATTATTTCTATAGTATTTGATTTTTTTTTTCTGTGTATATATAATTTATTTGTCATATTATACATATATATACACTTGTATATATGGTAACAAAAAATTATTTATCTTTGACCCCTTCTAATGATGAAATTTTAATTCCGTCTCTGCTTCAAAGGTTCTTCAATTATTCGAACTGCAATTGGATAAGAATGGATTAAGTATGGCTGATTTGGAAATATATTATTCTTTTGACTTTTTAATTATTTGGTTATTAGTAAGTTATTTTAATTTTTGTGATTACAAAATTAATTGACATTTTTGGTCAATTTTTTGTATTGAGAAAGATGTTTGATATGATGTTAGAATATCAAATGACTAAATTGCCCCTATGACAACCCCCACGACGTTGGTAACGTGGCTTTACTTAAATTCAAAAGAAAGAAAGCAATGTGTTAAATTGTTAATCAATGCTCTCAGGGCAAAATCAACATTTCAACTCCTGTGGTGGCAGTTCCCAGGCATGTGATTCACGTTGTGGTTGTATTTGCTTTTCTTAATTTTTTCTTTGTTAGGTTATTTTCAGCATTAAACCAACTTCCCAGCGCCATTGTGTATGGTTTTTATTTTTTGATTAGGGGACAAATACGAGGAAAACAAATTAAAGAGATTAGGAAACCAAAAACAAAACAAATTACCTGGCAGCTAAACAAGCCGCGATGGTCTTGACACCCAATCTAATGGGAGGAAATTTCAAAAATGAGATTGTGCCACCTAATGAACTGCTTTGTTTGTTGATTTGACGCTCCATGAGAAAGAGAAGTCACCTATGTGTATGTTAGGTTCATTCGTTTGACATGAAGCTCATTCTGCAATGAATGCTCGTCACAAAAATGATAGCAGATTATTGGTTAGAATTTTAGGTCACGGTATCGAGTTATTAGTTTCTTTGATTTCGATCTCTTTAGAATTTGAATTTCTACTAACCGAACCATATGAGGCAATCAAACTAAGGTCTATTTTGATAATTAAAAAAACAAAAAATTAATTTAATGATTTATTGACTTATTTGAATCAAATCATTTTTTTATTTTTTTTTACACGCTTTTAAAAAAAAAGTTCAAAAAAAATCACGAAGTCAACTTTTTTTTCCTAGTTGTCAAAAACAAGCCTAAGGGATCATTTGAGAAGTGTCAAAAAAAAATTTAATATTAAAATATGAGAAAAAAAATCAAGCACTCTGTACGGTTTGAAAATTTTGAAAATAATTGCATGGGTTTTCAATCTGTAATTTTTTATTTTTAGTAATTTAAAAAAAAATTAAAAGATAATTTAATAAAAAAATTATAAAATCAACTAATGAAATTATTAACGTATGACAATAAATTATACGAGCCAAATTGAGGTCTCGTTTAGGAATAGATTACTTTCGTAATTTTTTAGTTTTTTTGCTAAAATATGATATAAAAAGACGTTAATATATTTGGAATGACTTTTTAATTTTTTATGAAAAGATATGTAAAAATAAAAAATAAAAGAAAAAGAAAAATTTAATTTTTTTAATAATATTTTAACTTTTAAATTAAAACGGTTATAAAATAACACATACTTTCTCCAAAAATATGAAATGATTACATTAGCCACCTTAATTTAAGTGGATTGATTGGACAATATAACTGAGTTGCTCCACTCAATTAAAGCTAATCTCAACAATTGCCAATAAATTAAAGGGAAAAGTTAGGGATCATGAAAATTTTGTCATGAAAGTGATCATGAAAAATTTATGACCCTTGGATTACCTTGATTAGTGTGTTGTGTTGTATTCTAAGTGTAATCCAAAGGTCACAAAACTTTCATGATTATTTTCATGAAAAATTTTTCATGATACCTAGCATTGCTGTAAATTAAAACGTACGTAGCTTTCAACTACCGAATTTCTCTCTCTCTAATATGAGAGACTTCCTACCCTAGTTTTCTTCTGGGTATTTTCTCTGGGTCTTTCCTAGCCATTTGGGCGCTTGGCTTTAGCCTTTGCTTCTCACTACAATGTGCGTCCTCTTTGCTTCTCTTTGTTTTCTCCCTTTCTCTCATCCTTTCTGCACATTTGTCCTTTGAGTTTTGCCATGGCAAATGAACCTTTGGAGTTGAATGATTTGGGCTCTTTTGAGCTGGAGGAAAGCTCTGATGAGAGTATTGATAACTCCAACCTATGCTTGATTGGAAAGATTATGGCCTCCAAATCCCTAAATACGCAAGCGGTTAACTGTATTATCTTGGGGGCATAGGAAAACGAGAGCTGTAGTTAACATTTCAGCTTGGCCAGACAACGTCTTCCTCTTCAGCTTTGGGAATCTGGAAGACCGGGCTCTGATTATGAAGCAAGCTCCTTGGTCGATTATGGATAACCTGTTGGTGCTCCAACCTTTGGCAGTCGGCAAAACAATTTTCGAAATGGACTTCTCCTTCTGTCCCTTTTGGGTACAGGTTCATGGCTTACCAATGGAGCGAATGACTAGAAGGAATGTGCAGATTATCACAAGAAAGATTGGCAAGTTAATCGGAGTGGAAGCTCCCTCAGACGGGCTTCTGTTGGCACGAAGTTTTTTACGGCTTAGAGTGGAGATTAATATAGCAGCTCCCCTCCCTAAGGGGTTTATGTTGAAGAGACAAACTACCCACTTGCCGGAGGATAAAGACACCTGGGTGGAGTTTAAATATGAACGACTATCAGATTTTTGCTATGACTGTGGTAGAATTAGCCACTAGAAATCCTCCTGTAAATTTGTATCGCGAGAAGAAGGTCAGAATTCTGGTTATGGTCCTGGGCTTAGAACTGGGGTAGCAAAAAATCTGGGTTTATCAGTGGATTTCTATCAAGACCTGATTGATAAAATGGAAGATTGGCTTTGACCCTTTCTCCAACAGCGACAACCTCCGATCAAGACGAGTGGAGGTATCGTACATGGGACTCTGGTTACGGATCGCTCTCGTACAACCACAACAAAGAAACCACTACCATCCATACCACAACATCTAGAATCAGAGCCAGTTGTCATGGACAGCCTATCAACATGCGGTGCTCCTACTAGTGAAACGAAAAATCTGGTTAGTATTCCCTCTCCTCCTCGAAGCTATGAGATTTCGTTCTCCCAGAATATTCCCAATATGAGCTCTGGGTTTACCCCCTCCTTAAATATTCCCCAAATACCTCCTTTTGGTATTGTTACTATTCCTAGACCCAATACAACAAATATAAGTAGGCCATTTGGCCATAGCCTGTCCCCAAGCCTAACCCATTCTGGGCTACCATATTATGTGACCGAACCATCGGATAGCCCAACTTCACAAGATCACTCACACTTTCTTCTGTCTTTAGAGAATGAGTTCACAGGCCAGAATGGCCCAAGTGGCTCCACTGAGCCCACTAGTGAAATGTTAGCTATAGAAATTCCAAGGGCTTTTGAGATACTCTTATCCTCTGTCTTTACTGGACTCTCCCTCAAAAGGAAGGCTCTGGAGGAGCCCATTATTCTCTCACCCCCACCTAAGCTCCTCAAACTTAAGCACAAGCCCAGGACTGACTTGCCCTTAGACTTAACAACATCTACTGGACACAATCAAGGTAAACACACTGGCAAGAAGGGGAGCAGAGGAAGACCATCAAAGACCAAGAAACACATTAATCCTTAAGTACTACAGTTGAACTTGGTGGACATTGAAGTTCGAGATGAGATTTCGAGGTCCTTGGCTGACCCAGATTTCTGTTCACATGTTCCAAATACTTACCCTATGGTATCGCTGTTGGATGACTCTACAAGGGTGGTGGTGGCTAACCCTAAACAGCCACAGAAGTCATGTTTATAATCAGCTGGAACTGTCATAGGATTAGGGCAACCCTTGACAGGTCTAGATCTTACGAGGGTTGTGTACAACCCATCGCCCAGGAGTAGTTTTCTTGATGGAGACAAAGAACCGAAGGTCAGTTCTGGAGAGATAATGAGGAGTTTGTGCTTCCCAAATAGTTGTTATATGGATTCTGCGGGTTTAGCAGGTGGTTTGGCTTTATGGTGGACTTAGGAGGTCAATATTGATGTAAGACAAAAAAAAAATAGTAATCTAATGAGGTGTCTAATTTCTCGATTAGGAGTGGATTGGCTGGGTACTTTCATTTATGCACCCCCAAGGTTCAATCAAAGGGCTCGATTCTGGGATCAAATCACATCTATTGCCCACGACAACAGCCGTCCGTGGTTATGTATTGGTGACTTCAATGAAATTGGCTCTGTATGGGAAAAGGAAGGCGGGAGTGCTCTTAACCTCAGCAGAATTGAACACTTTCAGTGAGTGACGTCCGAATGTGATTTCTTGGATTTGGAATTCAATGGCCATGCTTTCACTTGGACAAATAATCAAATGGGCCAAGCGTGTGTTTGAAAACAGCTTGATCGAGTGGTTGCTAATGTAGCATGGAGGGAACTGTTTCCTTATGCACAAGTCTTTCATGAAGTTTTCTTGGGCTTTGATCATTGTCCGCTAGTTCTTAACACCTGTATTCCCCCACAACGAGTTCCTAAGCTTTTTAAATTTGAATCAACGTGGACAACATCCCCTCTTTGTCAAGAAGTTATAACATCAAACTGGGAGGTATCTTTAAGAGGCTCTCCCATGTTTTCCTTGTGCCAAAGACTTAAATCCTATAGAAAGGCCTGAAAGAGTGGAGTTCAAGAGAGTTTGGGAAAAAAACACAATTGGCAGACCTTCAAGCCCAGCCATCATCTGAGGAGTCCTTTCAGAATTAGAGAGCCATTCAAGATGAGATGGCTGGGACTTTATTGAAGGAGGAAATGTATCTTCAACAACGCTCGAGGGTACGTTGGTTATAGGCTGGAGATCAAAATTCTTCTTTCTTTCATGCATCAGTTACACAAATGAGTCAAAGGAATCAATTAGTTCGGCTTCTGGATGAGAATGGGTAATGGCTGACCTTAGACAACGAAATAAACACACACCTCTTGGCTTTCTTCTCCGACCTCTTTAAAAGTGAGCAACCAAGGGATATGGAGTCTTCTTTCTACGGCATGAAACTAGTTGTTACAACTGAAATGAATTTGAATTTGACTAAGCCAGTTATGGATGCGAAAATTAAAGCAGCTACCTTTCAACTAGGTTTCTTAAAGGCTCCTGAGCCTGATGGGTTTTCGGGGGTGTTTTATCAAAAATACTGGGCTGTTGTTGGGGCTAAAGTGTGTGAAGCAGTGTAGAGTTTTTTCAGGACCGGGCACATTCTCAATCGAGTGGAATCAAACAAATCTGGTGCTTATTTTGAAAATCCCAAACCCTAAAAAGTTGTCACAGTACCGTCCAATTAGCTTTTGCAATTTCAATCTAAAGATCATCTCGAAAATTCTTGCTAATCGGCTCAAACCCATTATGCAGCGGATTATCTCTTCTCACCAGTCAGCCTTTGTTCCTGGAAGAATGATATAGGACAATATTATTGTAGCTCATGAGGCATTTCATCATTTGAAGTTAAAGAAGAGAGGTGGGGTGCATGAGATAGCGGTAACGCTAGATTTTAACAAAGCCTACGACCAGGTTCAATGGAATTTCTTGAAAGCAGTTATGGAGAAGTTGGTGTTTGATAGAACATAGGTTGGTTGTATCATGGAAGTAGTGTCTACCGTCTCCTTTTCTATTTTTGCAAATGGTTTGAAAAAGGCTGCTTTCATCTCCTTCCAAGGCTTATGACAAGAAGACCCCATTTCACCGTATTTATTTGTGCTGATTACTGAGGCCCTGTCCCTTTCCCTCTTAAAGAGATGACATGCACAACAACTTTCTGGAATTAAGCTTAAACGGGGGTGCCCCACTCTTATACACCCTTTTTTTTTTTTTTGGCAGATGACACCATTCTTTTCGCCAAAGCGAATATGAAGGATTGCTTGGCTCTCAAATCCACTGTTGATGAGAATAGCACTGCCTCGGGACAACTTACCAATTTTGATAAATCTGGATTGTGTTTTCAACAAAATCTTCTACATCAGTCAGAAATAAGGTGTGCTCTTTATTAGGGATAAGGCCTGTCAATAGAGGCTCACGGTACTTGGGTTTACCATCCTCTTGGGGCAGATCAAAATATGCTGCATTGGGCTTTCTTATGGAACGAGCTGTGAGTAAGATGCAAGGCTGGAAACAACATTTGTTATCACAAGCTGGTAAAGAAATTCTTGTCAAGTCTGTGGTGCAAGCAATTCCTGCTTATGTGATGGCTTGCTCCGCTTTCCCACAAAAGTTCTATGAGCGTTTAAACTCTTATATTAGTAACTTTTGGTGGGGTGGTGACCCCATGGATAGAGGATTGCACTGGACAAGTTGGGACACCTAGACTTTAGCTAAATCTAAGGGAGGGATGGGCTTTCGAGATTTCAAAGCTTTCAACCAAGCCCTGTTTGCAAAACAAGCTTGGCGACTTCTAAAGAATCCTCACTCCCTTTGTGCTCAAATTTTGAAAGGGGTTTATCATCCACAATCCAATTTTCTAGTTGCGTCTAGGGGATGAAGGCCTTCTTGGGCTTAGGCCAGTATACTCAAAGGACGTGATCTTCTTGACAAGGGGTTATGTTGGCAAGTTGGGAATGACAAATCAATTCACTTTTGGGATGACAAGTGGGCGCCCCAATCTCACAGCTCTAAAGTTGCAACTCCAAAGCCATTTGGATGTCACATTCAGTTAGTGAAAGATCTGATCAACCCACATTCAAAAGAATGGGATTATCACACTCTTCGAAACCTGTTGTGCAAGGACAACATACATGCCATTGAAACAATACCTATTTCTTCAAAAGACCTAGACGATTCTCTTGTGTGGCACTACACGAAATCTGGGGCGTATGAAGTTCGGAGTGGTTATCTGATTGCGGTTGGAGAACAACATTCCAATTCAAACCATGCTGCCTTTTCTTCAGCCACAGTTCACAAGGACTTCTGGAAAATTATCTGGGGGCTGCCTATCCCATCCAAGATTCGTAACTTTTGGTGGAGAGCGTGTTGCAATAAGCTCTCCACCAAAGAAAACCTGTTCCTGCCGCAGGTGTGCCCCCTCTCAGTGTTGTTCTATCTGTCGTACTGCCCTAGAATCAGTTGAACATCTTCTATTCCATTGTGCTTGGACTAGAGCATTTTGGTTTGGGTGTGATCTGGGCCTCCTTACAGGGCAAGGCTTTATCTCTTCAGCATGGAATTGTACCCTAGTCCTATCATTGAACACAGTTTGCATCACAGGGAACAAGAAAGCCATGATCAATAAGGCAACTACAGTGGGATGGTTTATCTGGAAAATGAGCAATGAGTGGGTGTTTAACCTAAACCCTAGTGAATCCTTTGCTCGTTATCAATCAATTTTCCTCTCTTTGGCGAGAGATCAGTTTTGTGCCCTCCCAGGGTGCTGTATCTTCTGACGTCTCTCCCAGAATTATTGGCTTTACTTGGACTCCACCCCCTCAAGTATTGATAAAAGCCAATTGCGATGCTAGTCTTTCTCCTGATGGCAGAAAGTCCTCTATTGTTGTGATTCTCAAGGATTGGACTGGTAAATTGGTTGATGGGATTGTCACCTCTGTAAGATCGTCGTCTGTTTTCCAAGGTGAAGCAAGGGCAGTGAAGTTAGCTTGCTTACTCATTCAGACTTTTGGTCTATCTCATGTCCAAGTGGAAAGTGATAACAAATCTATAATTGAGTTAAGTGCTTCAAAACTGGTCCCTCATTGGGCAAACAGAGCGTGTTTCCATGACATTTAAGCTATGAGCACCCGATTATCTCTTGCCTTTTCTTTGGTTCCCAAGACAGCAAATCGTGTGGCCCACTGGCTGGCAAATGCTCACCTCAATGACCACCTCTTTTTAGACTAGAACAAGGAACCTCCCTTCTGTTGTTAAGGCCCTTTTGGCCTCTGATATTGCTTTGTAGCCTTCGGGCCTTTTTCAGTTCAAAAAAAAAAAAAAGCCTAGCTTTCAACTGAAACAAAATAATACCATAGATAGAGTACTATTCAGTACCAGTTCAGACACTAAGTCAGAATTTGTTAATACTGTGTTGTATTATTTTGGACAAAATATATTTTATAATTTTTTTTTTGTAAAATATATATACTCGTTCTTAAATTGATTCAAATTATTGAGTTATTATAATCTGACAAGCGAATTGAACCGGACCAATATTCAACCTCAATCACCCTATATACAAAGGCCCTATTTGAGACGAATATTATTTTGGACAAAATATATTTTATAATTTTTTTTTTGTAAAATATATATACTCGTTCTTAAATTGATTCAAATTATTGAGTTATTATAATCTGACAAGCGAATTGAACCGAACCAATGTTCCACCTCAATCACCCTATATACAAAGGCCCTATTTGAGACGAAAGTTTTAGATTAAAATAGTCAATAAAGACAAAATAAGTTAAACTAATTAATAAAATAAAATGTTATCCAAACCAAAATTATTTTACTTTTTCTCTCACAATCATCAAATTAATTACCAAAAAAAAAAATCAATTATCTTTCTCAACACAACTTTTTTAGCCAGACTAAAATAACCAAAAATTTAAAATTTAAAATAGTATTATATACAAACATATAAAATTTATAATTTTTTTTAACGATGTAATGTGACACTTATTATTTTAGTTTATTGAATTTTCTAAAATTTTAGGACAAATTACATAAAAAAATTCTAAGATTTCGCGTGTTTTTTAATTTAAATTCCAGGATTTCAATTGTAACAATTAAAACCCTGATATTACTTTCGTATCATAATTTAGCCCCTTCATCCATCTTCGTCTCATTCAATTAACGAAAATCTGGACAAAATTTTCAAATTCAAACCCACATGTTCAAACCCTTGTATCTCCCTCATCGTAATGCTGTTTCGCCTCATTTTCACGTCGTTGGATTCACCTAGTTTTCATTCCATCCCTCATACGCCTTATTCCACCTTTTTTTACATGTCGCTGCAGCTCTAAAAATTGACCAAAAATATGTTTTTATTTATTTATTTATTTTTTGTGTTTGTATATTCAAACCCACATGTTCAAGATCTTGTATCTCCCTCGTTGTAACTCCAGTTTCGCCTTATTTTCAATTTGTTGGATTCACCTCATGGCCTAATTTTAATTCCACTCCTCATGCGCTTTGTCCCAAATCTTTTTGCATGTTGTCAGAGCTTCGAAAGTTGGCCAAAAATATTTTTCTCTTTTGGCTTCTTTTCTTGGTTACAAAACTAAGCCAAGAACATTCTCTTTAGAACAAAATGAAACTAAAGTTTTAACCACTCAACGGCACCTGCCATCGTCGGAGGTTTAGTGGCCACTACGAGCTCAGTGCAAGGGCCATAAAGGAAGAGAAAATGAAGGAGGAAGGAAAAAGCACAGAGATAGAAGATAGAGGAAGGAAAAAAAATGAGAAAAATTTTATTTTTGACCAACTTTTGGAGCTTCCGACAGCATACAAAAAGAGGTGGAATAAGGCGTATGGCAGGTGGAATGAAAATCAAGCTATGAGGTAAATCCAACGACGTAAAAATGAGGCAAAACAGATTCACGACAAGTGAGATATAAGATTTTAGACATGTGAATTTGAATCTGAAGAGAGAGAGAGAGAGAGAGAGAGAGAGAGAGAGAGAGAGAAGAGAGAGAGAAATCTTATTTTGGCCAACTTTTGGAGCTCTGATGGTACGCAAAAAGAGATGGAACAAGGTATATAAAGGGGAGAATGAAAACTAGGCCATGAAGTGAATCCAAGACAAGAAAATGAGGTGAAATAGAATTACGACAAGGGAGATACAATGGTTTGAAAATATAGGTTTGAATTTGAAAAGAAAAAAAGGAGAGAAAAATATTATTTTTGGTCAAATTTGGAGCTCCAATGGAACACAAAAAGAGGTGAAGCAAGACGTATGAGGGATGGAATGAAAATTAGGCCATGAAGTGAATTCAATAACACAAAAATGAGACAGAATGGAGTTATGATGATATAGATACAATGATTTAAATATGTGGATTTGAATATGAAAAATTTTGTCCAGATTTTCATTAGTTAAATGAGATGGAGATGGGAAGAGGGGTTAAATTGTGACACGGAAGTAACATCACGGTTTTAATTGTTATAATTGAAATCCTGTGATTTAAATTAAAAAAATACACGAAGCTCTAAGTTTTTGTTTTGTTTTTTTATTTTTTATAATTTATTCAAAATTTTATTAAGCAATTTATACGAAAAAAAATTTATTTGTATATTTATTTGAAAAATCACACTCATCATTCATGATATGATGAGTTATTCAAACAAGAAAGCGCCATAACAACAACCATGATTAATGATGTGATGCTAACTTCCCTTTTGTCAACAAATCAACAATATCTGTTAAAAAAAAAAAAAAATTACAAAACAGCTGTACTTTTAAGAAAATAATTATTAATACATGGAAAATTTTATATCCTTAATTGATATGTTATTCCCCTCAAAAAAAAAAAAAAAAAAAAAAAAAAAGAATCATTGATGTACAGGTGGAACTCTTAATTAACTAGTTAATTTTAGAAGAAAACTATTTTGAGAAGTTGGTAAAAAGTTAAATTTTTTGACTTTTTTAATTTATTTTATCTTATTGTGGATAAAAAATGTGACTGGTAATGTTACTCAAAATGAATAAAAAGCTAAAAATTAACCATTTTTTTTGCTTCCCAAAAGACCCCTAAATCTTAAATTAATATTCATTATTTATTTACTTATTTGTTTTTGTTGTGCCATTTTTAAGTCAACATCTATCATTTATGGCGAGTTGTTCAATAATTTGCATCAAACCAACCCGGTGCATGTATGCCCTAATCACATACCAGTAATATTTGAAAGATTAACATATCACACGCCTTAATCACATGTCATATGCATCTAACAAGTGTGTTTAGACCATTGAGTTCAAAAAAAAAAGTGTGTTTAGAGCACTGTTTAATATTAATTGGAGTGCAAATTACGTTGGAAATATATATATATATATTTAATTTATAAGTAACGAAAATTATTTTAAATAAATGAAAAATATCTTATATTTTTTCAATTTTGTATATATTTTTTTATTTATGTGACGCAATTGTTAATAAGACCCATTTTGTTTTTAAAAGACATACTAACTGAGAGGGAGATTTGTGCTGAATAGTGGGCTGAACTACTCTAACATGGATTCTGATGTTGGGCTGTGAGAACCTGAATTTTTAGACAACTAATTAGTTTGATTAATAATAATATTAAGTCAGTTAACAGTGATTATTAAATTATCGAATTATAATGTTAATAGTATCATGGTTAATACCAATATTAGATTCCTTTAACTAAAATTATTTATCTTTCTATGAAAATAAATAAATAAATAAATAAAATAAAATAACAAATTTTGTATCTAAATATAGTTGTGGAAACTAAATAGGTTAAACAAATAAACTAAGTTAGTAAGAGAATAGTAAGGAGCAAAATATCTAGTGGCTAGGTTATATATATATATATATATTCAATTGATTTTTTATTTTGTACAAAAAAAATAAAAATCAAAGCCTTTGTCAATGTATGCCAATGCATGCCTTTGCTTGCTGCCACAAGTGATGCCAATGCATGCCCTTGCTTGCTGCCACAAGTGTTCCCAGGGGGATTCAGCCCAAGCAAGCCAATGCATGTCTTTGCCCACTGCTACACTCTATGCCTACATGCATATGGCAAATCTCAAGCCTTTGTCAAGGCTGCCACAGCATGCAAACCAACTGCAATCTAGCCTCTTAGATCATAGTTCCTAAGCCAAAAGAGAAGTAAAGTAAAAATAAAATAATAATAGTAATAATAATAATAAATTAGGCCCTCAATCCCCTATAATTAGGAGCATTATTCAACCCCATTGCACACACATGAAATTGAGCAAAACAAAGAGAAAGAGAGGGAGAGAAAGCAAGAGGGAAAGGAGAGAAGAGAGGGGAAGAAAGGCTCAACACTTAATTTTTTTTTTACTTCATTGAGGTAAGAATACATCACCTCTATCCTCCCTTAGATACTTCTAACTGAATTTATATAAATTATATATGCAAGACTAAGCATGGTTAAGTCATATATAGCAAAATAGTACCATGCATGTTTAAAATTTTGATAGGGTGAGGGTTTCATTATGGTATAATTTCATATTCCTTCTTGCAAATATAGATATATAGCTTAGCTACTGTTTTTATGTGTTCAATTTCTCCATTGTTGAAATAATCTTGCAAGAGAGTAAAATGAGATGAGAATGGCTTCCTTTTATTTGAAACTTAGATTCTTCTTTACTGTTTCAGACTTTATCGGATAAAAAGAGGGCTCCAATAAATTGAAAATAATTGATGTTTAAAATCTGTGTATATTGGAAGTAGATATAGGTGTTATACACTGTGTAAAATTTTTATAAAATCATTGGACACCATTTTCTTACCAAAACAAATATTTTCCCTAAGCGTTGCCTACAACACAACAGAAGCAGTGGCTTCAAACAGGTCCCATTTTCTCTACAAATGGTATTTTTCTGCACGACCACTTGGAATAGTTAGATATAAGAGTTGTCGTTCATTTTCCACTGATTTCACAAAAAATGGATAAGTCTAAAAGGAGAAATTGTAGTTTTACTAAAATGCGACAGAATCTGTCCAGCTTTCTTAGAAAAATTATTTGACTATCTTCCGTTGATTTTCAGTCTTCGAATCCTTCTGGAAATATGTTCTAAACTCAAGTATCTAACAAACCGTTCTAACCATGCCTCTTTTCGACACCGTTTGAGGACCCTTTTTATTTTTCAAACACAGAACACCTGTGCTGGAGGTTAAAGTAACTCACTGTCCTAGAAAACCAGTTTTCTTCCAATAATTATTTCTCCATTTTAAAATCGTTTTTAGCCCTGGTATTCCTCTCGAAATATTTTCCTAACTCGATGAACTAGCACCATTTAAAATATTATAATGGTTGAACTTCGTTTGGTATGGGTTTCATATTTTTTTGTCTGATCATGCAGTGCTGAAAGAAGAAGTGTGTGAGTTCTTATGAAATCTTGTGATGATTCCTAAGACATTCTATCACATTTATTTTGGTTGCCATATATGATTGTGTTGTGCTATATAAATCTTATGCCACTATGGTTCTCAAACTAAAACTCACACATGCATAAAAATGTGAATTCAACGAAGTAAAGAAACACGAAATTGAACCGATGATACATATAAAATTTAAAAGTGATGGGGTGAGGCCGGTTTAGAATCTTGCACAAGTGAGTTGTGAACCCCAACATGGCACAGGAAGGTATTTTGGCTCTTATCAGTGTAGGTGATATAAGGTTGGTGGTGCGAGTGTCACAACATAGACCGTTCCCTTGGGCCAGACCGTGATGTCACGACTCGGATACGTAACCCTGGTGCGTGGGCATCATTGGTAGTTACAGCAAGTAACATTTGAATATTTGACCAAGGGGGAGTCAGAATTGCCCGTGGCAATTGCTTAACAGTTGAGTGGAAATAGTGTTCCACGGAGAGTTACTTAAACTTATTTGATAAATTAAATCTATGAGAATTTAAAAAGAAAAGTGGTCATTTTCCTTATGATGAAATACTGCTTCCGTTTGTCCTTTTTTTTTCATTATCTATTGTTATTATTTCAACTAATGGCATTCATGTTATGCTTATTAAATGCTACATGTTATTCTGTTACTACGCATTATTCATTAATTATGAGTGTTATTATCGGGGTGGGTATTTCGGGTTGTAGTATCTTATTGAGCTCGTCGCTCATTGGCATTCCCGTTGCCCTGGCATTTCATGCCAGGTACCGAAGAAATCGAAGGAAATACCAAGGTGTTAGAAGGCAACATTCAGCCCTGGTTAGCTTGAAGTGTGCCAAAGTTCCATGAACCATTTTTCTGAGTTTTCTAGTTTTTTTTCTAGTTTCTTTTTATATTTGTGTACTAAGACAAAGTTTTAAGTTTAACTGGAGTTGTAATTTAAGAACTTTTAGTTTTTGTGTTGTTAATTAATGAATGATGGTAAATTTGGTAGAAACATTGATGAGGATTCTTACTTAAGAAAATTGATTTTAAGTTTTAAATTTTATTATGATGTCCTTAAATTTTGGGGCGTCATATGGGCCATGTAAGTTAAGCCTGGGCGCATTGTGGGGCTGAGTTAGGTCTGCACTGGATATGGCGGCACGCATGTGCTTAACCGAACTAGGATCACGCGGAATAGGATATTTGATTATGTTTGCACGAATGCGTTGGGCCGAATTATGGATGGTTCGGACTGTAGATGTGGGGACTGAGATGGCCTATGAGATCGCTGTGTGAGGCCGAGATGCCGAACGCGCATGCCCTGCATTCAATCGGTTCTGAGGGACCGGTTTGGTTTTGCTCAGCAGTAGCTATCCAACGTAATGTTTATGTTTCACTAAGTAATAGCTCGATTTAATACTCTACGTGGACCAATGATGAAAAGAGGGGAATCCACTCCTAGTATGCATCAATGCCGTTTGGTGGTGCGACAAACACTGTTTGGAGGTTTTGACCTCTACACGTGTAAGAAATGTAGAGGGGAGCACAACTGCCTGTCTAGAGAAGAACAGCAAAGGTAGTGCGCCCACAATCTCTGAGGCTGCATGGCCAGCCTTGAAAAAGAGAAGCATGCAAACGTTAGTGGTAAGTAATCTAAAACTCTCTCTCTCTACAGTGCTCTGCCTTCTCTCTTCTCCCAAAAAAATTAACTTGACTGTCAAAGGGGTTTTTCGGCAAACCCACCCATCGGGTAGCTCACTTTTGTTTTGTTCACAGTGCAACGGAATTTTAACGAAGTGAGACGAGCTTGGTAGCAAGGAGATACAGAGCGAGGCGAATATTTCTCCCCTGTACACTAACAAATGCATATTGTTATTTATGTAAAATTAACCAATAACCCCTCATATTATTGTTGGTATTTTTTTCATAACAATACAAGAAAAATATATAAAATGAATTAAATAGAAATGACAAAATAATAATAATTATTATTTTTTATTAGTAAATAATGAAATATACAACAAACTATAGAACTAAAAAAAAAACACAAGAATGAATTAAATTACATCATGGAACATATTACAGGATGGATTCAAATGGACATATAAAATAATATACGAGAAATTATTTAAATTTAAAACTTTGAAGAACAAAAGATAAATGATGCAAACCGAAACCTGTGTAATACCACAGTTTCCTTAAAATAGATTCATCACTTCCCAGAGGGTGCTGAAGGTATGCCGGCGTCTGTCTCCCAAGATACGACGGTCAAAACTAGCTAATGCAGAAGAACCTTCTGAATAGTTTCGGCAAACTTGACAATGACTACACTCTCTCTAACGAATAACCAAAGAAGAGGCTAACAAAAGAAGATAAGAAAAATTTTCTTTGATGTAAAAAATCATCTCCAACTTTTTATTTCAAAATACCATCTCATTTTCCATCACAAAACCTCTTTAAAAAACAACCTACTAAGTTGGAGGAGAAATGCCTCTATTTATACTAGTACGAGAGAGCCTTAGCCATGAAGGCTAACATCAATGGGATCATCAAATGTCATCAACTCTAGCCATTAGGGCTAGAGTTACAAAGGTTCAAAACTCCAAAACTATTATATAAATCATAATGTGTATATAATGTATAAGTTTTGAGAATTAAACTAGATGAGTTGCAAAATGGAAACGGGTGTTGGGTCATAACTCGATCCAAACCCAATCTCAAACACATGCACAAATTAAGCCCAACACAGCTTAGCCCAAAGCTCAAGACTAAGTCTAAGTCTAAGACCAAACCCAACACACAAGTGCAAGTCTAGGCCCAGTCCAAACCAAGACTAAGTCCAAATCTAAACCCAACTTTATTAATGCCCACTTTAGGAGACAATTCTCATTCACAACTCAATGATTTCGGCTCATTATTTTTGTGTTGCAATCTTCTCACTTAAGAGAATACAAAACCACTCAGACCCACCTCAACCAGCGGTTAGGTCCCACTTTAATTTTGAATTAAAGTTGCCAAAGACCTATTATTTTACAACAATCTTCTACATGAATAAAATTGGCCGAATAAAGAAAAATGGACAGCGCTTAACAACAAAGACTTTAAGAGAGAGCACACAGAACAACCGTGCATTAGAAAAGTTGTTGGCCTTGAACCTTTTGTAGTGAAAGCCCATCAAATTTACTAGCTGACCAGTGAACGTGATGTCTTGAACTGTTCTGCCATTTGTGTAAACCGAGATAATAGACCTCACACAGAAGTTACTCCAACCATTACTCTTGTTTTCACTGATGTGTTCGATTTGGTCTTGGAACACTAGCCTAGTTTAGAGAGTATTTTTAAAGAATTCGGCATTGTCAATTCTTAAAGAAGCGGCCCCATGTTGCACTCACATAGGTGACCTACATAAGGTATCTCATTATACCACGGTTGACTATTCACGGTACTTAGGTCATTAAAAGTATTAGCTTAACCTTCTACTCCACAGGGTATCATTGTATAAAGGAATGGATAGAAGGATTTCCCTCCACAGTGACTCACTCATTACATGCAATTAGGTTGTCCCTTTGAACCTAGATCTTGGGATCTCCAGTCAATTAGGTTGGGTTTTCCATTCTGGTAACATTCACTAAAGTTCTTAACCTTATTCATTTTGATGACTTTCCTACTAACTCTTGATTTAACCCTTTGGTTAACGGATCTGTAATATCGTCCTTAGACTATATATAGTCTATAGTGACAACACATGAGAGTAGTCGTTGTATGGAACTATGTCTTCGACAAAAATATCTAGACCTTCCATATGTGACCTACCAATACTAGATTGATAGTCGCAAAGTATACAAAATTGCTAGCTCAAGTTTTGATCAACATGGAATATCCTCAATAAAACGGCAAAGCCATTCAGTTACTTTAGTAGCTTTATCTAAAGCACTGAATTCCGATTCCATCATTGATCTCGTGATACACATTTTCTTGGAAGATCTCCAAGACACGGTTGCAATTAGAGAAAACATATTCACTAATGGATTTGTAGTCTTTGTATCAGATATCCAGTAGACGCCTTTGTACCCTTCTAGTACAACTAGATATCAAGTGTTATGCAACCCGTAATCCCAGGTATAGTGTAAATAATCCAACACCCGCATAATGCCCTTCCAATGAGTAGCATTAAGATTACTCTATATCTACTAAGCTTGCTACTTGAGTAGGCTATACCTGGCCTTGTATAACTCATTAGATAGTTTAAACTTCCAATGACCTGAAAATATACTAGTTGAAATATACTTTCACTATTATTCTCAGCCAAATGTAGACATAAGTCTACCAGTGTCCTTGATACACTTGTATCTGATTTACTAAATTTTGCAAGTATTTTATCAACATAATGAGACTGAAAAAGTATAATACTACCAGATGTTCTAGTAATCTTAATACCCAGAATCACATTTGCAAGGCCCATGTCTTTCATATCAAACTTAGAATACAACATCCACTTGGTAGTATTGAATCTCTTCTCAAGTTTTCAAACCTTAAAGATTTATTCAATTAAATCTTCATATAGGAAAGCTATCTGAACATCCATCTTGATGTATTTCCAGATGTCGCACAATTACGATCATACTCACTATAACTGGTGATCACGTATTAAAGTAATCCAAGCATTCTTTTTGCCGGTATCCTTTGATAACAAGCCTATCTCATCGGCTTTCATTCACTTGCATCCCAAGGCTTACTACCTATGCAAGATAAAGTTAAATTAATAACTTATTTCTAGAGAAATCACAACTTCAAAAAAGCTTTTAGTCTCGCTAGCCACCATATAGGTTTAAGAAGATTAGTCATGTTAGGACCTATCTTGTCAAAATCCCGCGCACAAAACTATGTCTTGAGTTGTAATTTTTTCTGAGTTTTTTTGCCTTCCTCGCTCGAGCCAGGAAGTGCTCGCTCGAGCGAAGGACTGCGTATAGGCAAAACCTGAAGGCTATGATTGTGCGCTCGAGCGAAGAGTATGGTGGCTCGAGCGAAGCATTGCGTCTCTACTGAACCTGCAAGGATGCTTTACTCGCTCGAGCGAAGGGCTCGTGGCTCGAGCGAGGTCACTAGTAGAAATCATGCGATTTACACTCCTCGCTCGAGCGAGAGGAGCCTCGCTCGAGCGAGCTTCAGAATCCGGGAACTTTTCAAGTAACTGGTTTCTTTCAAGATTGGGACTCTTTTGGTTTTCTATAAGTAGATGGTTTTCTCCTAAAACCAATCTAACTTTTTCTAGATCAGATTCAAGAATTCTAGAGTTTTGTTTGAAGTGTTCTTCTGAAAGTTTGATAAGTTTTCTTTGATGTTCTTAAGAGAGTTCTAAAACTCATGAGTTGATATTCATACATCAAAGAGGTTGATACCTGATATTCAAGAGTGTTCTCTTCGGTAGAATCCGAAGATCATTACGTAAAGTTTCAAAAGGTGTTTGTTTCTTTACGTAGTCGTTAATTCGACAAGTGAAGTTGAGGAGTGGAACCAACTTCAGAATCAGTTCCGTGGCGAAGGCGTGGTGAAAGAGTTACAGAAGATTCAGAGACAAATTGACTAGGTTGGGTAATTTGTATGGTTTCTTTGTAACCTTGTAGTCCTTCAGTAGTGGATTGATTAGTGGCGGTTCGCCCGTGGTTTTTGATTACAATTGAAGGTTCTTCAATTGTGGTTTTTTCCACGTAAAAAATCGTTTGTGTCGATTTATATTTTATTCCTAAAAACAAACAAACTAAAATCACTCTCGTAAGTGCTTGTTGATTTTAGTTTGAGTGTTTTGGAATTTTTGGGATTTGGAATATTGTTTATATTTAACTAATCACGAATCACTTAGGATTTTCAATTGGTATCAGAGCGGGTCACTCTTTGTTTTTTCAAAACTATAGGAGTGTGATTTTGTGTGACTAGTTTTATGGATTCTATTCGTGAAGGTAACTCGACTCATAGACCCCCTTTACTAGACGGTACAAACTATTCTTATTGGAAAGCTCGCATGAGAGCATTTTTAAAATCTATCGATGAGAAAGTTTGGCACTGTGTTGTCTTTGGGTGGAGTGAACCTACTATCACTATAGATGGCATTGATATTCCTAAACCTCTAGATAAATGGGACACAACTGATTATCAGAACTCGAGTTGGAACAGCAAGGCTCTCAACTCCCTCTTCTGCTCTGTCACACCTGAAGAATTCCGTCGAATTTGCACATGTGAAATAGCAAAAGAGGCGTGGGATATTCTTGAAACAATTCACGAAGGAACTACCTCTGTCAAAAGGTCAAAACTTCAACGTCTCACATCTGCCTTCGAAACCCTTTTTATGCGCGATGATGAGACGTTTGATGATTTCTATGCAAAACTCAGTGATATCGTGAATTCCTGTTTCACTCTCGGTGAAAAAATCCCGGAAGCTAAAGTTGTGGGAAAAATTTTGAGGTCCCTTCCCGAGAGGTTCCAATCAAAGGTGACAGCTATTGAGGAGGCTCAGAATGTTGATACCCTCAAGCTCGATCAATTGGTTGGAAATTTGCAGACTTATGAAGCACACCAAATTTCTAAGAAAAAGCAAAAAGAAAGTATGGCTTTCACTAGTACTCATGAGACTGCAAAACCTCCGGAGACTGAATTTGATTTAGAGTCTGAGATGACGGCTATGCTTACTAAACAGTTTAAAAAATTTTTAAAAAAGAAGCCTAATTTCAGAGCTCCTATTTCAAAAGAGAAGAGTAATGACAAACCCAAAACTTTTCCACCAAAATCAGCTCAAACTACTGAAAAGAAGGTTGTTAGGGGGCCAGGGGTCAAGTGCTTTGAATGTCAAGGGTTTGGCCACATATCCCTTGAATGCCCTACGAAAAAGAATCGGAAGAAAGTTTACACCGTAACTTGGGATGATGAAAGCGGGTCGGAGCAAGAACCCGAAGAACCTGAATCTGGTGAAGATGGGGATAGTGCTTTCATGGCATTTTGGGCCACGGTTTCTCAACCTCTTCCAAAGCCTTCGGGATCAGCCCGTGGTCAGAACTTGCATCATGCTCCCACCTTTGATGGGACCAACTACCTGTATTGGAAAATCAGAATGAGGGCTTTTCTGAGAGCCTTTGAACCAGAAGGTTGGCAAACCATTGAAGAAGATACAGAAAGTGCAGATAATCCGGGCAATCAGAGAGCCCTAATCATTATTCGGGGAGCAATTTCTAATGAAGAACAGCAACGGGTCGCTCACTGCACAAAGGCTAAAGATGCATGGGAAATTCTGAGCCAATTCCATGAAAGAGGAGATTCACCTCCACCTCCATCCAACGACTTGTCTGCCTTGGTTGCCAGATTGGATGAGGTTAAGAAGAATGAGGAGCAAAGAGAGGATGATGAACTATCTGAAGACATTGATGAGATCAATGGTGAAGAACTACAACAAGCTTACGAGAAGCTGTACGAGGAATCTCTGAATTTGTCTAAAACCAACGACAAACTCTCTCTCAAGCTCAAAACATGCGAGAGTGAGAATGTCCGGCTCAAAGGAGAACTCTTGACAGCAAAGCAGAATGTCATCAAGATCTCAAGTGACAGGCAAGACTTATGTGGAAAACTTCTGTCCTGTGAAACTGAAAGGAATGAACTTCTGAGGGTGTATTCCACATATGAAGAAAAGCTTGAAAGTCTTGAGTTGTCACAAACTGCATTGGAAGAGAAAGTCAGACAGAAAGAGGAAGAACTTCGTATTGCTAGAGCAACAATTGCCATGTGGAACAAAGGTTCCAGATCTCTAGAAGACATACTTGGGTCTCAACAAATGGGTTCTGACAAAAGAGGGCTAGGCTATGGTACGACAGCTCACAAGGAACAGGCCTCTACTTCACATAACTTGAAGACTCAAGCAAAGGGCAAATTGAAGATAGACCAGGTTGATCCTTCTCTTCATCAAGCAAAAGCTGGTAAGATCAACAAAAAGGAGGTAAAACCTGTTTTTATTTGTCATCACTGTGGTAGGTATGGCCACATTCGTCCTTACTGTTTTGAATTGTTTGGTAAGGTGTCTCAAAAGGGTAGAAATTCTAACACTTTTTGGGTTAGGAGACAACCTTACATGTCTAGGCGGAACACCAAGACTAAAAAGATTTGGGTTAGAAAAGATGATTTGACTTGTTTTGTTGCTCACACTGTTCTAAAAGCACGTGACTCACACATGTGGTATCTTGATAGTGGGTGCTCTCGTCATATGTCCGGTAACAAATCCTACTTCACCTCCCTTGAAAAATATGAAGGAGGAATTGTTACTTTTGGAGATGGCGGCACTTCTAGAGTCATTGGTAAGGGCTCTATAAGTGTTGCTGGTCTTCCCAAGCTAGATAATGCCTTACTTGTTGATGGTCTTAAAGCTAATCTTTTGAGCATTAGTCAAATGTGTGATTCCCATCATGAAGTATTGTTTTCAAAAGATAAATGTGAAATTTTGGATAAAAAGGGAAATACTGTTTTACATGGGGTTCGCACATCTGATAACTGCTATGGGATTCTTACTACTAATGATCTCACTTGCCATTCTGCCATCATAAGTAACATTGATCTGTGGCATCAAAGATTAGGTCACATGAATTTCAAAGACCTAACTAAGATAGCCAACAAAGAACTTGTAAGAGGAGTACCTAAACTAGGTAAAAATTTGAGCCACGTGTGTGGACCATGTCAGCGTGGCAAGCAAACCCGTGCCCCGCATAAAAAGGTGAACAGCTTAACAACCAAACGTCCTCTTGAATTGGTTCACATGGATTTAATGGGTCCTACTCGCACTGAAAGCATTGGAGGTAAAAGATACATTTTTTTAACTGTTGATGATTTTACTCGATTCTCATGGGTAAATTTTTTAAGGGAAAAATCTGATACGTTTGATGCTTTCCAGGCTTTAGTCCTTAAAATCCAAAATGAACAAGGTGTTCCCATTGGGCGTATCATAAGAATCCGAACTGATCATGGTCGTGAATTTGAAAATAGTTCGTTTTCGGATTTTTGTGATATGCATGGAATTAAGCATGAGTTTTCTGCACCTATTACTCCACAACAAAATGGAGTGGTTGAGAGGAAGAACAGAGTTGTTCAAGAAATGGCTAGGGTCATGCTCCTTAGTAAGAGTCTTCCTCCAAAGTTTTGGGCCGAAGCCTTAAATACTGCTGTTTATGTCATAAATCGTGTGTATTTAAGGCCCGGCACTTTACAAACTCCTTATGAATTGTGGAAAGGTATGAAACCTAATGTAAAATACTTCAAAACTTTTGGGAGTAAGTGTTACATCTTCAAAGATAGAGAGCCCTTGGGCAAATTTGACTCCCGAAGTGATGAAGGTATTTTTCTAGGGTATTCAACCAACAGTAGGGCTTTTCGAGTCTATAACCTGCGAACTTCATCATTAATGGAATCTATCAATGTGGTTATAGATGACACAGGTTCACCTACTTCAGCAACAAATGAGGATGACAATGGTGAGCTTCCAATCTTGGATACTGAACCACAAAATCAAGGAGATGCTGCGGCTCAATCACAAGAAATTGTTACAGTACCATCCTCACAGGTAAGTTCAAGTCCAAAGAGTGCTCAAAAGAACAGCACTCCTGTTCCTCCAGTCACCCAAAGTCCTGAACTTAAACCATCAGCAAGGGTGAAACTGAATCATCCCGTTCAACAGGTAATTGGGAGTGTTTCAGATCGAATGAAAACCCGAAGACAGATTCGGGATGAGGTATCACATATGTGTTATGTTTCTTTGATTGAACCTAAGAATGTTAAAGAGGCCTTGCTAGATGATAGTTGGGTTAATGCTATGCATGAAGAATTAGGTCAATTTGAACGTAACAAAGTTTGGACTCTAGTTCCCAGACCTAGAGACATGAATGTGATAGGTACCAAGTGGATCTTTAAAAATAAATCTGATGAGAATGGTACTGTTGTGAGAAATAAAGCTAGGTTGGTTGCTCAAGGCTACACACAAGTAGAGGGTATTGACTATGATGAGACGTTTGCCCCAGTTGCACGTCTCGAATCCATTCGCATATTACTTGGTGTTGCATGTTTTCTTGGCTTTAAATTGTTTCAAATGGATGTGAAAAGTGCTTTTCTGAATGGGTACTTAAAAGAAGAGGCATATGTTGAGCAACCAAAAGGGTTTGAGGACCCGAAATGTCCTAATCATGTCTACAAGTTAGACAAGGCTTTGTATGGGTTGAAACAAGCCCCTCGGGCTTGGTATGATAGGCTTACTACCTTTCTTCTTGATAATGATTTTCAAAGGGGTAGTGTGGATAAGACATTATTTGTGAAACATACTAAGTCTCATATTCTTGTTGCTCAGATATATGTTGATGATATTGTGTTTGGTTCCACTGCTGATCATCTTGTGAAATATTTTTCGGATTGCATGACACATGAGTTTGAGATGAGCATGATGGGAGAGTTGTCTTATTTTTTGGGTCTCCAAATTAAACAGTCTCCTTCGGGTATATTCGTTTCTCAGTCTAAGTATGCTAAAAATCTTGTGTCAAAGTTTGGTCTTGAGTCTGCAAAACATGCACGCACTCCCATGAGCACCACTCTTCACCTTTCCAAAGATTCCACTGGTATTGATGTTGATCCTACCATTTATAGGAGTATGATAGGGAGTCTTTTGTATCTCACAGCCAGTCGTCCTGATATTTCCTTCAGTGTTGGTGTCTGTGCCCGTTACCAAGCCAATCCTAAAGAGTCTCACCTTCTTGCGGTAAAACGCATCATCAAGTATGTTAATGGGACCTTGGGGTTTGGGGTTTGGTTTTCCACTGATACTACAGCTGAAATTACTGGTTTTTCTGATGCCGACTGGGCAGGGTGTGCTGATGATAGGAAAAGTACTTCGGGGGGTTGTTTTTACCTTGGGAATAATCTGGTTTCTTGGCATAGTAAAAAGCAAAATGCTATCTCTCTGTCTACTGCTGAGGCTGAATACATTGCTGCAGGGAGTTGTTGTGCCCAAATGTTGTGGATGAAGCAAATGCTTCATGATTATGGAATTGAACAGAACACTCTCACTCTTTTTTGTGATAACACAAGTGCCATAAACATTTCAAAAAATCCTGTCCAACACTCTCGCACCAAACACATTGACATCCGTCATCATTTTATTCGAGAGTTAGTGGATGAAGGCCTTGTTGTTTTGGAACATGTTTCTACTGAGCATCAAAAAGCTGATATTTTTACAAAACCCCTTGATCTTCTTCGTTTTGAGTTTCTTAGAAAGACCTTGGGTGTAATGTCTCAGTAACTAGGCTGTTTCTTGTAAGGTGAGTGTGAGTGGTTGACTTACTGTTCTTGAATATGATTATCTGTGTTTGAGTTCTGATATCTTTTCATCAAAATTTATATGAACACTGCTCATGCTGCATACTAGATCTTTTTCATCTTTGTTCATAGCTCATTCTGAATGCCCATACTCATTTACTTCATGATCTCATTCTGTACACATCCTTGAGATAAACTGTTGCAGGGGTTTCCGCACAAGTGATCAAAGTTCTCTATGGACCACTGACAGTGTTTCTTGTACTCTTACAGAGGAATTGACCTATACTGGTATATCATGGGTGATGTTAAGTCTCTTAACCATCTACCATCTTATTTCACTTCCATGGTTTCTCCCTCAGTACATGATTTCCGGGCATGAGGAAAAGGCTACCTCAGAGGCACCAACCAGGCCATCATTTTGACTTCATTCTTCTCTGGTTTGGACTCCATACTCTAAGCGTGTATGCCACCAGTGAGTGCCCACAAGAAAGAAAAGTTATAAAAAATAAAAAAAAGGGGGATCATTGTCTGAGGGGGAGCTTCCGCATTTACTCAACAAATACCCCGTGATTCCCAGTGGTTTGACTTTTCTTTGTGATGGTCAGTTATTCTTGTTGGAGGTCCAGCCATCAGATCACTACGAGGATTAACTCTAGCTTTGTGGCTCTCTAGGATTGCACACACACACATTTTTTATATGAGCTCTCATGTGTGTTTTTGAGTTATGCATTCTCATGATGCGTGTGGCTTTGATTTAATATTATCTGTTTTATTCATGAGCTGTTGTTTCATTTTTTTGTTCTCAAATTTTCAGGACTCAGAATTGATGGATGTTCTTGTTCTTGTGAAATAGTTTGTCACCCGGTCACCTTGCTTTTTACAAAAAATATCCTAGGTGTTTTTAGTTTTTTTTTCCCCTGGCTCGAGCGACCGGGTCCTCGCTCGAGCGTGCTTCTGCTTCTGCATCAGACCTGAGAGCATGTATTTCTGGCTCGAGCGACCATTTTCTGGCTCGAGCGAACCTGGCGGTTTTGTTACCCTCGCTCGAGCTAGCGATTCTTCGCTTGAGCGAGCTGTCGCGATTCAGTTTTCTTAAACAGGGGTCTCTTCAGTTTTTTTGTTTATTCTCTTCATATTCTTCTCTCTCTCTCTCTCCTAGGGCTTTTGTGTTCCTTCATTACTGGACTTATTTGAGGGTTTCCTCTTGGATTTGGAGTGTCTCCGTTCCTCCTTCACATTCCTCATCTTTGGTAAGTTTTCTTTGTCACTTTTATTTGTTGTGTGCCCATGCTCTGTTTTTCTCTCGGTTTTTCTTCTCTGTTTTGTTTTTTTTTTTTTTTGCTACTGCTTTCGTCTGAATCAGGCTCTTGGATACTCTCTTTGCATCATATGCTTTGCATTTCCTCTAGGGTTTCCATTTGGATTGGTTTGGCTTGGTTGTTCTTGGTTTAAGCATTAGGGATTTTTGGTTTTTGTTTGGGTCTCATATTGATATTTTCTGGATGATTAATTCTTATGTGACTGTGACATTGATTCACATTGGGCCAATTTTTGATTCTCTGATGTTTATATATTCTGCATTTGGGGAAGTTGTTTTGTTTGTACAGGTTATATATTTCAACATTGGGTTTTTCAGTTTTTTCAGTTCTCTTATTGAAATTGCTTGATTGTTCCCTCTTGTTGACCATATGTGCCATAGTTTGCTCCTGCCTCATGCTTCTTGTTCATCTAGCCCTGATTTTCTGATTCTCATTTACTTAGTCTGGATTCTCATTGTTTTTCTAGTTGGCCATTGATATATGATTATCTGATTATCATTTACTTGTTGTTCTACCATGTTTTTGGCTAATGGACTAATGATTTTTTTTTTCTCTGTGTTTCTTGGTTTGGAATTGGGAATGTGGGATGTGTCTGGTCTGGTTGTGTATTGTTGTGTCTTGTTCAGTTTCCTCTGTCTTTTGTACTTCTGTGGATTGTTTAGTAATGGCAGAACCTTCCAAGCGTCGCAAGATGGCTGTTTCACGCCCTTCCTTCAATACCTCCAAGTTTGAGTCAAAAGAAAAGGCTAAACTGTTTAGGGAGTCTTATGACTCTCGGAAAGTTCATTTGGAACGAAATGTTTTATCTAATGCATTTGAGGTGATTCCTATTCGGTCTTTATTTGATCCCTTAGGTGGTGACCAAGTGTTACACTTTTCCGGTCCCCAAAACCTTAGTCTCATTCGCGAGTTTTATTGTAATATGCATTCTATTAATCGCGAAGGTTGTACTTTTCACACTTGGGTTAGGAAAAAATCTCTTGTTATCACTGATGATGTGTTTCGTGAGTTCCTTGGTCTTCCAGCTATTGATGATTGTCATTTCCCAATTCTTACCCGGGCTGGTATTAATTTTGATATGGTTGCTTCCGAATTGTGTGGTGTTTCGAGGACTTGGATCGCTGGGGCTCTCATTCAGCAGAATGAGATGCTTCCTCAGTTCCGTCTTCTTAACATCATAGTGTGCGCCAACATTTTTGTCACCACCCATTCATCTCATATTTCTCAGGACCAGGGGTATGTTTTATACTGTATTCATCATCGTCTTCCTATTGACCTTCCAGAGATGATTATTTCAAAAATGATTGGAGTTTTCGAGGGCCGAAAATCTTTGGGGCTTCCCTGTGGGTGTTTTCTTCACCGTTTTCTCTCTTCTCTTAATGTCCCTGTTTTTGACGACGATGAGTTTGCTTCTCCTGTTAAACCTATTACCAAACTCACCGTCTCCGGTGTTGGGGGTTCTCATGCAGGTGATCCCGGAGTTGCAGGTGGTGATGATGATCCTCTTACTGAGGAGGCGGAGGTTGAGGCTGCCCATGCAGGACCAGCAGCGGATACTTCTGATTTGGATCCGGTTCTTGCCCGTCGTCTTGATCATATCGATGCTCGCCTTGATGAGCACGGTGCTATGTTGTCCCAGATTTTATCTCTTCTTCAGTTGCAGCATCCTCCACCATCTTCTTAGTGGTTGTGTTTTGGTTTGTTTTCTCTTTACTTTTGTTTTTCCCGGACAAAAAGGGGGAGGTGATTGGAGGTATATGTTGATATTTGGATTTGGCTATTGATCTTTGATATTTGGATGTTTGGATTTGTGTTTGTTTGTTTTCAATATTTGGATATTGGATATATATGATGGATGTATATTTTGGATATTGGAAATATATGTCTGGATGTATCTAATATGTTGAATATATGTCTGGATGTATCTAATGGTTTTCGTCTGCAGGATTGGTTGTGTTTGAGGAATGCATGCTTATGTTGGTTTCTTTACAGCTCAACTTTTGTTGGTTTATTTATACAGCTCAATGAGGGGATGGTTCTCAAGTTTGAATTCATTGTTTTCTTTTCATCAAGTTGTAATTTATTAGGTCTTTAGTTGAGTTGTAATTGTTTTCGTTAGATCTTTTGGTTAGGAATCTTGTTAGAAAGTTTTGTCCGGGTATTGACAAAGGGGGAGATTGTTAGGACCTATCTTGTCAAAATCCCGCGCACAAAACTATGTCTTGAGTTGTAATTTTTTCTGAGTTTTTTTGCCTTCCTCGCTCGAGCGAAGGACTGCGTATAGGCAAAACCTAAAGGCTATGATTGTGCGCTCGAGCGAAGAGTATGGTGGCTCGAGCGAAGCATTGCGTCTCTACTGAACCTGCAAGGATGCTTTACTCGCTCGAGCGAAGGGCTCGTGGCTCGAGCGAGGTCACTAGTAGAAATCATGCGATTTACACTCCTCGCTCGAGCGAGAGGAGCCTCGCTCGAGCGAGCTTCAGAATCCGGGAACTTTTCAAGTAACTGGTTTCTTTCAGGATTGGGACTCTTTTGGTTTTCTATAAGTAGATGGTTTTCTCCTAAAACCAATCTAACTTTTTCTAGATCAGATTCAAGAATTCTAGAGTTTTGTTTGAAGTTTTCTTTGATGTTCTTAAGAGAGTTCTAAAACTCATGAGTTGATATTCATACATCAAAGAGGTTGATACCTGATATTCAAGAGTGTTCTCTTCGGTAGAATCCGAAGATCATTACGTAAAGTTTCAAAAGGTGTTTGTTTCTTTACGTAGTCGTTAATTCGACAAGTGAAGTTGAGGAGTGGAACCAACTTCAGAATCAGTTCCGTGGCGAAGGCGTGGTGAAAGAGTTACAGAAGATTCAGAGACAAATTGACTAGGTTGGGTAATTTGTATGGTTTCTTTGTAACCTTGTAGTCCTTCAGTAGTGGATTGATTAGTGGCGGTTCGCCCGTGGTTTTTGATTACAATTGAAGGTTCTTCAATTGTGGTTTTTTCCACGTAAAAAATCGTTTGTGTCGATTTATATTTTATTCCTAAAAACAAACAAACTAAAATCACTCTCGTAAGTGCTTGTTGATTTTAGTTTGAGTGTTTTGGAATTTTTGGGATTTGGAATATTGTTTATATTTAACTAATCACGAATCACTTAGGATTTTCAAGTCAAAAGAACTTCAAAATCCTAGTCAATTTACATCTTCTAGGCTTATCTATTTCCTCATGAAAATCGCTTCCTCAATTCCATGATTATAATCTTGTGTAAATCTGAATATCAGATTCGTCCATACAAAAAATTGATATGCATTACTATATTTTGCATAACCGTTGAATACAAAGCCAACGGATTTTAAGGCTTATCTTAACCATCTTGGGTTTAGGTATTGCCACATTCTGCATGACATCCTTACATTTGCCACCTTTTACATGACACCCCCACATTTGTAAAATTTATACGAAGGCTCCCAACCTTTCAAAAAATTCATACAGGGTCTTTAAACAATTTCATGTGTCACAATGATTATGAAACTCTCAAAATCATATCATAGAAAACATATTCCCAGACCGTCATTAACCGAATTAGGTCTTTCTCGAATTCAAGACACCAAAACAAGTTTGGTCTAACATGTCACTTTGAAGTCAATAGCCTTACTATTTGGAATTACAAACCTAGTGATCAATAGTCTACTATTCGGAACTTCATAACATGGCCAGTAATCTTATCACTAGGAATCACTAATTTTATCATCTGGTCAGTAGACTCTTTACTACTAGGAACCATATTGTTTTAAATGTGATCAATAGTCACTTTCATTACTAGGAATTATCATGTCTTGACATATGATCAGTAGCCTCTCTACTACTAGGAACCATCATGTCTTAACATATAATCAGTAATCTATTTACTATTAGAAACCACAATCTTATAATTATGTAGCTAGTGGTCTAACACCTCCTAGGAATCACCAGTTTTCTATCTCTATGATCAGTGATCTTATACTCACTAGGAGCCACTAATTTAAGAATATATTTAAAATTTAAAAATTCAAAAAATATATTCACCCATCCTAACCGGTTGTCTCATCTTTACTTTTAAGCAAAGTCACATAGCAATCATACGTGCTATAATTGACACAAGGATTATATACTAATTGCCTCTGATTCATTCAAAGATATTATTATGCAATCTTATGATTTCCGTTAATCACGTTTGATCTTTTTAGATCTTTATTTAAGAACCTTGCAAGGTTTAAGGTTGTCAGGTGGAACAACATTTTCTGTTGTCACCTCTTGAAGCTATTTCTGAAAAATCTCTATAGAATTTCATTATTCTGTTTTTTCAAAAACTAAACTTAACACTAAAAAATCTCAAAGTCTGAAATTTAATTCAAAATTGATCTCACCACTTACCCTAGAATCGAACATGGTCAGGAAAGTTTCTAGGAAGGCTGGAGAGGTCATACTGGTCCCACTTAAGACCTAGCTAACCTTAAACAAAATTTTCAAGAGCATGTTGACTCCTAGTCCATGAGAAACAAATTTAGAATTAAGTTTTTTTCAGGGGATAAATTATGTTAAAACAAACTAAGTTTACAAAACACATAACCAATTAAAATTTCTTATCAGAATTATGCCACTCATAAAAGTTAATCGGTACTTTCGAAACTGAGCCCATTATTTCTAAATAAAAATCAAAAATATTTTAGCTAATGTTAAAAGTTGGTTTCTTTTCCCAAAGCAAAACATGTTGAAAATAATTAAATTATAACCAGAGACTTTCTTAATACTTGGTTTCCTAGTACTTTGGGAATAAAAGATTAAACCCAAAGATTTCCTCTAATCACAAAGGTTTGAAACCAAATCCATCTTAATTGTCATTTTTGAACAAATCAGAAACACTCTTTAGCCAAGGCTAAACTTTGGTTTCCATTACAGAAAACCAAAATACTTTGGAAATAATAAAATTAATCCCAAAGATTTTTTCTAAACTGAAAGTTTATAATTTCTCTCATTCCTCATTTCCTTTCACTATGGTGAAACTATTACAAATTAGAAATTAAAAACACTACAAATGGAAATGGAAATGCAACTGTTACAATCACAAATTGTCTAAATTTGCAAAACGGAGTTCATGGTTGCATCAGAAATCGTCTATTTAGCCAAGAAGACACTTCTCCACTTATAATGCTTATTTTTGTGTAAAACACATTACAAAACTCTATCCTCGTTGCCGCAAAATCTCCATGCTCACTGTTCATATACACACTTAGATACAAGATAAGTTAATGAACCAATAAAGTGAATATTACACAAGTAATTTCAGCTATAACTCTCAATGTGTAATTTAAAGGTTATAGATGCATTGCAGTTACAAGAATGTCATGAGTTACATGGCTATAAATCAATTATACATACAGGAATATTATGGTCATAATATTAGCAATCCAACCATGCAATTATGAGCAAATATATATAACAATAGGGTTAAACTTTCATTTACCATTCCATGAATACAAAAAATATTTTGGAGTAATTTCCTTGATTACCCATCAAGACATGAAAGAACTCACTACCGAAACAACAATTAATTAATAGAATTATAATGCAAAATTATTCCACCATGCACTAAGTCTCTTTTAGGATCCACCTACCTTATAATACAACATAATCATAAGCAAACTCAGAAATAAGACCATTATATAGAAAAAACAAAAATGTTTTATTAAATTTCCTCCTAAAACAAACCTGTTTTGAGATATTTTATACCGTCAAAAACCTTTAAACTAGACAAGTCTCTTGAAATTCTCAAAACACGAATTCCAACACTTTGATTTTCTCAGAATTTAATAAATCAAATTAAATCAAAATTGTTATCAAACTTTCAAAATAACATACTGAATAAATACGAAATCAAACTAAACTATAAAGTGAATAATTAAATTCACTAAAATTCCGAAGGTCCAATATTTTTCCTTATTCCACGCAAAGGTAATCCTGTTCAAATCACAATTAGTAGTCCAATTTACTAATTCCAATTTATTTTATTTGTTCGTATTATATATCATTCTTTCTCACTTAGGTAAACCTGTAAAGTAAGTTAGCTACAAAAGAAAATAAATAACAAACAAATCAAATCAAATAGTAAGAATATTACATAATAAAATTCTCATTTTTATAAACTCCTGCCAACTTAAACACTAACAATCAAATAACTCATGCAATAACAACTAATTAACATAAAATAAATTGCATGAATAAATTATTAGAAATAAACAACTCAAAACAATCCAATAACTTTAGGCAATTAAATTAATTTTAATTCCAGGAGTTACTGGAAGAAATTAAAATAATAGCTGAATTGTTTTTTCAAAAACTATTTATAAAAAATTTGTTTTAAGATTGTTGGTATTTTTCCATAAAAATATAAGAAAAATATATAAAATAAATTAAATAGAAATGACAAAATAATAATAATAATAATAATAATAATAATATATTATTATTATTATTATTTATTAATAAAGAATGAAATATACAATAAACTATAGAACTAAAAAAAAAAAAAAAGAATGAATTAGATTACACCATGGAATATATTACAAGATGTATTCAAATATATATATAAAATTATGGGTGTCGATTTTCGACCACATAACCAAAGGGGAAACTTAGCTAGAGAGTACCAGTAGAATAGATTAAGCCTAAACAACCTATCACAGAAAAATAAGAATCCAGCGGTGGTTCGTCCACTCGGGGGCACTTCGATGATCAAGTCAGTAATCAATATCTCTCAAAGATAACCAATAGTGCTTAACTCATTAAACAGAATATAAAAAGCATACCTTAGACCTACGAGGGTGCCTTACTTTTATAGCCAACACACACCTGATCCCTGTAGAAGCCTAACTTTAATGGACTTTGGCTCAATGCTAATTTTGGACACCCAGCTAGATAGAGATAAACTCCCTAAGAGCCTTATCTTTATCTAGACTGAGGTCCTCCCTTATTCTAGGACTCTTGTCCCTTATTTGCTCATTCCGGATTTCGATATCCCCGCAGACAACCTCAGCCTAGCCGAGATCACCTCAGCATCATGACCAGACCACGTGACATCTCAGTTGATATTTCGGCATCACCTTAGCCACATGTTGTTACTCTCAAAATATGTCCCCACAACTGCCCCTAGGTTCTATTACCCCGGTATCCTGAGGTGATGGAACCTACATCGCCCACTCTTAGATGATGTCGGCTAAAATTCACTCTTTCTTTCGATCAAGATCATGACTCGTCGGTTTCAAGTATCCAGGACTCAACTGTCCATTTTTATCAAGGATCAAGAACCAAGAATCAAGTTCTTTAAGTATTTTAACTGAGATTGTTCCTCTAGCCGAGATTTTTGCTTCATTAAATCAAGAATTCCAAGAGTTTAATCTGCGCTTGAGTTGTCACGCACAGTTTCCTCAACCGTTCCTTGGACGCATCCCTTTCTTATTGGTTCGTACTTGACACGCGCTATCAAGTTGTGTCATTTCTGCGCACACCGCCTGACAAGCACATCGTCCAAGGCCTTTTAATTACGTTTTGCCACCTTTTCGCGTTTTAACAAAAACTTTTTCGCTCTCTCTGTCTTTTCACTTCGCATTCTTGCACTCTCTTTCAAAGTTTTCTCTGTCTACGAATCTTCCCCCAAACCTCCATTACCGTGTTTGCAAGCATTCTGAGATCATCGAACTACCATTTCTGGTGAGCTTTTTACTGTCAGGCTCTTGACAATACCATCGTTGGACTCCGACGATCCTCATTCCGACGTACTTTCTGTCAGCTCCACTCGGTAAGTTCACAATTTCTTCCCTCTTTAAGTTTGGACTTTCATTGCTTCTTTGATTTGTTCAAAATCTATTACCTGTTCACATGTTGTTCGTTGCCATTGTAAATCAATGTTTGTTCTTGGATCTTAACTGTACAATATATCCTTGTGTCTATTCACATTGTTCGTGAATCCCGGACATAGGGCATGTTTGGTTTGTTTTTGGGAGAGTTGTTTTTGAAAAAAATTTTGGGGAGAGAGTTTATAAATTTTTTTGATTTGTTTGGTTGTATATTTTGGGAGAGTTGTTTTTTTGGGAGTTTGGGATGATTTGATATTTTGGGAGAATTTGAGTAGATGTGTGTAAGAGAAAAAGTGATTGAAAATGAGAGATGAGAGAGAAAAAGTAATTGATTGATGTGTAAGAGAGAGAAAGTGATTTTGGAAATTTTTTGAGACAAACTTAAACCAAAATAATTTTTTAGAATTTTTTTTATAAAACTCATCTACCAAATGCAATCCAAACATACCCATAGTGTTTATAAATTTGAAGCTTCAACAATTTTGCCATTCTTCTTAGCTTTTGCACATCTGCACACACCTACTCAATGTTTCTTAAAAAAAAATGTTGCTTTCTTGATTCTGAATCATGTTCTTTTCTGTTTTTCTTTGACTTATTTCCAGATTCTTACCTTTGATTCTTGTTTCCATATAGACTTAGGTTTGGGATTTGATAGAAATCACATTCTTTTAGGAAAATTGAAACGAATTCCTCTTTAAACCTCAAAAAACCCTCGCCCCAGTCCCAGCTTTAGGCTTTAGCCGAGGTATTTGAACCTATATCCATCACTCTGTTATCTAATCACTCTAGCCGAGATAATGGGTATGTTTAGGTGGAGAGTGGATACCCTAGAAAAAATTGAGCACTTTAGAAGAGAATTTTCCATCCTTGCTGACGTCCAGCTTAGGTTAGTTGGGGAGGAGTATTCCATCATGCCCGACGGAGACTCTATGCTCTTCCCCGTAGTTACCTCTATAAAGTGTGGACTTCGGTTCCCTTTAGATACTCTTTTTCGTGAGGTTCTTCGCTATTACAAACTTAACCCCATGCAACTTGCCATCAACTCATATAGAGTTATAAACGGTATAATCGAACTAATACGCCGAGAAAAAGCCAGGATCACTTTAGCCGACATTTAGTATTGTTATACCATATGTGGCCTAAAGTCTAAAAAATGCTACATTTACTACCTAAAACCCAGATCCACAGCATACAAAATCATAGCCAATCTCCCAGACTCCAACAAGGGTGCTGGAGATGATTACCTCATTGTCTCAGGTAACTTGGAGTTTGCTCCTGATGATGATCTTCATCTCTTCCCTATGTGCCGATCGGTGTTTAAAGAGGGTGATGGTAAGAACTGAGTCATCTTTTTAATTCTTTTTCTGTTTAGGACTTGCTAACTCATATATCCCTTTTTGAACGTTTTTTCTTCTTGTTCTTTTTTGCAGCTCTTCCCCAACTAGTAAAGGATTTTCGACAAACTTTCTTCCCTAGCAAGGATCTGAAAAAGCTACTAGATTTGCCAGTTGAAAAACACAAGGCCTCACTTTTGCTTGATTATATCCCGACCTATAAGTCGGCCATGCCTGACGTTCCACGCCAAAGCAAGACTCTTTCGTTTGCTACAACTCCTTCAACTTCCTCATCACCCAGGCCTAGACCAGGCCTCCTTCTCAGATCCAGTTGAGTTGTCATCTACCTCTGCCTCTCAACTTATCCTGACATCCCAGCGCCGACACCGACGTCGTGTCCCAGCAAACGTTCCTGCAGGCAGGACTCGTAGCCGTAAACGTCAGGATTCGGAGGTGTTAGCTTACGATCCAACGAACCCACCAACTGTCTTGCCAGCCATTCACTTTGAAACCAAAGTCACCCGTGCTACTACTACTTATGGGCCGAAAAGCAGTTGTTAAGGACCTCTTGGCCGACCTGCCAGGAGTGGTCACTGTTGCCTCTTCTTCACCATTTCGATCTCAACAAAAACCAAAACAAAAAAGGGTAAAGAGGGCTAAGGCAAAAGCCACTACCACCCAAGTCGAATCGGAAGATACAGTACCAATCTCAAAGCTCACCGAGATCGAGAAAACAGTCCTTGCTGTCGAGAAGAGTCCTGCTAAGGCAAATCCAACTGATACCAATTGGTCAAAGAAGCTGAGGTCCAAAGCTGCCATAACCTTAGGTACGTTTAAAGCCAATGTGCCTTGGGCCCCAACCATAATGATTGAGGATCAGCCAATGAAGGCTAGTGACAGTGCCATTGAAAGTATTGAGATCGGCGCCACTCTCTCAACAGCCGTGCTTTTTCCAACCGATCTCACTTGTATGGTCGAGATCATTGAATATGAGAATTTTGCTCTGATGATGCAACATTCCGTTTTGGTAAGCACCTAACACTTGGTACTCTTTTATCTTGTTCTAACTCTGGTTTTCATACTTAATGAATTTTTTTTGCCTTCTTTTAGGCTATCCAACACACCCACTCTTTCGCTACGAAAGTCTAGGTTTTCAAAGAGGAGTTAATGCACAAAACCAAGAAAGTTGCTGGTTTTCTCTCTTCTCTAAACAATGCTGAGGCCAAAATCAAAGTTCTACTTGATCAAGCCAAGGTAGCCAGACGGGCCCAAGATTGGGCCAAGGAAAAAACTGAGGCAGCCAAGGCTGTAGCCAAAGTGTTGAGATCTGAGATTAAGGATGTTGAAGAGAAAACTGCCAAGGTCAAAGTAAAGCTCCAAGAAGTGTTGGTTGTGAAAGAAGCCGAGATCAAGGCGACCGACGAGAAGGCCTTCTCAGAAGGGCAAGCTGCAGTCCGCTACGCGTATAAAGATCAAGTCAACCAAGCCTGTAATCGAGGCTTCTATCTCAGCTGGGCTTGCAACCCTTAACAAATTATCTGTCCCTATGGACTTTGACCTCCGGGATATAAGCAAACTCTAAACGCCATTCCCCCCAACTTCTAAAGAGTTAGACGAAGAAGCCGACGAAGAGAAATTCGGATCCGACAATACCGAAGAGGAAGATGATATTGCTAAGGGGGCCAAGTCCCCAACTTTGAATGATCAAGTCCTGGACTTGACTCATGATAAGGAAGACTTGGTTTCCAATACAGCCTCTCCAAAACAAACCACCTCTGAGGCCGAGGTTCAGGCAGGTCGAGAGGAGTTTGGACCAAACCTTGCTGAAAATCGATGTCGAGATAGTGGCAAAGAAGGAAACCACTTCGCCAACCGAGGTCGACACAATGCCAACAGTCGAGGTTGAGCAAACTGAAACTAATACCCATGCCTCGAACACTTAGAACTTTTTTCTTTTTATCTGAACTTTTCTTCTTTCAGTTTGTACTTTTTGTCTGAACAATTCTAAGCTTCAATTTGGCCGATGTGCCTTCTTTTGTATCCGAACAAGTTGTCTTTTTGCTAGGCCGAAATGCCTTTTTGCCTGTGAATAAGTTCCATCTTCTGAATGTAAGTCTTTATGCCTTTTTTTCTTCTATGCATGTTTACTGCTTTCATACTTAGGATATTTTTGCATTTATTCAAAGTATACCTTAGCTGTATAATAACTCCGGGGTATAATACCTCGGATATAAACCTTGACTGTTTGCCTTGGCCAACAATTGGAATACCTTGGATAACACTTGACAAATATTTTTACAAGTGTTTATTCAATCAAGCATTGCTTGTTTACCTCCATATGCTGTCTTTTATTAGGACTTCATCATTTCCAAGTTTTGACAACCTGGTCGGTCATCTCGGCCAATATGTATCTCGAATACTTCTTTCAATACCTCGGCTAACTTCAACTTGTAAATTTTTCTGAAATTTCAACAAGTGTTTAAGCCAATTCTAGCTTGTAAAAAATTTCAACAAGTCTTCCTAAGCTCTCTACCCTCCTAATGTCAACCTAAGTTTCACTTAAGTTCACATTAAGCACTTATAGCCTTTCGCCAAAGTCAGATTTGAACAAATACTAGCCGAGGTGTTCAACCTAGTTTTCTCTGTTAATCCGATTAAAGCACACTTAGTTCCATTCAAAGTTTAACTCTGCCGATATGGCAAATCTTAGTTCAACTCTATCATATGCAAGTATAATTTGACTCTGTCATATGATAAGTTTATTCGTCATGCTTAGTTCAACTCTATTATATGCAAGTATAATTCAACTCTGCCATATAATAAGTCTAAGTTATTCGTCATGTTCTATTCAGAAACATCACTAACTTAGTTCAGCTCTATTATACACAAGTATAATTCAATTCTGCCATATAATAAGTTTAAGTTATTCGCCATGTTTTATTCAGAAACATCGCCAACTTAGTTCAACTCTATTATATGCAAGTATAATTTAACTCTGCCATCTAATAAGTCTAAGTTATTCGTCATGCTTCATTCAGAAACATCGCCATAGGACTGGTTAGTCCTATCACACAAATTCATATTCATAAAAATCAAATTAAAATTTTATTATTACTTCGGCTAATGACATAAACTTCGAAAAACAAAAATCTAATGATAGAAAAATTTTAGGTTGCAAGTGTTCCAGGGTCTTGGCAGCTCTTTGCCATCGCTGTCTTTAAGCCAATATGTCCTATTGTCGGCGACCGAGATGATTCTATAAGGCCCCTCCCAATTTGGGCCAAGCTTGCCCTCCCTAAGATCCTTCTTGTTGCCAACTACTTTCCTTAACACAAGGTCCCCAACTTTGAACTCTATTGGGTTGACCTTCTTGTTGTAAGCCCTAGCAAGCTGTTACTGGTATACTCCCAGCCGAATTGCTACTCTCTCTCTCTTTTCTCCTCCAATAGGTCTAGATTTCGAGCTAAAAATTCCTCATTAGTACTATTTTCTACTCCCTAGGTTTTGATCCCTGGAATGCCGACTTCTAAAGGAATAACTACTTCAGTGCTATAAGTCATGGAAAATGGAGACTCCCCAGTTAATCTTTTTGGCGTAGTCCGATGTGCCCAGAGTACATTGGGCAACTTCTCTACCCATTTTTCTTTTGCTGCTTCTAGCCACTTTTTGATCCCATCCAAGATAGTCTTATTGGATGCTTTTGCCTAACTATTACTCTGGGGGAAACTTGGAATAGAGTAGTAGTTCTTGATTTTGTACTTTGTACAGAAGCTTTTGATTAACTTACTATCAAACTGAGTGCCATTGTCTGCTATTATTGTCCTTGGAATCCCAAACTTGGTGATGATGTTATTTCCATATGAAGTTTTTCACATCAATATTTCGAATCTTTGTAAGGGGCTCAGCTTCTACCTACTTTGTGAGGTAATCAGTTGCTACCAGCAGAAACTTTCTTTGCCCAGTTGCTTAGGACAATTGTCCAACAAGATCCATGCCACACTGGGCAAATGGCCAAGAGCTGGATACTGGGTTCAAATCTGTTACTGGTTGATATATCAAAGGTGCAAACCTCTGAAACTTCTCGCACTTTTTGACGTAGGTTTCAACATCCTTCTGCATGTAGGGCCACCAGTACCCCTGAGTAATGGCCCTATGAGCAAGCGATCTGCCCCCAGTATGGCTGCCACATACCCCTTCATGTATTTCATACAAGAAGTCTTCAACCTTGGAGAGATGCACACACCTCAAAAGGGGACCAATAAAAGATCTTCTGTAGAGATATCCTTTTGCTGTTAGGCTAAACGTTGCCGACTTCAGTCTAGTCTTATGCGTCTCTTTACGATCAATCTGGCAGTTTTCCGTTCCTTAAGAAGCATCACTATTGTATCCATCCAACTTGGACCCATCTCCATACACATTGCTTCATACTCTGTAATTAGTGGTTCCACACTTGGGCCTGACAAATAATCAACCATTATTGTCCTTGCCATCCATGATTTCATTGCACTAGCCAGGTTAGCCAATGGCATGCCTATTGTCATCTCGGCTAACCTGCTATAGTCGACAATCCTTAAATAAGGCTAGTAGTCTAATAACTTTCTTTGACATAGACTATCATTCTTTTATCTCGGGCTGCATACTTGCCTGTTGCCTGGTTCATAATAAGTTAGGAGTCATAGAAGACTACCACCTCATCAGCTTCCTATTGCTGCCGCTAGCTTCAACCCTACGATTAGTGCCTCATATTCTACTTCATTGTTTGAGGCTTTGAACCCTAAACAGATAGACTGTTCCAGCATTTGCCCATCTGGTGATACCAACACTACTCTTGCCCCCGCTTCTTAACGGCTTGAACTCCCATCAACAAACATGCGAAATGAGTCGCCGATGTAGATATCACAGGGCTTGGGTTTTTCTTCTTTCTTCTATTTTGCTATGGGGTTTTTTATTCCCAGATGGGTCTCCTCTTGTTCCCCTAGACACTCTAAGCCGTGGCTCACCAGAGCCCAACGTAGAATGGCACCAGGTGTGAACTCGGCCACAAAGTCGGCCAGAACCTAGCCTTTGATTGCCATTCTGGGTCTAAACTCTAAGTCATACTAGCCCAATATCATTGCCCACCTGGCTAACTTGTTTGTCAGATCTCCTTACTGCAACAGGGACTTCAAGGGATGCTCAGTCAACGCAATAATCTTGTGGGCTTAGAAGTAATGATTTAACTTTTTGGAAGCCATTACCAAGGCCAGTGTCAATTTCTCTAGGGGCAAGTACTTAGTCTCTGCACTTGCTAAGGTTTTACTCACATAGTATATTGCCCTTTGTTCTCCTTTCTCTTATCTGATTACCACTGCACTCACTGCATGCTTCGAAATTGCCAAGTATAAGAACAGTTCCTCTCCAGGTACCAGATTTGAAATAACTGGAGCTGTGGTCAGGTATTTTTTCAAGTTGGCCAAGGCGACCTCACACTCCTCTGTCCACAAAAAATTTGTAGCCTTTTTCAATAAACTAAAAAATGGTTTACACTTATCTGAACTTCTGCTTATAAACCTATTCAGGGCTGCGACCATTCCTATCAGCACCTGTACTTGTTTTGCCGATGTTGGGCTTTTCAAGTGAAGGACGACCTTGATTTGATCTGGGCTTGCCTCAATGCCCCTTCTAGTAACCAAGTATCCTAGAAACTTACTAGTCCCAACTCCAAATGCGCATTTCGAAGCATTGAGTTGGAGCCGATATGTTCTAAGAATATCGAAAATTACCTTCAAGTCAGCCAGGTGATTCTCAGGTTCTTTGGTCTTCACGACCATGTCATCAATGTATATTTCCACTATTTTGCCAATTAGATGTCTGAACATCTTGGTCATCAACCTCTAGTAGGTTGCTTCTGTATTTTTCAACCCGAAAGGCATCACTCTGTAGCAATACAGCCATTTTAGGGTGATAAATGCAGTCTTCTCCTCATCAGGGGGTACATTGCTCTCTGATGGTACCCCCCGTAAGTGTCTAGGAAACTCATCTTTCTATGCCCTAAAGTGGCATCCATTAATTGATCGATCTTGGGGAGTGGGAAACCGTCTTTGGGACAAGCCTTATTCAGGCTGGTGAAGTCCACGCAGACCCTCCACTTCCCATTCTTCTTTTTCACAACAACCGTGTTTGACAACCAAGTTGGGTAGTTTACCTCCCGAATGGCTCTAGCCTCTAACAATTTGTCTATTTTCTCCTTTACGACCTCTACATGAACCAACGTCAGCCTCCTTGCTCGTTGAATGAAAGGTTTAGCCGACCTATCTACATTTTGTCTATGGCAAGTGACCTCGGGATCAATGTCAGGTATCTTGTATGGCGTCCAAGAAAACACCTCTATGTTTGCTAACAAGAATGACTCTAACTCCTTCTCCTCCTCCTCCTCGGCTAAGCCTGAACCGAAAAGGAAGAAGCGTTTTTCATCCCCTTGTTGGACCAGGATCTTCTTTAAGTCTTCTTCACTTTTGTCGGCCGACTCTTTACCGACATCATCTAGGACTTCCATGTCCTCGTCCTCAATCTCTATTGTTTCTGCATCTCGCACATTGCAGGTGGATTTCTGTGACAACCCTCACCACTGTTTACTGATTAACCACTAATTACTGCTAAACTGAGACTAAACATGTTAATTGACTGACTGACTGAAATTTGGAACTGATTGATTGTCTGTGTCTGTTTAAGTACATCTCTATCTGTTCGACTGTTAAACTATCTGTTCATGTTTTATGTTTTAAACTGCAAATTGAAGGCCTTATTGGCGGCCGAATCTAAAATTGATTAGTGATATGTGTTAATCATAATTTATGTGATTTTATGGCATATTTAATTGAAATGTAATTTGGTATGATTAAATAAGATTAAATGTTGATAAATTACAAGAGTTGGCGTTATTTGCAACTTTGCCACTTAGTGGCCCACTTCCTTACACATATTGAGGCTTGAATACACCTAGGCAAAACATTTCCTCAGCCATTTCTTTAGATCCAACCGACTAGAGGGAGAGGGAGCTAGGAGAAACTTGTCTTCATCTTGCATTGCTTGGAAACTTAGTAGTTCTGAAGAGAATTTGGCAAATTGAGCTTCCCTTCTTATAATTCAAGACTCAAGGTAGAGTCTTCACCTTCTTGTTCATGTAATTGAGCTAGTTCTTGCATGGCTCTTGTCATATTGGAGTTTAAAGTCAAGATTTGGTTTTGTAATGTTGAATTATAGCATAAATCATGCATGCATGTTGCCATTCTTGAGTTTTGAAGAGTATTGTTCATGAAATTCCACATGCATGTTCATATTTTTGCATTGGACCATGAATTCATCTTGTTTATGGAGAAATTGGCTTATTTGAGCATGTATTTGAAGCTTGAGTTGTTTAAAATCCATGCATGTTATGTTTTACATCATGTTCATGAGATTGGTTTGAAATTGTGTTTAATTAACTCACCTTTGGACTTTGATTTTACAAATTGAGCTTTGAATCATGTAATACTATGAGTTTATAAGTGTTTTTTAGAAAATTAGTCCAAGAGGATCGAATTTGATGCATTGAAACTTGGTTTTGAGCTTGGGGTTCAAATCTGGAATTTCCAGAATTTGGACTCACGCTCGAGCATGAAAAGTGGCGCTCAAGCGTGAAATGCGTGCTCCCAGCACTTTGCATTGTTTTACAGTCCGCTCGAGCGAGGAAATGCACGCTCGAGCGGGGACATATGTCACACGCTCGAGCGGGTGTCGAGTGCCCATCGAGCGTGATTTTCACACATCCAGTACTTTTGCCATGTTTTGCAGTCCACTCGAGCGTGGGAAGTGACGCTCAAGCGGGGAACCTTTGTCTGCATGTCCGCTCAAGCGAGGAAAGCTACGCTCGAGCGGGAGCCTGTTTTTCTGAAAATTCTGAAAATGTTTTTAAAGTGCATCTTTGTATCCTCATTGCATTCTAGGCATTCTTAGGCCTAGTTTAAAGCATCTTAATGAGGATATCGATGTAGAACCACACAGAGTCAATTAAGGATTAAGTCTTTGATTTCTGAATGTGTAACTTAGTGTGTGTTCATCCTGTAACTGTGTAGGGTTGGCATCCGGAGACACTCTAGCTTATTTGTAACCCAGAACTCTGTGAGTAACAACTGTGTAAAGATATGTTCAAATATGCATATCTTCTGAATGGTTAAACTGTGCCGTTTCTAAATTGATACTGTTAACTGAATGAATGTATGTCCTCTATTCTAAATTGTATTGTGGCATCCATAGCAACTACTGTTACTGTTACTGCTGTTGTTATAGAGATCTCTGTTAGTTCCTATCTTGGAACTTCTGTTTACTGTTATGATGGCCATCATTGACTGCTCGGTCTTTCAAGACCTACTGTTTATTGTACTGTTTTGCTAATGTATGTACCACATATGACTATTATGACTGAATGACTGATATACTGAATCAATTGACTGTTTTCAATACTGAAAGGACATTCATTCTTAACCTCTTTACGCATTATGTTATTCACTAGGCTTTAGCTCACTGCTCAAATATATATGTAGGTGTTCAGGCACCGGACCGCTGCTAGGGGCATCAGGTTAAGCACTGTTTTGTCAAGCCAACCTTTGTGCCTCACCTCGAGGTTCCAGTATTGTTCAAGCCAAGGCTATGGGGTGTTTTTGATTCCCCCTTTTGTTTGTGTCCTGTATAGACTGAGTGAGACTTGTACTGTACTGAATGTTTCTGTATACGTTGTAAATACTGTTCTGTTTCCGAATGTGTATATATATGAAAAGTCTTTTTGCATACAGACTGTCACAGCTCATTGGACATTGTTTAATTACTGTTTTAGTTTCCGCTATGCCCCTATACTCTGTAATACTGTCTTACTGTTAAGCAGGCCTTCGGTAATCACGGATTACTGGCCGGTTACGGTACTAAACCCATAGGGGCGAGTTTGGGTCATGACAGAGTGGTATCAGAGCGATACTTAACTACGAGTTATACCGCACACACGTGTCCAAATGAGCTATAGGGTGTCCTAAGAAAGCAATTAGGGCATCACATGAGCATGAAAAGTGTGTGTGGACATGAAATGAATATGTGTTAATGTGTTTAAACATATACCTGCTTATGTTTATAATTGCTATAACTGCTTATAGTGAAATGGGCAACGCAAGAAATATTGATGAATATGAATCCTCTGAGGCAAGAATGGCAAGGCTGGAGAGAATAGTGGAGCTATTAACTGAAAGACTATGGCAACAACAGAACCAACAGCCCCCACCTCTTCCAGTCCAGCCAGAGCCACCTGTTAATGATGATATAATAGCTTTGACACAAAAGTTTAGCAAGATGAAACCGCCATCCTTTCAGGGAGGCCTTGAACCCTTGAAAGCTGAAGCATGGGTTCTTGAGACAGAAAAATTATTCGAAGTGTTTTCGTGCTCTGAAGCACATAAAGTGTTGCTAGCTACCTTCACCTTACAAGAAGAAGCTAGAAGGTGGTGGATGCTAGTTCGTGACACCAACACCGTTATGACTTGGACTCAATTCAAAGAAGCCTTCTTCGAAAAGTATTTCCCTCAGTGTGTCAGGGACAGAAAAGTGACTGAGTTTGAACAGCTGAGACAAGGCACCATGTCGGTAGCCGAGTATGAAACAAAGTTCACCGAACTTGCTTAGACAAGGCACCAAGACGGGTTTGGGTCGTGACAATTTCATTGCTACCATGGAGCAATTCTTTGCCTGCACCTGATCCCATCTGACCTCCTAAATTCCATGCTCCGTTGGGAACCGCAATAGTTGATGCAGTGTTGAGGGAATAACCCTCACTGCATGTGTAACAACCCTCACCATTGTTTGTCGATTAACCACTGATTACTGCTAAACTGAGACTGATTATGAAAAGTAATTGAACCGACTGAAATAATGAACTGACTGACTGAAATCTGGAACTGAATTGATTGAGTATATCTGTTTAATTGTACGTCTACCTGTTGACTGTTAAAATTATCTGTTCATGTTTCATGATTTAAATTGCGAATTGAAGGCCTTATCGACGGCCGAATCTGAAATCGATCGATGTTTTATAATCATTAGAATTAATGTGATTTTATGGTATATTCAGTTAGAATGTGATTTATGATTAAATTAGGTTGAATTGAGCTAAATTGCAATAGTTGGCTTAATTACCAACATGCCACTTAGTGGACCACTTAGGCAACACATTTTTTGAACTTTATTATACATTCAACAAAACATTTCATCAGCCTCTTCCCTTGTTATTGCCGACTAGAAAGAGAGAGATAGGGAGTTGGAGTGAATTCATCTTGTATTGCTTGGAAATTGAGGAGATTGGAAGAGCTTGTGATCAATTGAGCTTCTAGACTTGGATTTGAGAACTTAGGTAAGGAGTTCATCTTTTTAATTGTAAATTTAAGTTAGTCCTTGCATGTTTCATGCTAATTTGAAAAGTTGAGCCTAGAATTGGTTTAAATTGTTGCATTAGAGCTTGTATTATGTATGCATGTGTGCATTGTTGAATTTTGAGTTGATTTCATAGAAAATTGTTACATGCAAGTCCAAGTTCTAGCTAAGGTTCATGAAATCATCATGTTTTTGTAAGAATTGGCTTTTTGGAACAGGTATTGAAGCTTTGAATTGGTTTAAACTCATGCATATCATGTTTGAGTTATTTTCATGAAATTTGGTTTGAAATTGGAGTTAATTGATCTTCCTTTGGGGCTTTGATTTTACAGATTGAGCTTTGACTCATGTTAAACTATGAGTTTTGAAGTGTTTTCTGGAAAATTAGCCCAAAGGGATCGAAATTGATGTTTTAAAAACTTGATTTTGAGCTTGAGGTTCAAATCTGGGAATTCCAGATTTTGAACTCAAGCTCGAGCGGGGTTACTGGCGCTCGAACGTGAAATTCGTGCTCCCAGCACTTTGCATTGTTTTGCAGTCTGCTCGAGCGGAATAATGGACGCTCGAGTGGGACCTTGTGTCACACGCTCGAGCGGGTGTCGAGCACCCATCGAGCGTGATTTTCACACATCCAGTACTTTTGCCGTATTTTACAGTCCGCTCGAGCGGAGTAATTCGAGCTCGAGCGGAGTATTTTGTTTGCCTTTACGCTTGAGCGGTGTAACCTGCGCTCGAGCGAATCCCCTGTTTTCTGAAAATTCTGAAAATGCTTTTAAAATGCATCTTTGCATCCTCTTTCCATCCTAGGCATTCCTAGGGCATGTTTAAGGCATCTTAAAGAGGATATAAATGTAGAACTGCACCGAGTCTAAGTAGGGACTAAGTCCTTGATTCCCGACTGTGTAACTTAGTGTGTGTTCATTCTGTCACTGTGTAGGGTTGGCTTCTGGAGACGCGCTCTAGCTGCTTATAGCCCAGAACTCTATGAGTAACAATTGTGTAAAGATATGTTCAAATGTGACTGTTTAAACTGTACTGTCTCTGAACTGATACTGTTTACTGATTGAATGTTTGTCTTCTATTCTGAACTGTATTGTGGTATCCATAGCAATTACTGTTTACTGTTACTGTTACTGCTACTGCTACTGCTACTGCTACTGTTAGAGAGATCTCTGTCAGTTCCTATCTTGGAACTTCTGTTTACTGTTATGATGGCCATCATTGATTGTTCGGTCTTTTAAGACCTATTGTTTACTGTACTGCTATGATAATGGATGTACCACATATGACTGTTATGACTGAATGACTGATATATTGAATCAATTGACTGTTTTCAATACTGAAAGGACATTCATTCTTAACCTGTTTACGCATTATGTTATTCACTGGGCTTTAACTCACTGTTTATATATATATGTAGGTGTTCAGGCACCAGACCGGAGCTAGGAGCGTGGGTTAGACTCCCCTTTTTCTCAAGCCAACCACTATGCCTCACTGCGAGGTTCCGAGCCTGTCAAGCTCTGGCTTAGGGGTGTTTTAATTTCCCCCGTCTGTCTCTGTATCTCTTTTGTAATCTGTATAGACTGTTACTGTACTGTTTAATAGGGATTAGGTCCCTATTCCGAATGATTGTAAATGTAGTACATACTGTTTTGCACTGATTGTATATGTGTATAAAAAGTCTTTTTGTATACAGACTGTTACAGCTCATTGGACATTGTTTATTTACTGTGTTGGCTTCCGCCATGCCCCTATACTCTGTAATACTGTTTTACTGTAAAGCAGGCCTTCAGTAATCACGGATTACTGGCCGGTTACGGTGCTAAACCCATAGGGACGGGTTTAGGTCGTGACAGCATACAACCATGACCTTCCCATGACAACATTGTAAGGGGAGAGGGTGTCAATTACTGTGAACTCTAAGCTTACCTTCTTGGTGTGTGACAACCCTCATACTGTTTACCGATTAATGACTGATTAATTACCGATTACTGCTAAATTAAGACTGATTAAGACTGATAATTGAATTGATCGAAATACTGAACCGACTGACTGAGATCTGAACTGAATTGACTGTCTGTATCTGTTTAATTGCATGTTTATCTGTTTGAGTGTTTAATTATCTGTACAGTTTTTATGTTTAAATTGTAAATTGAAGGCCTTATCGGCGGCCGAATAAAAAATTGATCGATGATTTAGGATCGTTAGAATTTATATGATTTTATGGTGTATTTAATTGAAAACTGATCTGGTATGATTAAATTGGATAAAATTATAATAAAATAGTGTTAAATTGCTTGGTTGACTTAATCACCAAATTACCCTTGTTAGTGGGCCTTTGTTTATTAAAATATTTGAGCCTTATACACCTAGCCAACATTTTGCTCAGCTCATTTCTTGTTCTTGCCGACCTTTGAGAGAGTGAGAGAGAGAGAGTTGAGTTGTTCTTGTTGATTTGCTAGAGAACTTGGTAGAATTGAAGGAGTTTTGCAACCTTAAGCTTCTACACTTGGATTACAAGACCTTTCATTGTTGTATTCAAGTTACTTTGTGCATGGTTCATGTTAGATTAAAGCCTCAAGCCATGAATTGGAGTTAAATTGTTGCCATGAAGCTCAATTGTTGCATGCATGTGCATAATGTTGTTGTAATCATGTTGTCATCATGTTTTTGAAAGGTTTGAGCTTATTTGAGCGAACATTGAAGTTTGGAAACGATTTGAATTCATGCATGTGTATGTTCATCTTGTTCATGAAAAAGTGGTTTGAAATTGAGTTTGAAATAAACACCCTTGGGCTTTGATTTCTTAAATTGAGCTTCAAATCATGTGATTCTATGTGTTTACAAAGGTTTTTCCAGAAAATGGGCCCAAGAGGATCGATTTTGGTGTTTGAAAACTTGGTTTTGAACTTGGAGTTTGAATCTGAAATTTCCAGATTTTAGTCGTCCGCTCGAGTGGGGGAAGTGCCGCTCGAGCGGGAAAATTGAGCTCCCAGCTTCTCGCACTGTGCATCAGTCCGCTCGACCGGAGGATTGGGTGACACGCTCGAACGGGCGTCGAGCGGAGATTTCACCCATCTAGTACTTTTTGGTCCGCTCGAGCGAGAAAGTTTACGCTCAAGCGGGGACCTTTATTGCATGTCCGCTCGAGCGGATAAACCTGAGCTCAAGCGGGACTCTATTTTCCTGAAAAATCCTGAAAATGTTTTCTGTGTACATCTTTGCATCCTCATTTCATCCTAGGCATTCTTAGGCCTAGTTTTAGACATCTTAATGAGGATATAGACGTAGAACACACCGAGGCATGATAGGGAGTTAATAATTATCTTTCCTAACTGTGAAACTTAGAGTGTGTTCAATCTGTTAACTATATAGGGTTGGCATTTCGAGGAAACGCTCTAGTTCACTGTAGCCCAGAACTCTGTGAGTAACAATTGTGTAAAGATATGTTTAACTAATTATCTTTTGAATACTGAACTGAACTGTTTACTGAACTGGTATTATTTACTGAATGAATGTATGTTCTTTATTTCTGAACTGTACTGTGGCATCCTTAGCACCTACTGTTTACTGTTACTGTTACAGAGATCTCTGTCGGTTCCCTCATTGGAACCACTACTGTTTACTGATTGATGGCCATCATTTACTGTTCGGTCTTTTAAGACCTACTGTTTACTGTTATGCTAACGGATGTACCACATATGACTGTATACTGTACTGAACAACTGAATACCGATTGAAATGAACTGTTTTCATTACTGTAAGGACATTCATTCTAAACCCTTTACGCATTATGTTATTCACTGGGCTTTAGCTTACTGCTCATATATATATGTAGGTGTACAGGTACCGGACCAATGCTAGAGGCGTCGGGGTAAGCTCCAGTTTTGTCAAGCCAACCAATGTGCCTCACTGCGAGGTTCCGAGCCTGCCAAGCTAAGGCTTAGGGGTGTCTTAGTAATTCCTCTTCCGCACTGTTTTGTATTATTGTATAGACTGTATATTGCACCGTACTGTACTGTAATGGGGATTGAGTCCCTGGTTCACTAAATGACATGAATGTATATGTACTGTTCTGTAAATATGTATGAAAAATCTTTTGGGCATACAGACTGTCACAGCTCATTAGACATCGTTTATTTACTGTATTGGCTTCCGCCAAGCCCCTGTACTCTGAATTACTGTATTACTGTTAAGCAGGCCTTCGGTAATCTCGGATTACTGGCCGGTTACGGTGCTAAACCCATAGGGGCGGGTTTGGGTTGTGACAGAGTGGTATCAGAGCGATACTTAACCACGAGTTATACCGCACACACGTGTCCAAATGAGCTATAGAGTGTCCTAGAAGGGCAATTAGGACATTACATGAGCATGAAAAGTGTGTGGTTATGGCATGAGTGGATATATGCTAATATGTTAAACTGTTTAAGCATGCAACTGTTAATGTTTATAATCGTTATAACTGCTTATAGTGAAATGGATAATGCAAATGAAACTGAATCCTCATCCACTGAGGCAAGAATAGCAAGAATGAAAAGAATGATGGAACTGATAACTGCAAGATTAGAGCAACAACAGAACCAACAGCCCCCACCTCCTCCTCCGGTACAGCCGGACCAGAATGTGAATGTACAGCATGTGAATGTTAACGAGGGGGACATAATTGTGATCACCCAGAAGTTTAGCAAACTGAAACCGCCATCCTTTCAAGGAGGCCTGGAACCGTTGAAAGCTAAAGCTTGGGTACTTGAGACTGAAAAGTTATTTGAGGTGTTTCCGTGCTCGGAGGCAAATAAAGTATTGTTGGCTACTTTCACCTTGCAAGAAGAGGCCAGAAGGTGGTGGATGCTGGTCTATGACACTAACACGGTAGTGACTTGGGCTCAGTTTAAGGAGTCCTTCCTTGAAAAGTATTTTCCCCAGTGCGTCAGGGACAGAAAAGTGACTGAATTTGAACAACTAAGGCAGGGCACCATGTCTGTTGCCGAATATGAGATGAAGTTCACCGGGCTTGCTAGATATGCACCACATATGGTGGATACTGATTACAAGAAGGCCAGAAGGTTTGAAGGCGGCCTGAATGTTGCAATACTGGACAGAATAAATGTTTTAGAACTACTAACTTATGTAGGTGTTCTTGACCGAGCATTGATGGCTGAGTCGAACATCGAAGCGATGAAACAGTCTGAATCACCAGCGTCTGAATGGCGTGGAAAAAGGCAGGGTTTTAAGTTCAAGAAGGGCAAGAACAACCCGCTGAACAAAAAGCAAAACACAGGGTCAACGACTACTTCTAGTCGAGGAAACCGTCCCTTCCCGCCCTATTCTGAATGTGGTAAGAACCATAAGGGAGTTTGTTATAAAATTTCAGGTGCTTGTTACAAGTGTGGCAAGGTGGGCCACATGGTGAAAGATTGCCCTTCCACTGCTCCGGGCAATAGTAAAGCTGCAGGCAGCACCGCAGCATCGACTGTAGCCCCAAAGCCTAACCCCAAAGCTACCGGGAAAGAGCCTATGAGGCAGGGTCGAGTGTTTGCCCTAGTACCGGGAGACGTGCAAAATACTGAAACCGTTGTATCAGGTATCCTCTCTATTTGTGCTCAAAATGCATATGTACTGATTGATTCGGGGTCTACACACTCATATGTATCGCATGCTTTTTCACAGAAATTGAATAGACCCTTAGAACCCATGAATTATCTGTTAGCCGTATCATCGCCCATAGGGGGATCCATGACATGTGCTTATATGTACCCTGCATGTGAAATCATTGTTGGGGATATGCATCTGTTTATTGATTTACTGCCATTGAACATTGATCATTTTGATGTAATCTTGGGGATGGACTGGTTACAAAAATATCATGCCACTATTGACTGTGTGACAAAACAAGTTGTTTTCTGTCCACCTGGTTTACCCGAATTTGTATTTAATGGGGTTGGAGTAGTACCTCCTTCGTACTTGATTTCATCTGTGAAAGCCGTCAAATCGATTAGAAAGGGGTGTAAAGGATAACTGTGTTCTGTGTTGACTGTATCTACTGATGATAACGTTAAAACTGATGTGAACTGTATTCCTATAGTTAGAGAATTCCCAGATGTTTTTCCAGATGATCTGCCAGGGGATTTGATTGACAGGGAAATTGAGTTCGCTGTGGATGTGATTCCGGGTATACAGCCTATATCGAAAGCTCCTTACAGAATGGCTCCAACTGAACTAAAAGAACTGAAAGTGCAACTACAAGAACTGTTAGACAAGAAGTTTATCAGGCCCAGTACTTCACCGTGGGGCGCACCTGTTTTGTTTGTAAAGAAGAAAGACGGCTCACTGAGACTGTGCATTGATTACTGCGAACTGAATAAGGTAACTGTAAAGAATAAATACCCATTACCGCGTATTGATGATTTGTTTGATCAGTTATAGGGTGCCCAAGTGTTTTCCAAGATTGATCTCAGATCGGAGTACCATCCACTGAAAGTTAAACCTGGGGACATCGATAAAACTGCTTTTAGAATGAGGTATGGCCATTACGAATTTTTAGTTATGCCTTTCGGACTTACCAATGCACCTGCTGCATTTATGGACCTCATGAATAGAATCTTTAAACCGTACCTTGATGACTTTATTGTTGTATTCATCGATGACATCCTGATTTATTCTAAGACTAGAGAAGAAAATGAACATCATTTGAGACTTGCCCTACAGACCTTAAGAGAACAGAAAATTTATGCTAAACTGCCTAAATGTGAATTTTGGCTTGACCATGTTATGTTTTTGGGACATGTTATTAGTAAAGATGGGATTTCAGTTGATCCACAGAAAATTGAAGCTGTAGTGAACTGGCCTAGACCAACGAACGTGACAGAAGTCCGAAGCTTTTTGGGATTGGCTGGATATTACAGACGATTTGTTAAAGATTTCTCCAAGATTGCCTTACCATTGACTCAACTGACATAGAAGGGGACATCATTTGACTGGATTGACCAGAGGGAATCAGCATTTCAGGAGTTGAAAACTCGGCTTATGACTGCACCGGTTCTCACCTTACCTTCAGGTACGGATAGATATACTGTATTTAGTGATGCTTCTCATAAAGGTTTGGGGTGTGTTCTAATGCAGAATGGGAGAGTAATTGCTTATGCTTCCCGACAACTGAGACCGCATGAAAAGAACTACCCGACCCATGATTTGGAACTTGCGGCTAGTGTTTGCACTGAAAATCTGGCGTCACTATTTGTATGGGGCAACATGTGAAGTGTATATCGACCACAAGAGCCTGAAATATTTCTTCACCCAGAAAGAACTGAACGTGAGACAGCGGAGATAGCTAGAATTGATCAAAGATTATGACCTGCAGATTTTGTACCATCCGGGAAAAGCCAATACCATTGCCGATGCACTGAGCCGGAAGTCGATTGCAAATTTAGCTTGTTTGCTCACTGGACAGAAAGAGTTGCTTTGTGACCTTGAAAAATCTAAAATTGAAGTTGTTTTGCGAGAACAAGGTGGAACAATAGCCGCTATTTCTGCTCAACCGGCATTGATTGAAGAAATTAAAGAGAAATAGCAACAGGATGACTTCTTGAAGAAGATCATCAAAGAAAGAGAATCTAAACCGAGATCGGGATTCAAATTTGAAAACAATGTACTGAAATTTCAAGAAAGACTGTGTGTACCGAATGATTCTGAACTGAAAAGAAGAGTTCTGAAAGAGGGCCACAACTCAAAATTTTCTATCCACCTAGGGAATACGAAAATGTACCAAGATCTGAAACAGAACTTTTGGTAGCCAGGAATGAAGAAAGAAATTGCCGACTTTGTATCAAAATGTCTTCATTGCCAACAAGTCAAAGCTGAACATCAGCGACCCGCAGGCTTACTGCAACCCTTACCCATACCGGAGTGGAAATGGGAGCATATCACGATGGATTTTATCGTTGGATTGCCTCGTTCCAGCAAAGGTATGGACTCAATTTGGGTTATTGTTGATAGACTGACCAAATCTGCTCACTTTTTACCTATTAAGACAATTTACAGTGTAGACAAGTTGGCTGTAATTTATATTGATGAAATTGTTAGACTGCATGGAGTGCTTGTGTCCATTGTTTCTGACAGGGATTCGAAATTTACATCGAGATTCTGGCAGAGTCTACAGACTGCATTGGGTACTGAATTGAGACTGAGTAGTGCTTATCATCCTCAGACAGATGGCCAGTCAGAAAGGACCATCCAAACTCTGGAGGATTTGCTAAGAATGTGTGTCCTTGATTTTCAGGGAAACTGGGAAAGTCATTTGCCATTGGCTGAATTCGCCTATAACAACAGTTACCATTCAAGTATTGGTATGGCGCCTTTCGAGGCATTGTATGGTAGAAAGTGTAGATCTCCAATTTGCTGGGCAGAGGTTGGAGATGGGCCTTTGCTTGGACCCGAGATCGTCTATGAGACAATTGAGAAAGTGAAATTGATACAACAGAGACTGAAAACTGCACAGAGTTAACAGAAAAGTTATGCAGATGTCAGAAGACGAGACCGAGAATATGAAGTGGGTGACCACGTGTTTGTGAAAGTGACACCAATGAAAGGCCAGACTTGTTTTGGAGTCAAAGGCAAGTTAGCGCCCAGATACGTCGGACCGTATGAGATTATTGAGAAAATCAATCCGGTGGCGTATCAAGTTGCGCTTCCTCCTGAAATGGAGCATATGTATAACGTCTTCCACATCTCTATGTTGAGAGATTATCTCCGGGATCCTTTCCATGTGATTCAGCCTACTCGGATAGTGTTGAGTGATGACTACACGTACGAGGAACGGCCTATACAGATCGTAAACAGACGGATCAAGAAACTGAGAAACAAGGAGATCCCGTTAGTGAAAGTAGACTGGCAAAACCATGGTGGCGTGTATGCCACTTGGGAAAGGGAAGATGACATGGCTAAAAGATATCCTAAACTGTTCCTACTGAACCCTGTTTTCTTCTAAACTGAAGGTAACTCGAGTTTAGAGGACTAAACTTTTTATAAGGAGGGGAGACTGTGACAACCCTCATACTGTTTACCGATTAATGACTGATTAATTACCGATTACTGCTAAATTAAGACTGATAATTGAATTGATCGAAATACTGAACCGACTGACTGAGATCTGAACTGAATTGACTGCCTGTATCTGTTTAATTGCATGTTTATTTGTTTGAGTGTTTAATTATCTGTACAGTTTTTATGTTTAAACTGTAAATTGAAGGCCTTATCGGCGGCCGAATAAAAAATTGATCGATGATTTAGGATCGTTAGAATTTATATGATTTTATGATGTATTTAATTGAAAACTGATCTGGTATGATTAAATTAGAATAAAATAGTGTTAAATTGCTTGGTTGACTTAATCACCAAATAGCCCTTGTTAGTGGGCCTTTGTTTATTAAAATATTTGAGCCTTATATACCTAGCCAACATTTTGCTCAGCTCATTTCTTGTTCTTGCCGACCTTTGAGAGAGTGAGAGAGAGAGTTGAGTTGTTCTTGTTGATTTGCTAGAGAACTTGGTAGAATTGAAGGAGTTTTGCAACCTTAAGCTTCTACACTTGGATTACAAGACCTAAGGTAGGAGAATCAACCTTTCATTGTTGTATTCAAGTTAATTTGTGCATGGTTCATGTTAGATTAAAGCCTCAAGCCATGAATTGGAGTTAAATTGTTGCCATGAAGCTCAATTGTTGCATGCATGTGCATAATGTTGTTGTAATTCATGTTGTCATCATGTTTTTGAAAGGTTTGAGCTCATTTGAGCGAACATTGAAGTTTGGAAACGATTTGAATTCATGCATGTGTATGTTCTCCTTGTTCATGAAAAAGTGGTTTGAAATTGAGTTTGAATTAAACACCTTTGGGCTTTGATTTCTTAAATTGAGCTTCAAATCATGTGATTCCATGTGTTTACAAAGGTTTTTCCAAAAAATGGGCCCAAGAGGATCGATTTTGGTGTTTGAAAACTTGGTTTTGAACTTGGAGTTCGAATATGGAATTTCCAGATTTTAGTCATCCGCTCGAGTGGGGGAAGTGCCGCTCGAGCGGGAAAATTGAGCTCCCAGCTTCTCACACTGTGCATCAGTCTGCTCGAGTAGAGGATTAGGTGACACGCTCGAGCGGGCATCGAGCGGAGATTTCACCCATCCAGTACTTTTTGGTCCGCTCGAGCGAGAAAGTTTACGCTCGAGCGGGGACCTTTATTGCATGTCCGCTCGAGCTCGAGCGGGACTCTGTTTTCTTGAAAAATCCTGAAAATGTTTTCTGTGTACATCTTTACATCCTCATTTCATCCTAGGCATTCTTAGGCCTAGTTTTAGACATCTTAATGAGGATATAGACGTAGAACACACCGAGGCATGATAGGGAGTTAATAATTATCTTTCCTAACTGTGAAACTTAGAGTGTGTTTAATCTGTTAACTGTATAGGGTTGGCATTTCGAGGAGATGCTCTAGTTCACTGTAGCCCAGAACTCTGTGAGTAACAATTGTGTAAAGATATGTTTAACTAATTATCTTTTGAATACTGAACTAAACTGTTTACTGAACTGGTATTATTTACTGAATGAATGTATGTCCTTTATTTCTGAACTGTACTGTGGCATCCTTAGCACCTACTGTTTACTGTTACTGTTACAGAGATCTCTGTCGGTTCCCTCGTTGGAACCACTACTGTTTACTGATTGATGACCATCATTTACTGTTCGGTCTTTTAAGACCTACTGTTTACTGTTATGCTAACGGATGTACCACATATGACTGTATACTGTACTGAACAACTGAATACCGATTGAAATGAACTGTTTTCATTACTGTAAGGACATTCATTCTAAACCCTTTACGCATTATGTTATTCACTGGGCTTTAGCTCACTGCTCATATATATATATAGGTGTACAAGCACCGGACCAATGCTAGAGGCGTCGGGGTAAGCTCCAGTTTTGTCAAGCCAACCAATGTGCCTCACTGCGAGGTTCCGAGCCTGCCAAGCTAAGGCTTAGGGGTGTCTTAGTAATTCCCCTTCCGCACTATTTTGTATTATTGTATAGACTGTATATTGCACCGTATTGTACTGTAATGGGGATTGAGTCCCTGGTTCACTAAATGACATGTATGTATATGTACTGTTCTGTAAATATGTATGAAAAATCTTTTTGGCATACAGACTGTCACAGCTCATTGGACATTGTTTATTTACTGTATTGGCTTCCGCCAAGCCCCTGTACTCTGAATTACTATATTACTATTAAGCAGGCCTTCGGTAATCTCGGATTACTGGCCGGTTACGGTGCTAAACCCATAGGGGCGGGTTTGGGTTGTGATGTGGTGCCTGCCTGCACCTCCAAATTTATTGCTCCTAGGGGCCTTGTCGGCTTTCCATTGAACCCGAGCATTGGGCTGTTGGACTGCTCCAAATCATCTCGGTGAAGGCCGAGCTCGTTATAACATCTGACATACATGATGTCACAAGAGCTGCCTTGGTTAATCAGAATATGCCTTACCTAGCATTCTCTAATCGTGAGGGTTACTACCAGAACATCGTTGTGTGGATACTGCACCATGTCCAAGTCGGCTTCCGTAAAGGACACCATTGGTCCTTGGTACTAGTTTGTCCTAGACCTCTTTTGCTGGACCTGATACACATGTTGTAAGTGCTTCACCCTTTGAGTCTCCCCATGTACCTCGTTCTCATTGACCCTCAAGTGAATCACATTGATCACTCAAGGTCCGTCTACTTGCGGTTGTGGTACTGGTGGAGGTGGAGCTGCTAGTGCCTGGGGCAGCCTTGCCTACTCTTCCCTCGTTCTGGTTTCATCTACTAGGTCCTTTAAGTGACCTTGTCTAACTAGATCTTCCAGATGCGTCTTCAGAGCTCTGCACCCTTAAGTCAAGTGCTCGTTCCCATTGTGGTAGGCACAGTGCTTCCTAAGGGTTCTTCCCACAAATTCACCCGGAAACTTCTCTAGTGCTCTATAATACGACTAGTTCCTGATCCTTTCCAAGACTTTATAAACCGGGATCCGGAACACAGTGGTGACTGCTTGTGTAACCCTCAGTCCTGTTTCTTGTCTATTAAAATTTGTATTACCTCAGCCTCGCTTCGGCGAGCTATTCTTTTTCTCCTGCTTTAACGCCTTTGTTCTTGGCGTTTCCTCTTCTACTCTCGCATATTTCTCGATCCTGGCCATGAGCACCTCTATACTCTTCGACAGAGTCTTTGCCAGTACTTTCAAAGCATGCAGTCATCCTTTAGGCCGTTCTTAAAAGACACGACCGCCAACTCCTGATTACACCCTGGTATTCGGTTAAACACCTTATAATACCTTTTGGCATAAGCCCTGAGGCTTTCATCCTCGCCAATTTTCAAAGCCATTAGGGAGTCTATCCTCAACTGCTGCAATTTGTTTGTAACAAACCTGGCCACAAACATCTTGGTCAGGTCTTCCCAACTTTTCATAGTTCCTTTCGACAACTTGTGAAACCAATCAGACATGATTTCCTCAAAGGATAAAGAGAACACCTTGTATAGCAACGGCTTCGTTCTTGGTATACAGTGCTATTGAATTCAGGTACAAGCCTACGTAAAAGTTCAGATCAGACTTACTGTCCTATATCTGGAACCTCGGTATATGAAACCTTTTTGGGGCCTCAAACCTATCCAGTTCTACTGAGAACGGCGTCCTCGGTTTAACGGGGGATGTGACCTCGACATTCTGCCGTCTTCCTCTAGAGGTAGTCCCTCAGATCCTCCTTAGTCCAACCAAGAGCTCGGACTGTCAACGGACTTCAGCCTCTTTGGTGTACTGCTTCTGGTGTTGTTATGCGTCATCTTCAACTTCTCTTAATTCACCGTGTCAAAACAAAGTTCCTTCCCTTGAACATATTGATGTTCCTTGACATAAGTTCCCTTGGCACGAGGTGTCTTTGAGACTTTCCTGTTATCGATTCTTCTCGCCCCACCTCCCGCGAAGGCTGATGCGAATGCTCTTTTGCCCTGTCATGCTGAGGGACCGCAGGGACTGCTTTCTGCCCCCCTTTCGGGGGCGTCGTTCTTGGCCGTTGGAATCGGTGTGTCCTCCAATGGAAACGGTGGTTGCATGACGTTATTTTGCATCATGAAGTTGACAACCGATTGCAGTTCTGCTAACTTGTTTGCCATTCCCTTCATCTCGTCGTCCCTCTTTAGGCATCTATCTTTCCATACCTAGAAGTCGTTTTCGTTGTAATACTCGCCTCTCCTTGCTTTCTTCGGTACATCTCTCTTTTGGCTGGCATCATTTTCCCCGGGATTCTGATCCTGAGGTTCTTCATTACAGTTCTCTTTCTCTATGTTAGGATTGGTGATTTTACCACTCCCGCTAAGGCTGTCATCTCCGACCTTTTTTTTTTGCCCATTGCTGGCTATCAATTCTTTTTACGATTCCCACAGACAGCGCCAAATTATGGGTGTCAATTTTCGAACACACAACCAAAGGGGGAACTCAGCTAGAGAGCACTGGCAGAATAGATTAAGCTCGAACAACCTGTCACAGAAAGATAAGAATTTGGCAGTGGTTCATCTACCCGAGGGCACTCCGATGATCAAGTCAGTAATCAATATCTCTCAAAGATAACCAATAGTTCTAGACAGAATATAAAAAACATACTTTAGACCCACGATGGTGCCTTACTTTTATAGCCAACACTCAGTTGATCTCTGTAGAAGCCTAGCTTTAATGGGCTTTGGATCAATGTTTATCTTGGACTCTTAGCTAGATAGAGATAAACTCCCTAAGAGCTTTATCTTTATCCAAACTAAGGTCCTCATCTATTTTAGGACTCTTGTCCTTTATCTGCTCATTTCGGATTCCAATATCCCCGCAGATAACCTCGACCTAGCCGAGACCACCTCGGCATCATGACCAGGTTACATGGCATCTTGGCTGATACTTCGGCATCACCTTAGCCACATGCTGTTACTCTCAAAATATGTCCCACAAAAATAATATACGAGAAATTATTTAAATTTAAAACTTTGAAGAACAAAAGATAAAGGATGCAAACCGAAACCTGTGTAGTACCACAGTTTTCTTAAAACAGATTCATCGTCTGCCAATGGGTGTTGGAGTTATGCAGATGTCTGTCTCCCAGGATACGACGGTTGAAACCAGCTAATGCAGAAGCACCTTCTAAATAGTTTCGGCGAACTTGACAATGACTACATTCTCTTTAACAAGAACCAAAAAAGAGGCTAACAAAAAAAGATTGAAAAAAATTTCTTTGGTGTAAAAAATCATCTCCAACTTTTTATTTCAAAATACCATCTCATTTTTCATCACAAAACCTCTCTAAAAAACAACCTACTAAGTTGGAAGAGAAATGCCTTTATTTATACTAGTAGAGAGGAGGCTTAGCCATGAAGGCTAACGTTAATAGGGTCATCAAATGTCATTAACTCTAACCATTAGGGCTAGATTTACAAATGTTCAAAACTCCAAAACCATTATATAAATCGTAATGTGTATATAATGTATAAGTTTTGAGAATTAAACTAGATGGGTTGCAAAACGGATACGGGTGTTGGGTCACAACCCGATCCAAGTCAAATCTCAAACATATGCACAAACTAAGCCCAACACAACTTAGCTCAAAGCTCAAGATTAAGTCCAAGTCTAAGATCAAACCCAACACATGCACAAGTACAAGTCTAGGCCCAGTCCAAACCAAGACTAAGTCTAAATCTAAACTCAACATTATTGATGCCCATTTTATAAGGCAATTCTCATTCACAACTCAACGATTTCGGCTCATTATTTTTGTATTGTAATCTTCTCAAAACCACTCAGATCCACCTCAACCGGCGGTTAGGTCTCACTTTAATTTCAAATTAAAGTTGTTGAAAATCTATTATTTTCCAACAATTTATTTATTAATTATTGTGACAACCTAAGAGTTACACTGAACTAGTGGGGCAAGCTAAATCAGTATGGTCCATAGTCTTAGGCCGAGCTAATTGTCATGGTCCTTAATCTTGGGCTGGTCTATATATGATCATAGGTTTTGGGCCGAGCTAAGTTTGTTGACTTGGAAGTTTGAATCGAGCTAGAGATGTTGATCGGGCAAACAAAGCATGCATGTTGAGCGAGCTAAACGGCTTATTAGGTCGTTGATCGAAGTAAAGAACCTAACCGAAGGATGAATTGGACAAATTTAGCATGGTTTTTGTGTTTTTGTGTTGAGTTTCAGCTTGGCAGTCTCAATAGAGGTTAGTGAGACTTAACTAAAGCGGTTGTGTAATTGACATACAATTGTGTTAGAATCTTGAGTAAACTCAGTTGTCTACTTGGGAGTTCAGCCGTTTTACTTGAATTTTGATAATAAGGGTGTTAAAAGATAGGCCTTATCCTTTAAAAGATGGAATCCTGATAGGACTCTACGGGTAAGGAATTAAAGTTCAACTAAAATTCTATCATGCGAAAGATATAAAAACTCAGAGTTAACCTAAATAGAGGTAAACGCATATTTAGTTTACAGAATTTATAGAGTTTTTTTCATGTAGATCTTGAGAACTGACTTAAGCATCGGAGGAGTTTTCCAACACACACACACTAGTTAGTTCATCAGGTGTTGTTTTACAAGGAAATAAGGCGCCGTTTGGAAGAGTTCAGATTTGATCACAAAGAATACACGTGTAAAGTATTTTTCGTGCCCGTACACAACCCATCATTATTCATACAATAAATCCTACACAAAACTCATTTTAACATTGAATCACTATATGTGTGTCGCAAGTAGGGGTGTGTGTAGTGCAGTTTGGGCGGTTTGAGAGTAAATTTACAAACCGAATGGTGGGTTGGCGGATTAGCGGATTGACAAATTGCAGTTTGGGCGGTTTTTGGCGGATTGGCGAATTGAAGAATATTCTAAAATTATCATAAATTATCATAATATATATTACTAATTTGTATAATATTTTTTAGATATATAACACAAAGTAATTTTACATAATTTGTTTCATATATATAACCACTAATGTGTAATAAATTTCATATCTTAAATTTCTCTCACACTCATTTTTACATTGATATTTCATTGGAGGTTAAAAAATATATATGTATTAACTATAGTAGAGCGGAGCAGTTCGGTTCGGTTCGGTTCGGTTAGCGGATTATAAATTTTAAAAGTTAAACTAGCGGTTAGTGGTTAGAGCGATACGGATAGATGCGGATCAATGCGGTTTTAGGAATTGGATGATATTTTGCACAACCCTAGTCGCAAGTGAGTGATCTACAAATATATATTGTATAAAGAATAAACAAAATACAGTAAATTTAACATATAATTATAAAATAAAAATATTATGTAAATTAATAAATTTTATAATTTTTTTTCACTTACAATCGTATCATTTAATTTTAAAATTTTAAAATTTAAGACGAATTGCTTTATAATAATATAATTGTTGTCACCTCAATTAAAAAAATTTATTTATTTATATTATAATATATTGTTGCAACTTGCTACAATAATCTGTCTCTCTCTGTCTGTCTCTCTCTCATGGAAGTAAACTATTTTAGCCTCTGTTTGGCAAGTTAGTTTTCAGGCTTTTTTGGCTATTTTAGCCATAAAAAACAAAATAGGCTATTTTAGCTATAACAAACAAAACATCACATCCAACCCATAATCATTACATTCTTCTCTCACAAAAAAAATCAAAAAGCCAAAAAGCCAAAAAGTCTTTCCCAAACCAAGCTTTTTAGCCCAAGCTAAAATAGCCAAAAAAGTCAAAAAGCCAAAAAGTCAACCCACTTCCCAAACCAAGCCTTAATTGATTATTTAACTTTTTGATTATTTTAGTCTGGTTAAAATAGTTGTGTTTAGGAAAATAGTTATTTTTTTTTTGTAGTTGATTTGATAGCTATGAGGGAAAAAGTGAAATGATTATAAATTAGATGTGATGTTTCGTCTTATTAACTATTTGAACTTATTTTATCTTTATTGTCTATTTTAGCCCAAAAAAAAGCAACTTGCCAAATAGTGCCTAAATGACTTGCATTAATTGCCTTATAAAAAGTCTAAGCACATAAACGATTGAACATAGATCTGAACACAGAAATTGTGCATCCGATTGAACATAGATCTGAACACAAAAATTGTGCATCCGATCACTTGTCAATCGTGATTGTCATGGTATCAGTTTGCGACTGTCATTTTGATCAAAACTTATTGATTGTGACTATCATAATATCCTTCGATCGTTTGGACAATTGTTTCACCGATCGTCTGGTAAAACAGTTTCCATATTTGACCCATGCGAGTAGGTTAATGCTTTAAGCCTCGAGAGCTTCAGGTGTGAATGACGCGAATTTGTGGTCACCGGTCGACTGGCTAGATGACCTACTTGGACGACCGAGTGAAGCACTTGTCTACCGCGGTTATCACATTGTTGATCGCAGACTATCAGCTTTTTTGCTAGATGACCGACCAGATAAATGATTAAATAAATTCGAGATAAATTCGTGTCTCAATATTCGAGGCCTATAATACGACTCCATGAGAGGTTTTGTTTGGGAAGTGGGTTGGCATTTTGACTTTTTGACTTTTTTAGCTATTTTAGCTTGGGACTAAAAAGTCTGGTTTTGTGAAGGACTTTTGACTTTTTTGATTTTTTTGACTTTTTTGTAAGATAAAAAATATAATGATTATGAGTTTAATATGATATTTTGTCTTATTGAGTTAAAAAGTTTATTTTATTTTTTGTGACTATTTTATCCAAAAAACTCCAACCCTCTCTTTCCAAATGGAGCCAAAAAGGCCCTGTTTGGTAGAGCTGTGGAAAACTGCTTATAGCTTATGCCCAAACAGCTTATAGTTTATAACTTTCAGCTTAAGCTGATTTCCAGCTTATTCTTAAAGCATCTCCTGCCCTACTCAAAGAATAAGCTGATTTCTGACTTCCAAAAAGTTATAAGTTATAAACTATAAGCTAAACCAAACACATCAAAATAGCTTAAATTAAGTTGAAAGCTGAAATAAGCTGATTATAAACTGTGCCAAACAGGCTCAAAGTAACATTGCTAATTACCTTACCCTTCTTCCAGCGCACGTTAGTACGTGGCTCAAAAAAAACAGAGCAACCTATCCTGTAACCCACCATGCGCACTTTAGGCACACCGCCATTACAACCACTAATAATCCTACTCATTAATATTTAATTTAATAATAATCATGATTCGAACCTAATTTTACACGTTAACACGGTCTAATGTGGATTAAAACTTAATTAGCACAAATCAATCTGGGGCCAAAATTAGCACCAAATCACAACACTCATACACATAATCTTTTTCTTAATTTTTTTTATTTTACTTTACTATATTTCTCATCATCTGCGATCTTCTTCAATATCTTGCTACAAAAAGCACATAATTTGCCGAACCCAAAAGAAGAAAGCGGTTGATTGATGATACGATCAATCGATTGATCCATTAGAGGCAATCAAGAAGCATTCTTTGAATATCAAAGACAGAGAGAGATAGATACAGATACAGATACAGATATAGAAATATATATATATATATAGAGAGAAAGAGAGAGAGATGATGGGATGGAGACGAAGTTAACGAAGGAAGAAAAGAAAGATGGCGAGGGGTGGGGGTGAGTGGGGGTATAATGGGAGAGGGAAATGGTGTTCGTACAAGCGAACCACTCTCATCGTATGCTCAATCAACATTGGCGTTGCTCTCTATGTTCTTCACTCTTTGTACACTTCGCTTTACATCTATTCTTATAACGATTCACAAAACGGTAAGAGTTCTTCCAGCTCCACACACCTAGTTTTTATTTGGATTTCTCCAACCCATTTCCTAATTGGGGCTTTTTCATATACCCAATTCCCCATTTTTTGTTATTATTATTATTTTTTTTCTAATAGGAGTTTCTTGTATACAGTTGTTAAGTACACCCCAGATCAGATTAGGAAAATGGAAGATTCAATTCGAATACGAAAAGCATCCGAACCTGTAGAGCTAATTAAATTGGTAAGACCCATTTTAGGTTTCAGCGAATCTGTGTACCATGTTTTGGAATTTTTTTTGATAAGTTTAATTGGAATTGATAAAATATAGTGTAATGAGGAACATTTTGTTGTGATAAAAGGTAAAAGAAATCAAGAAGGAATTTTTAAGTGAACAAAGCCCCGTCGAATTGCCGCAGCACTTGAAACAGAAGATAACGGATGAGATCGTTGGAAGGTTGAGGGGCTTGAGAGCCGGTGCCAATGTGAGCGAGCAGCGAGGTCAGTACATATTACTTAAACAAGTAACTTTACCAATTCTGTTCATTCTTTGCCTGCATTGTGATGTTAGTGTTAATTCATATTTGGTCCTCTATTCTTTAGCCTGTTACAATTGTCTATACTATACTATACTATATCATCTTTTGCTACTTTAATTCTGCTTGGAAAGTTGCAATATAGAACAAGATTTTAAACATTGTCTCTTTTACACTTTGGCTGTTTCTTGAAAATAAAACTTATTTATGGAAGTTTATGGGGACTTTAAGCGATGTTACTTTGAACCTGCTTGCTTATTTAACATTTACTGGCATTAGAGTTGATGCCAACAACGACAATATTTTGTACAAGGTGGAAGTCTAATTCTGTTGTAAGTTTTCATAGTTTTTACTTAGTTTGATTAAGTGGGCAAATAGTCAAGTGCCTAAGATTTTGTTGAGCTGTAAATTGTTAAAAGTTGTGGTAATGTTAAGCATATAGCAGCGAGTTGTATAGTGGATGTATTAAACATTGGCAGTGCAACTTGATGAATGAGTGAAAGATTATAAACTGATTGTTTCCAATTAACTATCACATAGTTGGATCTTTTTTCTATTTTGTTTAAGGTTAAATTTAATTTTGACAGAAAACCTGCTTCTTTGGAAGCCTATATATATGATGGGAAACTCCTAAAACTTTGGAAACCCATTTCTATGACCTAAGAAGCATAGATACGGACACAAAACACGGGTATATACAGTGATTTTCAAAAAATAGAGACAGGACGATAGATAAAATATATGTTTTAGATACATAATAATAATAATAATAATAATAATAATAATAATAATAATAATTACATTTATTGGTCATATATATATACATTTTATTATATCAAAACAATTAGAGAGATTTTTCCCCCATCCTATATATTAGAAAAGAAGTGTTAATGAAAAGTGTTAATGGCTATCTTGAAATGCCCTAAACAAATTGGAAGTTTTAGGCTTCAGACTTAGGAATTAATAGGTATGAATTCACATTATTTTGATTTTAATCATTGACTTGAGCTATTTTCTTCAAATTTGTGTTGTGTTTTGTGTATTTAAGTGATGGGCACACACTTCCTACAAGTATTTGAAGCATGTTTGGTTCTAATTTTTAAAAATAAGACACATTTCAGGGGCATGTCCAATATGTATCAAACATAACACAATCCTTTCTTAATGTGATTCTTATCTGACACTTTCTCGGAAGAATATGTGATTCTTACCCTATGCTTGCAGATCAAAAAAATTGTTAGCCTATGTTGTCTGATACAAATGGTTATGCATTGTAAAGTGATCTTTTCATCTACAAAATATTTTCAGAACTTGTTTTAGTTAATGGCTAACAAATTAGCATAGTTTATTCAGGCATTTGGTTGTGTTGGTTGTTTTAAAATTTTTAAGAACAAATATGAAACAGGTTTCCATTTATTTTCTTTTATGATAACAAAAGAACATGTTGATACTTATGGTGTGTTGTGCTTGGATTGAGAAGAAAAAAAAAAACCTGATTTTTGTTTGGTTAGGATGCGTCTAATTGCTATTTTTGAACAAAGGCTCCAATTTCCAAGTAGGGAAAAAAGATTTTTGTGAGTGCAACCAATTATCTAATTTATTTGATACGTGCACCCAACAAAAATTATAGAGGTAAAATATATATAGGGAAGAGAGAATTTAAGAAAGAAGAATAAAAGTAAAGAACCTAAGATAAATGATTAGACCCATAAAGATTATAATAATAACAGAGAACTTATGAAACAAAAATAAGTATAATCAGAGAGAAACTCATCTAAATCAACGATTTCTATGGTCTATTATTGATGGAGTAATGCTAAGGACCTCAAATGCTTTACCAACATTTCTACTAAATGTCTAACATGGGTGTGAGACTCACATGGGACTCACATAGTGTGGGTCCTACACCCATATGAGACATTTGATAGAAATGTTGGTAAAACATTTGAGGTCCCTATCATTTTTTCTTATTGATGGGTCATGGTGTCAAGTGTGGATACATGGGTGTGAGTCAAAGGGCACTCACTTTATACAAATAAATCAAAAGTTGGGTGCAAGCATAGACAATCTCCAAACACTCCATATAGATAGGATAGGAAAGCTATGGCCCCTTAGGAATGGAATTTGAATATATGTATTAGTTAAGAGTAATGTATAGCATTTTATTTGGTTAAGAACCCCACTTCGACACTCCCTGCCACCAACCAAAAGAAAGGTACCAACAAGAAAATAAAGAAAAAGGTGAGTAAGCATAAAGAAAAAGTAAACTATAGAAGGAAAAAGGTACCAACAAGTTGATTTTGTTCTGGACATGATATGAGTAAGCATCAATCTTTTAATTGCTGTGAAACAAGACTGGAGGACATTCTGATGCTTAAGTCAGCGAAGGTCTTCAAATATAAATGACAGTGTTCTTGTGTTTTTTTGTATCACATACCTTGGCCTATGAGATTGTAGGTCTATTTGTAATGTAAGGATCCTTGCTATGTAAGTATGCTTGTTGCCCAAGTCCCATCGTTTAAAGATTTCCCTTAATGATAAGATATGGTGCACATCTTTTTTTGATAATCTAGGGTATCTCACGCCTTGCCCAACCCAATTGGGTCTGAGTTACCTCATATCTGAACAATCGAGAACTAATTCTTGGAGGCACTAAAGTTAAAGACCAGGCAAACCTCTAGTGGCCACATCTTATTGGTAAGTCTTGTTGGAATAAGTTTCTTATGTTTGAGGAAACTTCCTTATCCCTCATCTCTTTAATGAGGTTGTGTCCATATAGGTTACTGAATTGTTATTTTGATGGTGTTGACATGCCACGTGGTGGCTCTCATTAGAATTATTGCTAGCTTAACCAGCGTGGGATCCAAGCTATTTCTTTTATTATTTTTCTTTCCTCACAAACAAATAATAATAATAATTAAAAAACCATGTTAATGAATCATACTCTAGGTGGTGGTGGTGGTTTGGATTATTAATTATTTCACTCTTCTTAAGAGTGTGTTAAGAGCTGCCTTGAAATCTAAACACCTTCAATGTATCCATCAAAGGAGATGCTGCTGCCTTGTTAATGTAGGACCCACAAGAAGATAATAAATTGATTATTACTATTAAATGGTTATTTTTGTTAGGAGCCTTTGATTTAATGTTGCTCTATTTTCTTTCTATTAGGACTTTTAATAACTTTTGTGATATGATTTGAGTCTTACTAGGTATTTATGTTGGGTGGGATTAGTTTGACCATGAGTTTTTAGGATTGTCTACAACCTATAAATAGGAGTTATCCCTCTTGATCCAACCGCACCAATGTTCAAACCTCAGGGTTCATATCATTGGGTAAATATGTTTAGTCACCTGCCTTGGTCAACATTCTGTATCTTCTTGTAGACGCCTCTCTCTCTCTCTCTCTCGGTCAAGGTGAGTTCTATGTGGAACCTTGATGAAGGGTCATGAGTCGGCCGGACTCCCCATGATTGAGGCACCACCCCAAGGGGAGGTTCCCGAGCCCTGTTCCTCAACTAAATTGGCATGACAAGTATCAGAAGATATGCACTTGAGACGGTGAGCCACTAAGCCGAGCATGCCAAGCGAAGCGGCCTAAGAGTTGCCTCTTGATGGCTGCCTCACAAAGGATGACTACCTCATGGAGAGGTACTATGGCGATGACTTGGGAAGCCATGTCGGAGATCCAGATGCATTGGGGGTTGGATCTCAGATGGACCATCTAAAAGTAGGTGGTTGGATCTCAGATGGACTATCTGAACCTGTCAAATTTTGTTGAAGTTGAACTTGACTTGTTGCAATGTGACATTCTAACTAATATGTTTGAGGTTTGCATAAACAACATCAATCTAATCAGTATCATGTGGTTTGGCAAATCTCATGATTTAGGTGGATATGGCATGTTTGGATTATTATTATTTTTTAAATTCAACTCCAAATAAACCACAGGGAATTGCTTCTAAAGAACACCTTAATTTTGTTGATATCCTGCATTCAGGTGATCATTTTAAAAATCCGGCTAATAGAACCCTTCCAAAGTTGAATTTGTCCATCTTCACAAGAATTTCATTTTTGGTCTTCATCTTAGTGAATTTGGATTATGAAAATGTCCCTTATTTTGAATTTGCATGATCAAAAGAATGGAATCTGTTTAGGCAATGACGAGAGATGATCCTTGCTTCAATTGTCATTGCCTCTTCTCTTGTAACCAAATCTATCAGGACCTTTTTCCCTGGATATTGTGAAAAACATTTTTTTTATGCTATGGGATGAAGTGATTGATGTTAAAGCTCATGGATATTATATTGCCCTTAATTATAATGTTTTATGTCCACTATTTTTGTGATACATTTGTATTGAACATTTGACGATCTTTGGTTGGTTGCTGCATCCTTGCAAATTGTCAATGATTCGTAAGCTTCCTTAATTATTATGTTTTATTTCTTGACTAATGGACACATTCTTATCTGATATTTGATTATCAATTGGTGGGTTCAGTATGTATTTGGTTTTGATTTGATGTCTCCTTGAAGATACATAGGCATTTTTAATTGTTTCATGGACAAACAAGTCTTTAGATCTGATCACACTCTGTCTCTGTAGTGTTGCTTTACATTTACTACACACTGAAAATCTTATTACTAGAATTATCAATGCCACATCACACAGAAAGTAGCATTGGTTATCCTTAGGTATATTTCAATATACTTTGGGTTTGATTGAGTTCTCAGAAGTTGTTTTCTGATTTTTTATATATTTTTATTTTTTTTGGTTGAAAAATTAGAAACTAGTTTGACAAAACTAAGCACTAGAAAAGATATTTTTTTGAATTTTTAAAAATTATTTCTCCCAACTAAAAAGAAAACTATATGAAATTAATGATGAGTGTTTTTTTTTTCTTTTTTTCTTTTTTCACCAAAATATTTTTTCAAAATTTTCTAGAAAACTTATTCTGAAAACTCAACCAAATAGTATAGGGTAGTGGGAAATTATTTCTTGTTGAAATAATGGCAGGGGTTGGATTTGGGTCATGAATCTAGTTACTCTAGACTTGATAATGTAGTGCTTTTATATATATGGTTGATTCAAAAGGTATTACCTTAAATTCATATTTACTATGAAGTCAACAACAAATTTGTAGTTGTTCTTAAATAAATTTGGAACCAAATGGGTTGTGTGTTGGAGCTAGAGCACAATCTTATTGCTAGTTTTTTCCCTGGTAATTCCTCGTTACGGATGGTGCACCGGTGCACCAGTGTAGTAGTTTCTGCCAATCTGAAAGGGGTATTATCTCTGTGTCTACCATGACATCTTCCAAGGAATGTATTGGAAAAACCAAACTAACCCGACCAGACCCTTTGGTTCTCGGGTTTTCTGGGTATTTTGTGCACCCTTAATGATAATAATGTGAAAAAACAGTTGTAGTGAATTGCGTAATCATCTATCTCACAATCTTTTTGTTGTCTATAATATTAGCTCCCCTTATCTTTCCTGATATCCTATTGATACTGTTTTCTATGACAGAAGCTGTTGAAAGCTGGCGCAAGGAAAAGCTAAAAGAAGCAAAACAACTAACTCTTGGAAAGACTTTGAGCTCAACTGTTCCGCCAAAGGAAGCTGGTAGAATCTCCTCTCTTATCATATCCATGTTTGGAAGAGTTATTTATTTATTTATTTTTGTTTTTATGGGTTTGAAGACTATTTGGCCTATAGGAAATATTTAAAATCCATCAGCAAGAATTTAAGTCGCTTTTGTGACAATTTTTGTCTAGAGGGATCATTGTTACTTAGAATTGCAAGGGGATATGCTTGTAGGGACGCTTGCAAGAGCTTTAGAGTCCGGTTGGAGTCAGCTGTCAAACGAAATTGGTCTTTGGATACCAGTTGAAATCAATAATGAGGAACATGATGACAAACCGGAGGGTGCAACAGATTTCGGTAATAAATCAATATTTATTTTGCTAGTTTGAAGAATTGATCTCCCATATATGCCCTATTTTGAAAGGGCAAAAATTAGATTGTATTGTTTTCTTGAATTGATATTTACCGTGGCATGTATGTTCTCTCCAGATGATGAAATTTTAGCTGGAAGGCAACTTCCTCCTGAATGCCACCCTGCACTTCATACGGATTATGATGGTGCTGCGGTCAGATGGGGCCTTACCCACCATAAAGAAAGTGCATATGACTGTTGTCAGGCTTGCTTGGATCATTCAAAACGTGCCAGACCAGGCGAAAAGAAATGCAATATATGGGTATATTGCCCATCAGAGACAGGGTGCTATTCCCCCGACATTTATGAGCACAAACATATGGAGTGCTGGCTCAAATATGTAAGCATTGGCGTACCTTCTTATGAAGTTATTAAGTTCTCTTTTTTAAATAAAACCTAATAATTAGAAGTAAAAGCTAAAAGCACTGTTGCTCCTGCTTTATTTAAGCTATTTTGCCCCACAAGTTGTAGATAAAAGCTGCACTAAACACTCGGGCACAAATTTTCATAATAAAGGAATGCTATAAGCAGCCCCATAAGCTTCACCAAACAAGGCCGAACTACTTTGCAATTTAACATTAATTTCATCTGAATTTTTGGTTGTTCTTGCTTTGATCTTTATAACACAGGCGGAAAAACACAGAGTGAATTTCAAAGACAAGTATTCAGAATCTTACAGGAACTCCCACCCAAATGTGCCCGTGACTGTTCCATGGGTCTCTGGTGTTGTTACTGCATAATTGGTTTCTGTCAACAATTGACAGCGAATCTGAAGACGGTAGAGTTAGAAACTGTTAACTGTGTTGTGGAAACTTTACAAATACTACCTACATGAAGCCCCTCTGTAATTGTAATCTCTAGACTCGCAATATGCTCATATATCAGTTGGGGCTTTCAACATTTGTCTTTTTTGTTGTTTCACTCTTTTTGATGTTGGTCGGATTTTGTTGATGATTCATTGTGGTGGGTTTGGTGCCGATGCTTTGAAGTTGAAGTCCGGTGCAAAACTGAGAAAAAAGGGGCTTTATAATAGTCAGATGTGCAATTGTGCAAATGCTTGTGCCCCAAGGATGTAATATGATAAATTGTTTCAATATATTATTGGTATTGTCAACTTATAAGCATCTCTCTCTCTCTCTCTCTCTCCAAATATTTTTAACTATCTCGGCTATGCATGATTGTTAGAGCATTTGGTTTTTGGCAAAGCAAATGCAACGAGTATTCAATAATTCAAACAATATTGATTTTAACATTTTCCTTTATCTTGACTATGTTTGATTCTTTGAATTTTTGTTTCAAATTTTATTTTGATTCTTTAGCAAAGCAAATGCAACGAGTATTCAATAATTCAAACAATATTGATTTTAACATTTTCCTTTATCTTGACTATGTTTGATTCTTTGAATTTTTGTTTCAAATTTTATTTTGATTCTTTATCTTCTAATTGCAGTAGTAGTCCTAATACTTTAATCCTTATATTTTATTGTGGTTGTCAATTTCTCATCTTTATGGTTTGATATGAAAGTTGAAACATAAATAATTATAATGAATTTTGAGTAAAAATTAAAAGGAGAAAAGTATTTCTTTAATAAAAGTTTTTTCTCTAATATTTTTAAAATGTGCTTACATAGTTTACATGAGTCTAAATTTTAACTGCAAATGATAAGAGGAAGATTATATTAAACTAAAGTTAAAATTTAAAAACTTAATTATTATAATTAAAAACTTGATGATTCAAAACTAAAATTTAAAGATGAAATTTGGAATCCTATTTTTGATAAATATAAATAATAGAGCATGCCACCTGTGGGATGTTTGGAAGTTTTGAATAAGTCTAAAATAATTTAGTCAAAACAATTATGAGGTTGGAATTAAAACTTGAACTCGGGTCTTTTGTTAAAAAATTTATAAGATAGCATATTCTAACTTTCATCATCAGGTATTTGGAAGGAAGCGTCCAAGTCTTAATATCGGTTAAGATGGGATGTCTACACCACCATTTGATAATAAAAAAAGATTTCACTGAGCAGCTTTCTTTCAGTTCTAGATCGGTCTGGAGGCTGTTGTTGGGCCCGTGGAAGTCCGCCACTTGTCTCGTTTCGATAATCTGAACCGCTCAATGTGTAGAACTTGTCGAGTATTATATGACTGTAAATAATCATGTAATCGAATATCGATAGCTATCTCATTGAATTATTTTTCTGTCAACAGTTAATTCGTTCAACATCTATTTTGTTTTGTACAAAACTAATTTGATCACAGAACTATCAATATCCAATCAATGTGATTCTTTATAGGCATATAGTACTCGACGAGTTCTACACATTCAACGGTTCAGATTATAGAAATAGGATCCGTAATAAACCTCTGCAAGCCCAACAATACCCTCGAATCTGATCTAGAACTAGAGGGAAGCTACATCCCTTCAAAATCCCACTTCAATTATAATTACAATAATTTTTCGTTATTGTTTTGTAATATTTTTACCTAAATCCAAATTTCTGCAATTTACCCCAAAACTTATCAATATTATAAAAATAGCCCAATTTAAAAAACTAGGTCAATTTTTCAGCCTCTCTCTTCCGTCGTCCGTCTTCTTCTTCGTCTTTCATCGATCGTGACGAAGATCGCAGCCGCCGGTAATCCCAGCAGCTGATCGCAGCCGTTGGGTATTGCCTAGCTTCTTCTTGAATTCTAGAATTAAAATTTGACGAGCTTGATTGTGACCTCTCTGTTTCTTGTTTTAATGTTAATTTTGCTTTTGGGTTTGATTGTAAAAAATTATTGAATGATTTTTCTGTTCTTTATATATTGATTCATTCTGGGAAAAAGAATGTCTTGCGATTTGTGGATCAATATAAATTGATTTTTTTGTTGTTCCCTCAACAATCAAAAACCATTTTTAGGCTAGTCATTAAGTTGTTTATTTATGCTTACTTCTTGTTTATCTGTGTTTTGTGCTTTCTCTGTTTTTTATTTTAATTTTTTATTAGGGTTGTGTTTGGTTCATGGATTTGAAGAGAGATTTGAAAAGGAAAAGAGATAAGGTAGGTTGAATGTGAATGAAATCTCCCAAAATCCATGAACCAAACACAAACAGACTAAAAGAAAAGAAAACTGAAATGGATGGGTGGACGGGGCAGAGATGGAAAAGGAATTGTTTTAAGAATCTTCTATGGAAGTGGATAGGTTGTTCAATAAGGTTTTTGGTTTGGAATCCTTTTGAGCTCAAATCATGTGTTATGCTTGTAAATTGTAATAGTTAGCTTAGCGGTGTGCGATAGCTAGGTAGGTAGCTTCAATTTGGAAACTCATGGCTCACCTAGCAAAATTTTGGTGATTGTTCCCAAAATGCAGTGAATTCTACAATTGCTTTTGCTTCATTTGGGTCGTGGATTTCATGAGGGAAAAGGGACAAATGAAAGCATTTTTTCTTGTTTAGGTACCACGGAAAAGAAGAAGCAGATAACAAAATGGAGAATTTTTATTTTAGATGTCATTTCTCTTATTTTTCATGATTTCCGATAATTTTAGAGAATTTTTAGTATTTTAAGTAGTAGGGAAAATACCAAAGGAAACTGGTTTCCTCCTCATTTTCTTTTCCTTTTCCATTTCCGCTACAATTTCCCAATACCAATCAGCACATTACAGCGTTAGTGTGTGTGTGTGTTTGTTTTGAAGTTATTGCTTCCTTTGGTACTGTTGAACTGTTTACTGTTCTTGGAAAGTCTTGAACTGCTTTTGTCTCTCAATTTGTCTTCAATTGCTTGCCTTGGGATGTTAATATTGTTGTTAGAATTATAATATTGTTCTCATCAGTACTTTATTTAAGATTTAGTTATTTTAATTTTTAGTGCAGTTCCTTTATGTATATTTCAAAAAAAAAAAGAAAAAAAAAGAACTAAATGTGAAATGCTTTGTGCATTTGCAGTGGAAGTGGTTTGTTACAAGCTACTTGCAATTTTCAACCATGATTTTAGGCAAAAAATTGATCGGTAAAACCCATTATGACATTCTAGGTGTGAGGGAAGATGCAAACTATGAAGAAATCCGTACAAGCTATCGGTCCGCCATCCTCGATTCCCATCCAGATAAATTGCAAAAGACATCCGAGATTTCCTTTCCCAACCATGAGTTGGGAAATAGATTTCTAGAGGTGCAGAGGGCTTGGGAAATCCTCAGCAACTCAAAGTTGCGCGGGGCTTATGATAGTGAGTTACAAGCATCAAGGCATGATTTTGTAGCTGCAGAAGATGTTGGTATAGAGGATTTGATGGTTGAAAATACTGGTGAATTTTTGGAGCTCTTTTACCAGTGCCGATGTGGTGACTACTTCTCCATTGATTCTTCTGAGTTGGAGGAGATGGGGTATCAATTGTTGAGGGATGGGAGTAAGATCTCTTTACATATATCAGATGCTACTTTGCCTTCATCAATTATTCTTTCTTGTGGTTCTTGCTCTCTACAAGTCCGTTTGTTGATTAATGCAGATATTAAGCTTCAAACCAACGATCATCTGTAATATAGGATATGGGTTTTGCTTAATTTATTTTGGCTGATGATCGTTTCTTATCAATGATCTAACAGTCTATTTTTTGTCGTATCTTTTCAAATGGCAGAGTAGGTGTTTTGAGGCTGTCTTTCAGTTTGGGAAAAACATCCAAAAACTGGAAATGCATTGGTGCTGATATTTTGCCAAAATCTTTAGTATTTGGCTGTCTATACGGGTTTTGATGTAGGCAATTTCTGTTGGTTGTTTCTTTAAGAATATTGTTTGTTATTTGTACGCGTATATAGCACAGATCAGTGTAATGATTATTCTTTCTTCTTTTTCTTCCTTTTTTTTTTTTCCTTCTTTTTTCTAATGAATTTGGTTTTAGTTTGGGGCTGCCACTTTTTCACAAGGTGAGACCTACCCATTTGAGATTGGGTGTTGCGGATCCTTCTAAATTGTGGATTAGAAATAATTGTCTACATTTGGACCGGCTAAGAGAACATCAGAAAACAATAAAGATATGAATCAACATTAGATAAAAATGTCCTGAAATGAAAAAAACAATTGAACCGGTAACCAGTCTGGACTGAATCAATTTGAATAATTTGATATGGTTTTGTGAATGATTGGTTTTTAAAAGTGGCAACCGTAGGCCACACTTCATGTTTGCAATGGTTTTAGTACTTGAGACTGCTAGTGATATTGTTGCAGTTTTCCTAGAATGTATACCAAACAACCATTTTGTTACTTTCTGATCTTTTAGATTAAACTTCTATTGAGGGAGTATTATTATTATTTTTATGAAATTTGTGGAGTAGAAGTGATGGTTTGGTGCCACGTCTAGTTTACTCTTGTCTTAAGCTTTAAGTGAAACTCAAAATCTCCAAATGTGGCACCTCAAACAGGCATAGTAAAATAGCAACAAATGCATACATCAACTTGTCACTTCGATGAGGTGCAATTGAATCAAGTTGTTTATTAGCTCATTTCATTAAATAAATAAACAAGTTCGAATCATTTAAATTTGTTTAATAAATGAGCACAACTTAAATAAATTCAATTTATTTATTATTTATTTAAATAATAAAATAAATATATAAATAATATCTAAAAAATTTCTCATTGTCAAAATTCAAGCCGAGCTCAAACTTGCTTAATATTAATGAGCTAAGCCAAAAGTTTAATTAATTGTCAAGTTGTGTTTCAATGTGATTTTCAAGCTCGATAAACAAATGAGCTGAGCTCAAACTCTGCAAAATTTAGCTCGGCTCGACTTTACAAAAATCTGTTTTCTCTATTCCGATAACAATTAGATGCTCAAGTGAAATTTAGAAGTAATTTGTTAAAACTTTCTTATCCTGTTTTAACGTAGTCTTTACCCCAAAGGATAAGTGCAGAATATTTGGATAAGCTGAGAGGCCACTATCGCACGAAAGAGTTCAATGTTCACATCAAACCAAACATGAATTATAAATATTCACTTCTATACATAATAATATCATTCTAACCCAGAAACCCATCAATAATTTCCACCCAACTTTCTCCAACAATGAGCTTACTTTATCATGAGGAGCCACCAAATCCCACTAGCAGATGCAAATTCCTCACCTCAACCCTCAAGGATGCTTTTGCCAAGTGCCAAACGTGCCGTGGACGGATTTCTTCAAGAAACGCGGATGAAGAGGATTCAGGAAGCGATGCGGATGATGATCAAGAAGTAGTTTCTAAAATACCAAAAGCTCATTCGAGTTCAAGATCATTTTTCTGGCAACATATGTCTTTTTTTGGGTTAAAATCTTACTGGGTATGATCTTCCTTTCAGGTAGTTGTTTCAGAGATTCGAAGCAGAGCAATGGAAGCAAAAACAAGACGTAAAGCCAGCTTTTCGATGGATAGCTTTAACTGGATCATCTCTCCAAGTACCGGAGAATTGTTCACAACTCCAAAGGCAATGCAAAAAAATGAGGACAGTGATCATGAAGAAAAAGAGGACTTCTTCTCTGTTGGCAGTTGTCTCTCTCGCTGCTCGACTGTTAGAAGTGTGGAAGAATTTTTGTCTGTCAAGACACAATTTTCTCGGTGTTCAAGCTTAAGCAGGCTTGATTGTCGCGATTTCAGGCCCTTTGTCGTTCAGGAGTTCTGGCATGGCATTGATTATCAAGAATTGTTGCGTCGGCGCTCAATTATTCAAGAGTTTTGTCACTGTAAGGGGTGGCCTTTTGGTCTCTGCCGGAAGGCTCTGTTGCTTCCACCTCTGCCCAAATCTCCATCGGAGTCATGGTCATGGCGCAAAGGTGTTAGACTGGTGAAGCTACCTTGATGAAATGATGTTTTCCTGTAGTTCTTGACTGCAAAATAATGTGAGAATAAAAAGTGCATTTAGTGTTGACATCAATGTAATAATGCATAAAAGAAGATTTGAGTTGCAACTGAAAAAGGAATATACCTTTCCATTGCAAATGAGCAGTTTCATCCACTTATCTCTTATTTGTTGAAGAGATGAGTGCTTTGGTGAGTGCATATCATCTTGTGGAAAATGTCATCATCATCCATTATTATGTCAACAAAGCTATGTTTATATAATTTCGACAAATATACATCCAACTGAAACTTGCAAATAGCATCTGATCAAATTTTTTTAAAGTGAATGTGTAATTTGAAGCTTTTTAAGGCGTATGCCTTGAGATATCAAGGCGTGAGCATTTTAATTTTAAAATTTAATATTTAATAAATAAATTAAATATTTTAAAAAATGTTAAAAATTAAATTTAAAAATTTAAATACTTTTCTCTTCAAAGCATTGAATATTGCACTGTAGAAAAAAAAAAATTTGCCTTCATTGAAAGTGAAATTAATATTCTTAGTTTTGATAATTGAGATTGAGTTTCTCACTTGAGTATTAACTTTGTGTTTTTTTCTTGATTGATCGTTTACTACTATAAAATATAATTGTAAAAAGAATTCTATTTATTTTTTGCCTTTTTATGTTTAAACCATGTTTAACAATAGCCTAATGCAACCTGTTCATATGCGTATTCATATCCTTATGCATAAAAGACACATGTCTTGAACTACGATGTGAAACCTTTGGAAAGTATAGCCTAAAATCAAAGTTTTGATGCATTTTACCTTAGTATTGAGGCAAGCCTGAATAAAGATTTTTAAAACTTGGTAAAATTGTAAAAAAAAAAATGGTTGAGAGCACTAAAAGTGGTGCTCTAATAGCACCACTAATAATAACATCACTAATGATGTGGCAGTGAGTCCCGCCCACTGTCTATGCCTTTTTTTATTTTTTTAGCATTCTTAATGCATTAGTACTATTAGTAATCTTTTTTTAGGTGATATGAATCATTGTTGAAATTGTAAATACATGAGACAATCACAAAATAATTGCATTAAAAATGAGTTTCTTTTTTTTTTTTGGATGCAACTCTAACACATATAAAGAGTTGGACTAAGCACAAGAATAAATTTACACCACGCACACAAGAGTGTTACACCCATCATAAAAATATATTTTTCTGCCACTGCTCCACTCCATTGAAATGCAATTTTCCCTTAAAACTTTGCACCTGATAAAATATACTATATATGTATATCACTATTTGCATTACCTCTTTATTTTCTTTTCTTTTCTGTTTTTTTTTTCTTTTTAAAATTTTTTTTTATTAAAAAAAATCGAGCCTTATCATTCTGGATAGAACTTTTGTAGTGTAAAATTTTCTTCTTTGCGTACAATTTTCCTTAATAGCACCATCCTTCATCAGCATCATATAATATCCTAGTCAAGGTATTTATTTAATACTTAGGCCTAGTTTGGAAAGATTGAAAAAAGATAAAAAGTCAAAAAGTCACTATCTTATTTAAGTCACATCACCTCTCTAACACATCACTTCAAACCCAACTCAAACCCAACCCATATTTCATAAAAAGTCAAAAAGTACACTTATTTAGTCTTCCCAAACTAAGCCTAAATCTACTTTAGATGATGCTATAATCTTCCTACATAAGGTAATCAAAAACTATTAAATACAAATTATACTCAACAATGGCTCAAAATGACAGGACAAACTAATGGCAAACAAATATTTCTAACCCAAAGGAAACCAATTTCCTTACATTAGCTTTCTGATGTTATGTGCAACATTAAGTTGTAATTATTACTGTGTGAGCGATTTTTCAACCACACTGCCCGCTTAGTAACCAGCTGGAGAGCACCGGCAGAATAGATGGCACCTGGCTGACCTGCGATAGAAATATAAGAATCCCACGGTGGTTCGCCACCCGGGGGTACTCCGACGATCAAGTCAGTACTCAATATCTCTCAAAGATAAATCAATTTATTCAACTCACAAGCTTGAGTATCAAAAACATACCTTAGACCCATGGGGGTGCCTCTTATTTATAGCCAACTCAATCCCAGTCCCAATGAGAGCCTAACTCCAATGGACTCAGGATTACTACTAATCTGGGACTCCAAGTGGGATTAGGATAAACTCTCTAAGAGTCTTATCTTTACCCAAACTGAAGTCTTCTCCCAATCTAGGACTCTTGTCCATATCCAGGTTGAGTTCCCTCTTCATTCTAGGACTCTTGTCCCTTATCCACTTATCTCGGATTCCGATATCTTCGGAGATAACCTCGGCCTAACCGAGATCACCTCAGCATCACGACCAGGACACGTGGCACCTCGGCTGACACGTCGGCGTCACCTTACCACGTGTTGGTACTCAGAAAATATATCCCCACAACTGCCCCCTAGGTTCTATTAACTCGGCATTCTGAGGTGATGGAACCTACACTGTTCGTTCATCTGTGCCCCTCTGTCCGAGATCAAACTCGCCGACCTCAAAGTTTCCTGGACTCTACTGTCCACTTCTGTCAAGTATCAAGCTTCATGCTTTCCAAGCTATTCGAGATCATACCTTCTAGCCGAGGTTTCTGGTTTCATTAATTTCATAAACTCAAAGAGCTTTGCATCCGCTTTATTCACATTTTCTGGTGGGTTCTTGATTTCCAGTCATCAATTTGACTTTGGCGATCTTCATATCGGCGTTCACTTATCTTGGCAGGTTCATAAACTCTTTTATTAAGCTCAATCTTTCATAACCCTTCTGAATCCGTTTACTTGCCCTCTGTTGCCTTCTATTTTCGTCTGTTTTTAAGTTTTGAATTGTTTGAATGCCTGGCATTGTTCTTGTCATATCCGCTTTCTGTTGCTAGCATCGTGTTTGGGCCATTGCTTTCTTGTTCTGCACATACTCACTTAGTGCCTGTGCACTTAGCTTTATTCTTGAACTTTGTCATCTTCTTGACTCTGATTTTTCTCTTTTTTCATTCAATCCTCTGGCTTTTTTCCTTTCTAGCTCTTTTGCTTAAATCCGTCATTGTTCCAAGTTTTCAAGCTCTGCAATTGTTTTCGTTCCTCCCATCCGGTGAAGCTTTCGCCGTTCCGTCGTGTCTGCAACCGTTGCCTGACCTCGGTGACCTTCATACCCGCTCCACTTTTCCTGGTAAGCCTCTGTTCCTTTCATTCTCAATTCTTCTATGCTCTTTCTAAGAAGTTCTGCTTCATTGTTAACCACCATTACTGTTTTACCCGTTGTTTCCAAATCATCTTCTTGAATACACACTGTTCATATATCTGTTGATTTCTGCCACTGTTCTTGGCTTGACACACCTATGCAATCTTTTTGTCTTGAACACTTGCACTGTTTCACCACTTTCTTGCTATTGTTCTTGAGTCTGTATTTCTGTGTCTTTTTCCAGGTTTTTGCTTTCAATCCTGCCTTCAAAACTCCGAGGTGCCAATCGCCGAGAAGAACGTTGATCAAACTCTTCAGGAGATTGATGCTGAGCTCGTGGTTGAGATGGCTACTGAGAAGTTCCTTCAAACTGTCTTCTGGGGGTGAGACACAACTTGCCGCTGATGCCGAGTAGTTTACTTTTTTCTTGAAATTGATGCCGAGGTAACGGTAGAAAAGCTCCTCCAACTGACTGTCGAGGCTGAACCATCATCGTTTGTCGAAGCAGATCAGTCCAACGTTCTTGCTTTTAGTCCCTAATTCTTTAAGGTCTTCATTCTTTGTACTTTTGTCTTTTTTGCATATGTAATTTTTTGCCTCTGAAAAATGTCTGTTGTTGGCCGATGCGTCATTGCTTTGTATCTGAACAAGAAATGTTTGTTTCTTTCCTGAGTGTTGAATGCTTTCTTCTGCTTACTGCATGTATGTTTCCCCATATTTAGAATTTTTTTCAACTTTTTTTGAACATATTCTGCAAATCACTTCGGGGTAGTACACCTCGGATAAGCGTCTCTTCGGAATTATCATCAAGTAGACACCTTGGATCAACATAACCTCGGTACTTTATTTCTACAAGTGTGTTCAGAGGCTTTCAAGTGCTGCTTCCTCATTCTTCTCGGCTGGCTTCTTGCCGACGTCCTCGAGGACTTGCACGTCCTCGTGTCCGATCTCTGCCTTCTCTGGTTCTTGTATGATTCTATACTTTAGAAAAAATGTACATGTCTTTCCAAAGTATACCTTAACTGTGCAATTTCCTCGGGGTGTCACACGTTGGTTGTACCCATTGATTTATTTCAGCCTTGACTGAACACTTGAAAATATTTTAACAAATATTTTCACAAGTGTTGCTTCAAGACTTCTGTCTTCCATTATCTTCCAAGTCTTGGCAACATGGTTATCTCGGATGACCATATCTCGGAAACGTCTTTCAGTTTATCTCGGCTATACCAAACTTGTAAATTGCTTTAAATTTCAACAAGTGGTAGACTTCACAATCTTCGGTTAACTCATCTTGTAATTTTGCTCAAAAATTTCAACAAGTGTTAACAGTCCTTGCTTTTTAATTATCATTCCTTCCCCTGCACCTTCTCCCTGCCCCCTAATGTGATCATAAGTTGCACTTAGGATCACATTAGGGAAGTTGGCTTCGTGCCGTAGTCACAGACCTGATACGTTCTTCTTTCGCCAGTGTATTAAAACTTCTCCCCTTTAGACCCTCTTTCTCTTGACCTTTGCAAACTATCATCGCTGTTTCTTTGAAGCATTTATTTCTTTCACAATTGTGGTTACCACTTCTGGTGTGTACTTAGTGGTTCTGTTCTAATCAAAACGACGTTTGGCTCCGGCGAATCTTTTGCCGACACTTAACTTTGTGCGCTCTCTAACTTGTAAATTTTCTCTGAATTTCAACAAGTGTTTAAGCCATTCTTCATTCTCGATTTTAACTCTGCTTGTAAACTTTTCTCGGGTTTCAACATCATCTCGGCTTAACTTCGGTTAAGCATCATCTCAGTTTAACTTCGGTTAAACATCATGTCGGCTTAACTTCGGTTAAGCATCATCTCAGTTTAACTTCAGTTAAACGTCATCTCGGTTTTTTGAAGTTCTTCCTTTTTTGTCGCTTGTACTCTTGTACCTTTTTGCTTTTCAGACAATGTAAGCTCTGTATATGGCCGATGTGCCCCCTTGTTCTTGAATGTCTAATTTAACTTTCCTTCTCTGAATGCTTGTGCCTTTGTCTTTTCTTGACTGCCTTTGCATGATTCTATACTTAGAATATTCTGCGTGCCTTTCATTCTTTGCCTTCTTTGTGCAATCTTCTCGGGGTTACATACCTCGGGTATAATAACTACAAACTTTACTTCGGCAAGATACTGACCTGCAAACTTTTCATATATTTCAACAAGCATAAGACATATACTATTCAATGTTAACTTTGTAAACCTTTCTCAAGTTTCAACGAGTGTTTAAACAGTAATCTCAGTCTATCCTACTTGTAAATTGCTACAAATTTCAACAAGGATTAACATATACAGTAAACTTTTCTCAAGTTATAACAAGTGTTAAACAATGATCTACTTGTAAATTGCTACAAATTTCAACAAGGATTAACATATACAGTAAACTTTTCTCAAGTTATAACAAGTGTTAAACAATGATCTACTTGTAAATTGCTACAAATTTCAACAAGGGTTTAAACAATATACTTAGATTTTACTTCAACCTGTAAATTGCTGCAAATTTCAACAGATGATTACATGTCGGCTTAACTTCAACTTGTAAATTGCTACAAATTTCAACAAGTGTTAAGCATCTTCTTTGGTTTAACCAACCAGTAGATTGCTATAAGTCTGTAAGCAATAACATCGGCTTCACTTCGACTTGTAAATTGCTACAAATTTCAACAAGCGAAGAAAAACAGTAATCTCGGCTTAACTTCAACTTGTAAATTGCTACAAATTTCAACAAGTGTTAAGCTTTGTGTCGGTTTGACCAACTTGTAAATTGCTACAAATTTCAACAAGTGGTAAACTTTGTATCGGTCTGACCAACTTGTAAATTGTTACAAATTTCAACAAGTGGTAGACTTTGTATCGGTCTGACCAACTTGTAAATTGCTACAAATTTCAACAAGTGGTAAACTTTGTATCGGTCTGACCAACTTGTAAATTGCTACAAATTTCAACAAGTGGTAGACTTTGTATCGGTCTGACCAACTTGTAAATTGTTACAAATTTCAACAAGTGGTAGACTTTGTATCGGTCTGACCAACTTGTAAATTGCTACAAATTTCAACAAGTGTTAAACTTTGTATCGGTCTGACCAACTTGTAAATTGCTACAAATTTCAACAAGTGGTAGACTTTGTATCGGTCTGACCAACTTGTAAATTGCTACAAATTTCAACAAGTGGTAGACTTTGTATCGGTTTGATCAACTTGTAAATTGCTACAAATTTCAACAAGTGGTAAACTTTGTCTCGGTTTAACTTCGGTTAAACGTCTTCTCGGCTTAACTTCGATTAAGCATCTTCTTTGGATTCAAGCCGGGATTTTCAATCCGGCCAACTTCAGTCTGATCTCGTGTGTTTTCTTTTTATCCTCTAGGATCTTAGATTTGCTTGTTGTGCTCTTCTCTTCTCGGACTTAAGCGCCGAGATCTTATCTTCTTAGATCTGCTCACTCGGGTTGAGCTCTTCTTTTCTCGGACCTACTCATCTAGGCCGAGATCATGTCTTCTAGGGTCCGAGATCTGAAATCCGGGACCTGCTCACTTAGACTAAGCTCTTGTCTTCTTGGGCCTATTCATCTAGGCCGAGATCATGTCTTCTAGGGTCCGAGATCTGGAATCCGGGATCTGCTCACTCAGGCTGAGCTCTTCTATACTTGAATGTCATCTCCTTGGGGGCGCTCATGCCCCATGTTTTTGTATCCCTTCCGGAAGGGTTTTCATTCCGTTTATGTCGACATATTTTCCATCCTTACTAAACTAGTCGTTTCCGACACGTTGATCTTGTACGGAGGTGGCCATCTATTCTCCTTTCGTTCCCACAGACGGCGCCAAATTGTGTGAGCGATTTTTCGACCACACTGCCCGCTTAGTAACCAGCTGGAGAGCACCGGCAGAATAGATGGCACCTGGCTGACCTGCGATAGAAATATAAGAATCCCACGGTGGTTCGCCACCCGGGGGTACTCTGACGATTAAGTCAGTACTCAATATCTCTCAAAGATAAATCAATTTATTCAACTCACAAGCTTGAGTATCAAAAGCATACCTTAGACCCATGGGGGTGCCTCTTATTTATAGCCAACTCAATTCCAGTCCCAATGAGAGCCTAACTCCAATGGACTCAGGATTACTGCTAATCTGGGACTCCCAGTGGGATTAGGATAAACTCTCTAAGAGTCTTATCTTTACCCAAACTGAAGTCTTCTCCCAATCTAGGACTCTTGTCCATATCCAGGTTGAGTTCCCTCTTCATTCTAGGACTCTTGTCCCTTATCTACTTATCTCGGATTCTGATATCTTCGGAGATAACCTCGGCCTAACCGAGATCACCTCGGCATCACGACCAGGACACGTGGCACCTCGGCTGACACGTCGGCGTCACCTTACCATGTGTTGGTACTCAGAAAATATATCCCCACAATTAGTTTCACCAAACTTCATTAAAAAAAATAAAGAAAAGAAAAGAAAAGAAGAAGCAGAGCACATGAGATCAAACTAGATTTATTTAAAGAGTAATGACAGCACCAGTAAAATGTCTGAAAGAGGAACAAACATGAAAAAAGTTCCCCAAGAGAAAAGACAACATGAAGACATGATGCTTTTAACCATCTCCAAGAAACTAAGCTCTGTGCTCAACATAGGAACCTGAAAGTCCACAAGTCTCCAGAACCGTAACCTGCAATCGGAACAGAAACTGATTCAATAATTAAACATACTTTATATTTTTCAGAATATTGCACAAAAGAATGGTTATAGGCATGAGTTGTAAAATTCATGATAGCTGATATTCATTTGGCCTAATTAGTGGTTGAGACATTGTCACACCATACCTGCATTTAAGGATCTAGACCAATTTCATAAAAAGGGCAGCCCAGTACATGAGGTTCCTGCTAAGGCAGGATCTCGGAAGGGCAAGATGTACGCAACCTTACCCCATTTTTGGAGAGACTATTCTGTGACTAGAATCCATAGCATCAAGGACGCTAACGTAAGCATTACCGTTGGGCAAAGCTACCATTTCATCTAGACCAATTTCATGTACAGCCAAAAAAAGGGAGCAGCTCAAGGCTACTGACTTATTTCAGCATGTAAAGTTTTTTAAGACAACGCAAACCTATTTAAGGAAGGGGTTTTCCCACTGAACAATGATCTGAGTTTCCTGAAAAGATAAATCTTCATCTAAACTTGCCCAAACTCAACATAAACCCAAACTAACACCATACACTATTGCATACATGCAATTATGTACAGATCACGCAAGTTAAAAGACAAGCTGATTGTAAACACAATTTGATGATTACTTTAGTGTGCTTTCATGTCTGTGTCAAAAGAACTATAGTAATTGGTTAGGTGCCCACAATATGTAGCACATTAAATCTCACACACCAACAAAATAGGCTTTCATAAAACTTACATATTGTGGTATGGCTGGACTGGAGTGCTCTAAATAAACATAGTGACAAGAAAGCAATGTGCAAAAACTGCAATACCTCTCCCCACTCAGAACCAATACCACTGCACCTCATCTTTAAGTGTATCATTTTCGTTCCAAGCTCAGTGTAGACGTCCCCGAACGCATCCCGGGGGAAAGGGAGTGCGAGTCCCCCCTCCCGTTCTGGTTCGATATTGGGTCACTACAGTTCGAAGGACTCAAATGAAAAAGGTTCTCAATCTTGAACCGAAGAGTCCAAATCCGACAAATCGTTTTGAAAAACAGATTTTTTGAAATAAGTGCCAAACATGGACTGCTTCGCCAGATACAGAGTCGCCACCTAAATATTTTAAAATGGGAAATTTAGGAAACCCTGACTCGGTGCCAAAGGCCACGTGTCCGTCATCACCAAAGTTGCCTCGGCTCGGGAACTTGGGTACGATTGGGGAAGGTCACTTCGTGAGCACCCCCGCTCGCCCGGTCAAAGACCGGCCTCTACTAACCATGATATCTGTTTTTGAAAACATTGTGCGTTCTTATTCCGGTTATTAGCCTAGGTTACTATGTGATGCGCACAGCATACAAGTATAGACTGAATCGCCTAAATTGGAACAAAACATTTCATGTTTGTTTGTTTGAAAATGGTTTGATGGTGCTACTCGCAAGTAGGCTAAGACGCGGATTTGCCACCCTCAGGTGGGCTTAGAAAAACATGATTTTGCCACTATCTAGTGGGCTTAAAACAAACATTTGATGAATTGTCCCAATCCAAATAACTCAATCTCCACCCACAGGCATTCAAGGCAGTTATATCACATAAGCACATAGCCTCATGGTAAGCATGCTATTCATGGCAACACTCACACGCATGTAAGGATGCTAAAGCATAAAACTCACCGAGTACTCCAAGCCAAAACAGAAACTTGTTAGAAATCATGCATGATCCTAAATATACAGGATTGCCTGATACATGCAAAGATGCAAACTATAGCAGGCTCGGCTATTCTAAACATGGCATATGAAATGCAACAACTAACATGTATTCAATTTGGAATTGAAATACAAATGCAGTTTGTATGATGTACCGAGCCTGGTGCGTGCAAAACAGATGAATGATGCAAACATGCTGTCATACTGTATGCTAATTGAAATATGCCCTATATCTAACCATCATAAGCGGGTAAATAAAAGGGAAGAAAGACGTGGGGTTGGAAGACATACATTACACTCACCCACCCTTATTACAATTATGCCCTCGCACAGAGGGTCCGAATAAATAATAATACAGTCTGAAATAAAAGAATATTACAGATTTCTAATTAATTAACAAATTAATTACAAAAAAAGTAAAACTGGCATGCAAGCCAGGGACTGCCTTGCTACTGATGGGTGATGTATGCTGGGCTGCTTTGGTGCGGAAATCCACTGGGATGCCCAATTAGCCTCTGTTTGCAATATTTCTCGAAATGCGTGCCAGACTCCGAAGAGTTGCTGATTCTCTATTTTGCTGCAACAGAGAGCAGGAAAAGGGCATAGCAATGTATTTCACAAATATATGCATGCCTCGATCCTCGTGCCACCAATCACGCATCTCGATGCATGATGGCCGAGGAATCGGATTGCACAACTCAATATAGGATGAATGCACATGAACGCTACAACAAAACCTAACTCCATCATGGGTAATCCGGAGTGTCGGTGACTTGGGAATTGAGACCCGTTCCGTCACTCGGAGTACGAAACGTGCCTCGTTTCCCGTGCCCGGGCTACTGCCTATCCCGAACATAATGCAATATGCATGATATGCATGAATGCAACTAAAATACAATCCTAGCATGCACAATGCTATGAAAATGAGATGTCTCGAAATGCGTGCCCACGGGCACTCAAACCGAGGCGGTGACATATAGACATGAAATGGCATACAGAATGCAAATTGGACTTACACTAACATGAGAGAGCCTCAGCCGCACTCACATAAGAGGCCGTCGGATAAAAAATGAAGTGCCTCGAAATACGTGCACACAGGCACGCAAACCGAGGCAAAGGCATACGCAATGCAAATGACATGGAAAATGCAAATTGGGCTTACACTAACATGAGAGGACCTCAGCCGCATTCACATAAGAGGCCGTCGGATAAAAGTGAAGTGCCTCAAAATGCGTGCACACTGGCACGCGAACCGAGGCAATGACACACGGAATGAAATGGCACTCCAAAAACAGATTGGACTTATACTAATGTGAGAGGGCCTCAGCCACACTCTCATAAGATGCCGGGAGATGAAAATGAAGTGCTTCGAAATGCGTGCGCGCGGGCACGCAAACCGAGGCAATGGCCCTAAGGCATGAAATGGCATGCAAATGAGACGTAGCATATGGCATATGGAAAATGCAATTTCAGCAGCCAAAATGATGCAAAAACAGCCCCCGAATTATAGCAAAATCACACCCGATGCCCGAAATGCTATGCTAAGTACCCGAAATGACTTGCAGCTATGCCAAACATGCACAATATGGACATGACATGTAAAGACAGATGCTAGGCAGCCTCTAAACTAGAATTTTTCCAGTACAGAGCAAGGCCAAACAACAATCACAAGTATGGCAAAAATAGCATGCAAAAATGGGGGAAAAGAGGGGAACAATGAAGCAGGTGGTATGTACAATGCCCAAACTGAAAAAAAAAGTTCTACAACATTAAAGAGGGACCAAAAATATGCACATTTACAAGAGATGAAATTCCCCAATTCAGTATGTAGATATGCTCAAAATAGCATGCAAAATATGAGCCAACAAAGGCTATAACATGAGGTATCAAAAGGATGCACCAAACAGCCTAAGACCCTTAACAAAAAATGAAGAATGAGTTATTTTAAGACTCTTTCCAAGCCTGATGAAGGCTCAAAAACAGAAGCATGATGAGCTAGCAAGGCATGCAAAAATAAGGGGGTATAAGAGGGTATAACATGAAGTACCAAAAGTATTCACCAAATAGCATAAGACCCTTAACAAAACATGACAAGAAGGAAAAAATAAGGCTCTTTTCAGGCCTGATGAAGGCTGAAATCAGAAGCCAAATAAGCTTAAAAAAGGCATGCAAAATGGGGCCAAAGAGAGGTACAAAGAGAGGCCATGCATGGAGGCCCCAAACAAGATTGATCCCTTCTACAATGTTGTAGAGGGACCTAAAATAATCTCAATCTCAGTTAATGGAATGCTCAAAATCAGACTTCAAATAGGCTAAAAAAACCATGCAATTTTACGATAAATTGGAAGAATTACAAAACAAGTGCATGATAGAACCACCAAACATGGTTGAGCCCTTGTTCAATGTTGAAGAGGGGCTCAAAAGAGTCCCACTCACAGTTTATATCAGGCTCGAAAATGGATCACTCATAATCCAAACAAAGCATGAAAAATATTGGCACAAAGAGTGATATTGAAAGAGGTGCATCATAGAGGTGCCAAACAAGGTTGAGCCCTTCTACAATGTTGTAGAGGGGCTCAAAATAAGCCTAAAATCAGTAGGGTTCGGAGCCCAAAATAGAGAGCAAGTAGGGTAAAGAATTGATGCAAAAATGTGCTCAAAAGGGGGAAATAGTGACTTACCCTTGAAGATCAAGCTTTTGTTGCTTCTTGGCTTCCAAAATGTTACCTACTAGCTGCTGGAAATCAACCCAAGTGTTGGAAATGGAGTGGTGATGGTGGTGCTTGGTGTTGATGAACAAATGATGCAAGAAAAATGACTTTTGAGCTTTGAAATGGAGAGAAATGGAAGGTGGAAGCTATGGATCTCTCCCAAATGTCTCTCAAAATGTCTAACCCCTAAACATGAAGCCAAACCTCTCCTTTATAGAGGAAATGCATCCAAAATATCTCCAAGACCCCTCTAATCCTCCATATACGTGTATGGAGGATGGTCCAATTGGAAATCAGCTGGCACAGCTGGAATACACTGAGGGAGAGAAAAATGGCCGGCCAGCTCAAAAAGTCAATTTTTTGGTAAGTGGCCGGCCGGCTGGAAAGGGTGGCCGGCCGGCTAGGGTAAAAAGGTCCAAGCCATGGATCTGGTCGGCCATGTAGCCCTTGAAGTTAGCTTTCCAATGCCGCGAACCTTGCATCAAAATTCCTCCTGTAGAAAAAGTTATGCTAGTTTCCGTAAAGCCGCGCAGATTCGGTCTAACCAGACTTCAACCAACCATATCTCCTCCCCCCGGATCCGGACTTAGGAGATTCTTGAGTGAAAAATGAAGCCTTGGAAGTAAGCTTTCCAATGGTGGTGACCTCATATTTTAATTCCTCTTGTGCAAAGAGTTACGCCTGTTTCGGTGAAGCCGCGCAGACTTTTCTCCTTCCCGGATTCACGCTGAACCACTTTTGACCAAACAAAAAGTTGGTTGTCAGAACAATTGCTGGCCTCCCACCCTCCTACAAGCTTCCTAACCATGAAAATAAGGCCTCCACCAAAAATGAGCCCAAACCGATGCAAAATGAAGGCTCGGGGGCCAAAACACGCAGTTCGGGGTCCCAAAAACAGGCTGTTGGGCACCGGGAGTGGTGTTCGACCACGAAGTGGGCATCTAAGACCCCAGTGTCCCTCGAAAAGGAGTAAATGAGATGCATGCCAAAAACCGGAGAAATCGGAGATGGTTGGGCGGTCCCGAACCGAGGCACACGGCCTGACGGCTCCGAAAACCGGGAACCGGGCTCCGAAATGGGCAAAATGGCCTACGGCCACGAAATGTAGCCCACGGCCACTGAGAAATAGTCTACGGGACCACTCCTCCCCTCAGGAAAGAAAATAGAGAAAACCGAGTCTGGTTCGCAAACCGAGACAAGACACAGAAGAGGGTTCGGAAGTCCGGAGGCAAGGCGCACGGCCGTGACTCTGAGACTTCTGAACGAGCACAGTATGCAACATCACCGAGCGCTCAATCGGTGACGTCTGAGTCTTAAGGTCAGTCAAAAATGGGGTGTCTACACTCAGTTTCAACTTTCTTACGCAAATAGGTCTCGTCTGGCCCAAAAGCATCCAAATATGCAGTGTATCTTTGATAGACTGTACGTAATGCGTTTACAAATTCCTCCGGCAAGGGTTTTACATCCTACAATAAGTAGCAAAATTTTAAATCATTAGACCACAAGAACTTGAGAGAGAGAGAAAAAAAAAATGTCATTCTTCCCATATAATTTATGTCACCTCTCCACCCAATCCAGTGCTGTCATCAATTGCCATCCTCAAAGACACGAGCATCCCACTAAACTCCTCAACAGCCTCAGCTGCACGGAAAACATTTGCCACAGCTTCTTGGGCTGCCTTGTCGTCTGTATTTTTAGACAAAGCCTTATTTGCATCACTGATGAGTGTATCTGGAAGCTCATCCCAACTTGCAGCCATTAAGTCCTTAAAAACAAATAGAATTTCAAGGTCTTTTATGTCAGGAAAGTGGGTCACATTTTCACTAAAAAAGCGTGTACTTCCAATGGCCATTGTGAAAGGAGGCCGGCAATCTGTATGTCACAATATGAGACCATAATTCAGAAAAAGGGAAGCTGAATATGAAAATAACCTATGAGCAAAGATGTACGGAAACTAGCAGTGAGGCAGCATAGGAATGCACATGAACCAATAATAAGATGTTATTTTGTTTATCAAGGAACTCTCTCTCACTACTTATCATCCTTTCAGCTTCAACCACGGAACCAGTGCTACCATAAAACGTTAATACCCGGGTGGTTACGTTATGGACCGCGCGTTTTGAAATCCAGAATATTTTTCAAAAAATGATAAATTTAGTTAGTGATCCAAAGTGATTCTAATTTTTTTTTTATATTCTTTTTCTTAAATTTTTTCCTTTCACTGAGGCATCTTCCTAAATTCGAAAGCATATAAAAAAGTAAAATAGGATGAAAAAATACAAACATAAAAGACTAGAAATAAATGAATTAAATGAAAAACATTTTGTAAAAGAAATCCCCAAACTAATGGAATGTTTGGGTGATGGATGAGAAAGGAGGTAATTCCACCTTAAATAGGAAAAAAAAAAAAAAAAATTAGGGACAGTGGACGTTAGATTACAGTGCACTAATAGGTCAACAAGACATATAATCAAACAGCTGAAGTGCTCAAAAGAATTGCACACTAAATTTCATAAATATATAAATTCTTGTCCTAAAAAGAAGAATAATATGTATAACTAGGGTTGCAAACGAACCGAGTCGAGCCGAGTTTTGCTGAGCTCGAGCTCGGCTCGTTTACTTATCGAGCTCGTTTATTGAACTCGAGCTCGGCTCGATAAGGAACTGGGCTCGAGCTCAGCTTGGCTCGTTAATTTTAATGAAACTTGAGGTCGGCTCAGCTCGGCTCGGCTCGATAATTTTTTTTAATATTTTTTAAATATAAATATTTAAATAAAAATATTATTTATATTATTTAATATATAAATAATATAATTATTATATAATTTAAATAAAGATAAACAAGCCGAGCTTAACGAGCCGAGTTATGTGAGCTCGAGCTCGGCTCGTTTACTAAATGAGCTGAGTCGATCCGAGCCCTTAACGAGCCGAGTTGAGCTTGTTTATAACAGCTCTGTTCATTTGCAGCCTTATGTGTAAGTATTCAGATTAGTCCCAATCAACAAAGCATATGTTCAGATATATAGGTAAAAGCAGAAAGATGAGGAAGAGAGCGAGAAAGTACCAGAAGGGATGGTTTTGGGGGAAAATGGAAAAGGAGGAGGAGGAGGGGGAGAGAGATGGAAATAGCGAAGGCCCTGTGGGTGGTGTTGACGGTGGTTGACAGCGACAGAAGAGGAATAGAGAGATCTGAAGCAGATCGAGCGGTACAACAACCTCATCATCGCCATTTTCTCTCTTGATTTCTCACGAGAATTTGGAGCTTCTTTTCGGGTAGAGTTTTTCACGGGGTTTTTGTATTTGTTTGTGCAAATGGGTAGTTCGGGCCAACCCGTATGGACTAGACTCCACATAGTGGGTGTGTTTTTGTAGATGAGTTGAGTTTGAAATTATGAGCAGGACCCGTGACTTCTCTCACAAAAAATGGAGCCCACCTTACTATTCACTTATGCTGTGTTTGGTTGAGAGATTTGATAAGAGATTTAAAACGAGAAATGAAAAAAATAGGTGAAATGTGAATAAAATATATTTATATTTTACTTAATTTCACACATATTTTTCTTTTCCTTTTTCAAATTCCTTCTCGAATACCCTAACCATGTTATTATGGTATGCTATGCTACATTAGTGAAAACCTCAATTTTTTATTTTTTCTCACTCAACTTATTTACAAAAGAACTATTATATATTATTTAATTATTTCATCAATTTTATTTATTTATTTATTTTATGTTGCTTCTTATGCTCTGTGATACAACTCAATATTTTTCTAAAAAAATATTATAAATTTTACATAGGATGTTTTTTTCTCCCATTAATTATTTGAATTGTAACTTCTTATTCAGTCCATTATAAATCTATTAATTTGAACGATTTATTTTTAATGACTTTAATAGATTATTTATTTAAAATTAAATTTATCATATATGAATAATGACATTGTTACGCCCCAAAATTTGGACACTTAAATATTGCATTAGGACTAAACCCCAATCGATATTCCATCATCCAAACTTTAGGAGTGAAACAAAATAAATTAAACGCCAACCAAACCATCCACAATAATCTCATAACTAACCAATACCTCAACATTAAGATAGCAACAACTAGTTACAACAACTTAAATAAAGTACGGTTACAAACCATGCCAAATTATTCTAATACTAAAGTCATAAAAAAAAATAATAATAAATACATAAACTAATATCAATCATAAGCTCAAAAAAAAGAAAAAAAGAAATCCAAACGACATGTTCTACGATCATAGTTATTTCTTGTCACCACTATAGCCTCAACTAATCCTGCAAAGGAAGCTCGGCTGCGCTCAAACAGAACGCACCTGAGTTGCCAAGAGACAAAACGGGTCAATATATAGGTATACTGGTATGAGTACAAGATTTAACACCCACGCATCCACCAGACACAAACAGAAATATATTTAATTCTTATTACGAGATAAGACAAGTAGTTCCAACCGTACCGAGATGAATTGATAGTTTCTCGAGATACGGTGGCTTTTAGTTTCTTGCCCGTAACACAACGAAATATAAATTGATTATAAAATAAACAAAATAGAAATTAAAATATGGTGGGTCAGCCCTGCATAAAAAAGTTAGTAAGACCCACTATCCTGCAAAAAATAAAGTTAGTATAATTTAATCATAAGTAACTTACTGAATAAGTATAAAAAAAACACACCGTTTCATACTTAAATAATTCGAATTGACCAAAATTCAAAAAATGAAAGTTGTACAGAATCAAATTTCCTAAAAGGCTACGCAAACGAATTTAGTAGAAACTGAACAGGTTGAGAGAAAAACTTAATATAAAATTCTAAACGAAATTCGATCAAAAAATCTAGAACTGAAAACTAAAAGAAACTGCTGTAAGATGATTTTTTTCGAAAAAGTTCAAAACACGAAAAGTGTTCAGAATAATGTTTTACTTCAGTTTGAGTAAAACCAATAAAAATGAGCTCGTTTTATGGGTTAAAACAGCCTCTAAAATCTGCATTGCTAAAATGAATCAAAATTATAATATCTAAAATCATTCGATTATAAGTTCTAATCGATCTTTTTAATAAAAAGTTAAAACACAAAAGTTGTTTAGAATCACGTATACATGCCTCTGGTCAAATTTCATAATTTATCGAGGTCGTTTACTATTTTTCAACCTGTACCAATTAATACAATATACACTATAACAATAAACTCATAATTAAATTCTTTGTACCTTAACTCCACTACTTCGGCCCTCCACTTCCAGCCTACACATATGTCCCATGTGCCTCACATATACCTAACACCGCTCCGAAGCCAAACTTGCACGGAGATATCGTCCCGAGTTTGACTCACCCTCCCCGGATGGTTAGCATATATGTACACACGTAAATCAAAGCACTTGTCTACTCATGAGAATGAGGCAACAATATATATATATACACAACATCTCACTGATGAGAATAAACATAACAATGCCAAGCCTAAGGCATTCAAATAAATCTCATAATCCTCACTTTTTTTTATACACTCTTTCTCTCCAACACTAAAATAAAATAACAATCCATGGAGTCATGGTGGAGTATAAAGAATTTATATATGGGTTCCTAATTAATTTTAATTTCATATAATACAACCATAAGATAAATCCATATAAAAACCTTAAATCTGACATACATAACTAATCAAAATAATTAAATTCAATCTATCATCTTTATATAAATACAAAATTGAACTAACATCAAATAAATAAAAACAATGAATTAAACATAAATCAAGAAAAATAAATTTTGTATTCACAATATTATTTTTTAAAATTCAAAAAATATTTAAAAAATTAATGAAATCACCAAAACAAAATCTTAATCTTTTCTTCCTTTTCTCCTTTCTTTCTCGGCACTCTCTCTCTCCCACGGCTCCCTTCACCTTTGTTTCTCCTTTCTTTTCTTTGATCCCCTAATCCATATTCTAACATAATTTACTTTATATAATATTATATTAAAACCTAATCCTATTCTAACTTAACAAACAATTATAATATATTATATTATATAATACAACATAACTATAATATATATAAATATAAATATAAGATTATATATATATAACACTTTTTTTTTTTATATAACAAATGTAAATATTTAGATTAATTTTATATAATTAAATAATACATTAAATTAATTAATTACCATATTAAATTTATTAAATATCACATTAAATTCTCATATGACCATACAATTAATAAAGTCAAAAATAAAATAAGATAATAATAACCATAATAAAAATAAATAATGACTAAAGAAAATTAAGGTCACTACGGACATGTTTAAATCATATTTACTTTTAAAAATGTATATTAGAAATAAATTACCTAATTTTCTTCTTTAGTTATAATAAAATTTCTTATTTAGTTATTGTTGGCACCATAAATCTGCAATTATTATTATTATTTATTATTTATATAATTGTAGGACATGTGACATCTTCCTACTTATTTGGAGGTTATGAAAAGTTATGAAATGTGAAAAGATGATGGAGAATAAAGTGGAGAACATGGAGCATGAATCGGAGGTTAAAGAAAGTTATGAAGACATAGAGGGATATGTGGCATTGTGGGAATGAAGATGGAAGAGTGGGTAGTTTTAGGTGGTTATTGGGTAGTTATTTCTGAAAGTTTTTTCCTACAAATATTTGCCTATAAATAGCCATTCATGGCTACATTGTAAAGGATCCAGAACTTAAATCAAAGACAATTGATTTCAATATTTCTTATCATTTTCCTTATCTTAGGAGTAGTTTAACATAGATTTATGTTTCGAAACATTTATTTTCAGCATTTTCTTCAAAGCATTTTATGCATTTCATTTTCGAAGTATAGGAGTAGAGGTAAGTAATTATTAATTTGATTGTTCACTCAATCATCTTTCTCCGTCCCTCATTCCTCTTTTAATTTTTTTGTTCTCTACACTTGGCAATTTTGAAGTCCTCTTTATTGAGGTAAAAGAACCGTCAACGCAATCGCTTGATAATTGGCTTGAATTTAATCTGTAAGGGTTTTTCAATATTTGCTGGCACGCTCGCATTTATGATATTTTTCTTCGTAGGAAAAATAAGCCAACAATTTTTGGCACGTCCAGTGGGACGTCAAGTGTAAGAAATGAAAAATGAATTGGATTTGTCCATTTCAAATAGCCTAGATGAAATTTATTGGCGTAAACAAAAAATTTTGGATCTTCAAGAAAAGATCCATTTTCTTGATGAAATAAACTTTCATCCCTTACAATATTATTTGGTGGAAGAAAAAAGACACCATTTAATTGGAGAAATTCATCAACTTGATATGAAAATTCGCCAATGGAATGATAAGTTATCAACTCTTACTACCAAGTCTTTAACTGAGGCTTTAATGGCCGGAATTGGTGAATTTTTTCAGAATTTTTTCATGATTAAAAATAGCAAAAGTAAAGAGTTGATTTTATTAATGGCTCAGAGGATTTAAAAGTCCGTTTTTAAAGAGCCAAATTATGAAATTAAGCATGTTCTTGAGCCAAATTTGGCAAAGAATGATGTTCTATGCATGGCTCGGAGGCTCTCAAAACCAATTTTTGGAGAGTCAAGTCAAGAAAATAACATATCTATGGGTGATTTTCATAAGCCATTAATGGCTAACATGGAAAAACAACCCACCTTGCCAAATAATTATGAAAATCAATACGGCAAAAGTCATGTTTTTAAAACAAACATAGTCAAGAATAATGAACAAGTCACTGTTCATGAATTCAAAATTTTTGATATTTTTCAAAGTGTCAAAAAGTATGAATTTTCATGGTAACACTATACCATGATTTTTGTTGTTCAAAATCCATTTTGGATTTGTGGATCACATCAAACGTTGACTTTGATGGAATGACTAACAAATAATATTTCTTTATTGCAATAAATTGAGCCAAAAATATTGTTATTAGTTGATCCATAAAACGATCACCATTTGGTTTTGTGGTTACCTTCGAAACATGTCTTAAGACACTTCGAAGCATGTTATTCATTGAAATATCATTTTATAGCCATTAATGGCTAGTTAAAATGCCAAACTAATTTTATAGTAATCCAACTCTTTGGATTTGGTTCGAAGAGATGTCGTGAGCACTTTTGAAGGACGACTTTGATCATTTAGTAACATATGTGACTTTCGAATGGTGGTTTTGTCATCAATAAACACCTTCGAAATGTAACATGGGCCAAGAAAACTTTTGAAATGTGTACCTCCCTTCAAATATATGTAAAATGACAATTAATTAATTATCGAATAATGCCTATTTTTGGCATGATAATTAGTGGCTTTACTGATAACCATTTTTATAGCCATTTGTTACATGAAAATGTAACTAGTAGTCTACAAAAATTGGTTAGAAGAACAATAGTTTTGGTGTCTTCGGAGAATTAATAATTGGTTTAAAACATAAAATTAATATTTTTCATTAATTATGTGTGAACCAAAACATACAAAATTTGAATAACCACAATATTGGCCAAAAGTTGCTTCGAAAGCCCTTTTGTCATAATTTTGTAAGCTTAGAAGCACTCCATTTTGCATCAACAACAACTTCGAAGAAAAAATAGTGATGGTTGTGTACCTTCGAAGCTTTGCCGAGTATTTCCAAGGATGTAATTCGTCCTTTGTCGGCACTTTTGACCTTTGAATGATGATTTTGGTCTTCTATACCACCTTTGAAGTTGGTTATTTAGCATGTGTAATAGTTTGTTAAGGTGAATCATTGGTTTTGCCTTGAAAATATGTGGTTATCCTTCGAAACTTTTCTGCAATAATATTCCTTCAATGCATATATATATAATTCACAACATCTAGCAATAATTTCATACTCATTCGAAGCACTTTATTGGTGCTATCATATCATTCGAAACACTTTGTTGATATTATTTGAAGCACTTTATTGCTTAGATTAGTCATGTGCTTGGTTCGACCTTTCAAAAATTTAAGTAAACATCATTTTTTAAGGGCCGTGAGGCGTAATGTTGGTACCATAAATTTGCAGTTATTATTATTATTTATTATTTGTATAATTGCAGGACATGTGGTATCCTTCTACTCATTTGGAGGTTATGAGAAGTTATGAAATGTGAAAAGATGATGGAGAATAAAGTGGAGAACATGGAGCATGAATCAGAGATTAAAGGAAGTTATGAAGACATGGAGAGATATGTGGCATTTTGGGAATGAAGATGGAAGAGTGAGTAGTTTTAGGTGGTTATTGAGTGGTTATTTCTGGAAGTTTTTTCCTACAAATATTTGCCTATAAATAGTCATTCATGGCTACATTGTAAAGGATCCAAAACTTAAATCAAAGATAACTGATTTCAATATTTCTTGTCATTTTCCTTATCTTAGGAGTAGCTTAACATAGATTTATATTTCGAAGTATTTATTTTCAACATTTTCTTCAAAGCATTTTATGCATTTCCTTTTCGAAGCATAGGAGTAGAGGTAAGTAATTATTAATTTGATTGTTCACTCAATCATCTTTCTCCGTCCCTCATTCTTCTTTTAATTTTTTTGTTATCTACACTTGGCAATTTTGAAGTCATCTTTGTTGAGACAAAAGAACCGTCAACGCAATCGTTGATAATTGGCTTGAATTTAATCTGTAAGGGTTTTTCAATCTTTGCTGGCACGCTCGCCTTTATGATATTTTCCTTCGTAGAAAAAATAAGCCAATAGTTATGATATTATTTTAGTTTTGACTCATAATTTTTTTTTTAATTATGCCTTATGTCGGCCTATTTTGGGAATTCGGCTAAAAGCCAACTTTTTAATTTTTTGACTTTTCTGAGTCACATCATCTCTCTATTTTTTTACATATTTTTTTCAAAAAAAATCGAAAGGCTAACTTTTAATTTATTTCTCAAAATAAGCTGTTGTATTTAGTTATCATATATATATATATTTTAGTTATGACTCAGAAAATTAAAATTATGTCATTTTTTTTAGTTATGAGGTATATATGGTATACACTTTTTGAAGGATGTGCATCATAGGGTTCGTTTGGTTTGATTTTCTGAAAAAATTTTGAGAAATTTTCTCTACAAATAAGTTTTCAAAAGTAATCAAACCAAACAAATTTTTCCAAAAAAATTTCCCAAAACTTGTAAACCAAATAAGTTTTCCAAACAAATCTCTCTCTCACACATATTAAATCAATCACTTTTTCCAAAACTCTCTCTCAAAATCATTTTCCAAAACATCTTTTGAAAAAAACCAAACCAAACATGTTTTCGTACTTTTTATCTCTAAAACACATCTCTCAAACATAAACCAAACATACCCATAGTGTTTTCTTAAGTTCTAACACCATCACATTATTATATATATAAATTATGGAGAATTCTATTATATATGTCCCATATCATTTAAACACTTAGTTACTATTTATTTATTTATTTATTTATTTTAATTATGACTAATTTTTTTCTTTAATTATGACATTATTTTAAAATTTTAATTATGACTTTTTTATATTTGATTATAATTTTTTTTATTTTTTTAATTATGATTCAAAAAAGTGTAAATTTATGCCATTTTATTTGTATGTCGTTATTAAATTACTAATTTATATTATTCAAAGCGCATTCGAAGATGGGTCACAAAGATTTGGGTTTTTGATGGGTGGTGTTCGAAGGTGTTGTTTGAGCTATGTGTTCCCAGCCCGGTTACACAAGCAAAAAGAAAAAAGAAAAATTACAAAATTAGTTAAAAAGATCTTCAAGATCGGCATCAATGTCAACTCCAACACCGGTTGCAAACGGAAGATCGGTTTCTCTTGTGAGCTCGGTATCAACTAGCAGCACGGTGTCAGTCGGCGGATCAACAGTCAGGTCTTCAACCATTGGCTCCAATCGAGCTGATTGATCGCCGACTTGCTCATTTACGATCGGAGTATCAGTTGGCTCATTTTCTTCATCTTCGTCATCTGAACCTTGTAAAAATTGTTGTTGGACAGAAACAACATACTCCGCTAGTGAGCTCGGTATGAAGTACTGAGGAGGATTGTATACCTCAGTCTTAGGCTCACAACCGAGCTGCACCACTGCTGCCCTCCAACCGCACTTGAAGAACAAATCTTTTGCGGCTTCACATTGAGGAATGTAGAGGGCTTTGCCCTCCTTAAAGCCTTCGGCATTCGCATCATCCGCCTTTTTCTTCAGTTCGGCGATTTCTGCGTCTTTCTTCCCTTCGAGCTTGACTAGCTCACGAAGGTACTTGTCTTTCATCACGGTCAACGTCTTCTGTTTGTCAGCTTCAGCTGAGGTAACTAGTCCGGTTAGACGAGCTACCTCAGCCTCTAGCTCGGTCGTTTTTTGTTGTGACTCCTTCAGTTCGGCGGATTTTTCTTCAACCTCTACCATGGCCTGCCTGGCTGTTTTCCTGAGCTTCAACACCTTTTTATGGGTAATTTGGCTCTTTTGAAGAGACTGAAACGAATGGAACGAAATTAATAACAAAACCGAACTGAAAGTTTGTAAAATTTGAGAGACAAGAGGGACATCTTACCAGGATCATGGATTTGGTTGCCGATCGAATTGTTTTGAGCTCGGTCAAGTGTTGGTGGTGCTCCATGTCAAGGGGCAGACACACACTCTTAGCCAGATTGAAGGCTAGCATGTGTTCTTTGTCTGCCACCACTGAATCGGTGTCGCAGATAGCACGGTTCTGGAAAATTAATTTTGGACTCCATTTAGAGGAGCTAGCTCGGTCGGCAGGCTCCGGCTGGGGGCTCGGCGGAGGGCTCGGTGGAAGTGTGGTTTCGTCTTCATCGACTAAATGTTGTTCGGACTCAATAGTCCGGGCGTGCTTAGTTCGGCGTGATGTGGAGGGTTGTTGCGATGGTAGGGCCACCACGGTTTCTTGTGATTGGTTGGGTGGTGGTACCTCGGCCCTGTTTGTCTCGGTCAAGAGGGCCCTGACTCTGTTCCTTTTGGCCATTTTTTCTTCAGCAGTCAGTGGGATTAAGTTGATTTGCAGCAAGGTTGGGTCCGGTGCGGGAGCGTCTTCCAACAAAAAGTCAGTTACTCTGGCTTTTCGGCAACCGCTGTATCTGTAGGTCGGCTCAAAATTTAACAGCTTAGCCCAACTCCGTTCTGGATATTGTAGTGCGGCGCGGAGAGTATCAAGGTTGGGGTAGCTGTACAATGATTGAAGATGGGCTGAATCTGTAAAAAGAAGACAACTATTAGATTGGTTTTAGAATTGGAAGCCGAGGTAAAAGAAAAAAAATGAAAAGCAACCGAAGTAAGTTATACCGGGGATTCCTTTGTTCCAGTTTATACTTCGGCCTGGGATCTGGGCTTGGTGGTTTTCAAAATTCCCAGATACCCAGAAAAAATCGTCATCATTTAGGTCTTTGTCCGGTGTATCTTTTATTATTTTCTCTCGGCGGCGGTGTATTCTGAGATAATAGACCCAGCCGTCTTCTTTTGATCCTATGGAGTGTTGGTGGAATATTTCAGCTAGACCGAGGTTAAGACCGGCTTGGCAGTTTAGTTCGGCTATTCCCATTATTATACGGTAAGAATTGGTGGAAAGCTGGGTTGGGCATATTCTGGTTTGCCTAAGGAATTCACAGATTAAGGGTTGGACTGGAAATCTTAGTCCCGTTTCTATTATTGAAAGAAGGGTAAAGGGTACAAAGCCTTCATTCCCCCATGGTGTGACACCTTTTTTTGCTAAGGCAAGGTGGACATCGTCAAGAATGTTATAGTCCTTTCGGAATTCGGCTAGACCACCTGGTGTCTCTACTAAGAATCTATATTTCCCCATTTATTTTATAAATTATAAATAAATTAGTTTGGTCGGAAAATTGTGCTCAGTAACTTGGTTGAGCACGCAGAGGAGTGTCTGGGCAACCTAAGTTTGCAAAGTGGAAAACAAAGGTGTTAAGCACAGATCGTTGACCGTGCTACAAAATCAAAGCAAGATAAAAGAAGCCCTACTTCGGCTATGTGGGATGCTACAGGTTCTATCTCGGTTTTAACAAGATGCTTGGTAGCTTGGATTGAGCAAGGGGTTCGATAGATCGGTTTGTGTATGGGGTTGGTTATCTCGGTTTGAACTACGGGTTTTGTTACCTCGGTCAAGCCTCTAGGGGCAGCTTTCTTAGTTCGGTTTAAAATTAAGGAAGCTGGCTTAGCCCCACAAACCTAGCTCGGTCGAAGGCTAAGGTTTCCAGTATACTAAGTTCAGACTTAGTTCGGTTCGTTTATCTCGGCCAAAGTAAATAAGAAGGTATTGACTTATTGAAGCTACTGATATATTCACAAGTTCTAGTTCGGTTACGATCTGGATAGATCTATATATAGAACAAACCGTATCCTATTTCGGTTAGGACATGTTTATGGATCAAAATAGCGTTCTAGAGATTACTTCATGAAGTTCACAGGGTTCTTAATGGAGTTTTTTCCAAAAAAAACACAGACTAGTGGAGAATGAAAGCAAAAACAGTGTTTTGTGAAAACACATGAGCAGTATGCTATGGATTTAACGAAAGCAAAGATAAAGAAGGAAAAGAGAAGCAGGTTTGAGTAACTTACCAGATGAAGAGGTGAAGCACTGGAGGTGCAAGAAACGGCAGCAAAATCACGCAGCTTCTTCAAGAACAAATTGAAGAACAGCAAGAACTCAGAAGGGAGAGAGAGAGAGAGAGAAGAGATTGAATAGTAAAGTGAGTGATTTGAAATGAAGAGGTTGTTTTGTGTAAAGGACGAAAAAAAGGTGGGACTGTTCAAATCTCGCGAAATACGAAGGCGGCGTGACAGTTGCCCCCAGCCAATCGAAACCTGCCACGTGTCACTAGAATGGGAAGCGATTCAGTTTCTGTAACTGAAGAGACGTTTTGACCGGATAAGGATAGCTCGGCTGGAAAGGCTAAAGAGTTTTTTAGCTCGGCTGGAAAGGTTAGAACTTTAGCCCGGTTTATAAACAAGTAATCCCTTTCATGCTATGCAGATGGGATTAAAGGGCAATTGAGAGGGTAATTTATATGGAAATTGGGCCGAGCTAAGTAATGGGCCGGTATGGGTCAAAGTACGAAAGGCAGAGTAGAAGGGCCCCGAAGTTAGTTCGGTCTCCAGAGTACCTAAAGTTATCTCGGTCGCAGTGTATTACGGTTATCTCGGTCAAGTTCTCTAAACCGAAGTATGATAAGCCTTCTTCAGGACTGTTCTGAGTTAGTTCGGCTCGGCACTTCTATGGATAGCTTGGTCTTAGCATTTGAAGCCGAGATAGAAGCAAAGAAAGGAAGAGCCGGACTCGAAGTTAGTTCGGCCACACCTACCTATCTAGTATGGAAGTATTATTTCGGTCGTTTGGTAGTTCGGCCATGGTAAAACCATTTCACTTGGTTTAAGCAGTGAGGGGGGTGTTGGAAGATAAGGATTATCCTTCAGGAGATTGAATCCTAGGAGGACTCTGCATGGAGAAGTAAATGTCCTACTAGGATTGTGCCACACGGAACCTATAAAAGCTCACAAATATCACCTATGGAGAGGTAACGCAACTTTAATTCCCGAATACCCAGAGCTTTTGTCTATTCGTTTAGTTTGCTGACTTAGGTATCAGAGAGGTTTCCGGCACACACCCGCCGGCTAGTTCACGTTTGTGTTTTCAGGGGATAAAGTGACGACGTACGGAAAAGCGCAGACTTGATCAACAGAATTATACGAAAAGGTTTATTTCTTTCCCGCACAGGTGGTGTTCGAAGGTGTTGTTTGAGCTGTGTGTTCCCCTGCAAACTATTATCTTGGGTTTGACCATGTTATTTATTACTTGGAATTGGGGATGCTGTTGCGTAGTCGCCACAGCAGCAACTGTTGTACGGTAAAGTAAGCTTATTTCAAAACTTATTTTGATAATTCAAACCGTTCATATTTTAGAATATATCAAGTAGAATATACTTGTAAAAAATTAAGTTAATTAGATATCGTTTATTGATTCATTCACGCATATTTGTATCTATAAAAATAAATAATAATTGTGATTTAAAATATTAAAATGAATACAAATGTGAGTGGATGAATAGATAAAAAATATCCGATTAACTTGATTTTTTGCAGACATAGTTCTACTTGATGTATTTTAAAATTTGAACAGTTCGAATTTTCAAAATATGTCCCCGAAATAGGTCTATTTTACCGCACAACAATTACTGCTTCGCAAACTGCGTAATAGCATCCCCAATTCCATTATGGAGGAGGTCCCGCCCTCCTTTGAAGAAAAGGTGTTCCAACATGTGAAGTGTCAAGCCAACTTGGTGGCACATTGTCTCGCTCGAATAGTGGTTGCTTTTGAAGAACCCATGATTTGAATGGAGGAGGTCCCTCCCTCGTTGGTGCATCTTGTTTTGTCTGAGGCTTCAAATTTTTTTATTTGATGTATTTCGTTTTAGCTGTTATCAATCTTTAAAAAAAAAACAAGAAGCGTATAGACATAGTGTACATATCTATGTTTTCTTTGGTTATCTCCATAAATTTTTTTGTTGAAATTGGTAAAATGTTCGTTACTTCATTCATGAATTGAATAAAAGAAGAAAGTTCATTGTTAATAAGAAAACCAAGACCGACCAAAAGATTGGTTCTCTTAACAGAGTTCATCAAAAATCAAAATGATCCTTTGGCTATCTAACTAATACTTGAGGTTTTGTATTTTTAAAATTAAAAAAAGACTGAAATTAATACTTAAGGTGAGCGACGAGTTATGCGTGTGTTTGTAACCAAAACTTAAGACAAGTTATTTATCTAGTTGCTTATCTATAATATAGTGTTAAAAATAAGACTGCACAACTTGTCCAATAATTGAGCTCTCTTACACAGAATCTCACAGGAGTGTTCCAGTTCCCACCACCCCCTAAAAAAACAAACTTTGATGTTGGCTTTTATATATAAAATAAAGTGGATTGATGTTCAATTTTTTAACAAACTTTGAACAGTTTAAAATAGGGACATGCCTCCACCAATTTCATGTGATTAATCTATTGATTTTGTCAATCAAATATATTTTTATTCCTTTTATTAATTTTCATTAATCTACGCACAACTTTTGTAACAACTTGCAATTATTATATATTAATGTGCGTTGAGAATAAAAAATTAGATACATACTTATTTTTTGATATAGTACACAAAATAATTATTCCAAAATTTGAATTCATAACCTCAAAATTATTAGGCTAGACACAACTTTTGTACAATTTAAAATTCTTTTTGAACTTCTTTTCTCCAAGAGCAGTCCTTGTTGTGGGAACAACAGTGGAGATTTTTTTTTTTTTTTTTTAGATTAGTTAAACTGAAAACCAAGTTACGAAATCTCAGTCCAGACTAAAGGCAATAAAGTGTTGGGGGATTTTCAAAATTTATAATTTAGTTTTTGAGTGTTTTTAAAATTTTTATTGTTTTTTTTTAGAAAGTTCTAAATAAGTTTTGGGAATTTTGTCTCATGTTGGAAAGAGAGAAAAATATAAAATATTTAGGCCATTTGAGTGAACATGAGCTTGGGATTGGACTAATAGTCTAATAAAATTGTTAATCCGATATTTGGTTAAACAATTGAAGTACGGATTAACAATCCATCCGGATATGGTATCCCACACATGATAGACTATTTAATCCTACAGAGGGGGGTTGGATATAAATTAGAGGACTAAGTCAATGTCTGGATTATTAGTCACTAATTATAATTCTAACTCAATTTAAACATAGGATATGATATACAATCCAAAGGGATTCATAGTCCTAAGACTATTAGTCATGGGAATACTAATTCAACCTAATCCAGTTTGCCCAAACAAACATGGCCTTAGAGTGTGTTTGTTTAAATGAACTGGATAAGGCAGGATTGGAATCCACTGGACTGTTAGTTCCTAGAATACATTGTCCCTGGACTATTTGGTTAGACTGGATTTGTATTCCATGTTTCTTTAATCATGGGATTAGATGTTAGGAAAGAATTATTTGGTTGGATAGGATATGAATTCTATGTTTGTTTGGAATATTATGGAGAACGATAAATGTTCAAATTACTATTTTACCCTTTTCAATTATTTACTAAGTAATACCAATATTAAACATATCTTTAATATTTTAATTATTTTTGACTAGATCAAATAAAAATTTATTTTATTTTATTTTTTACACAATTAAAAAAATTAAATAAATAAAATATCAATAAAAATATATGTTAGTTTTTTAATTAAAATTCTAATAAATTTATTTTAAAAAATAATAATAATTAAATAATGAAATTAAATAGAATATAAACAAAATTTTAAAATAAAACATCAATAAAATATCTATAAAAAATTATTTAAAAAATTAAATAAATAAAACATCAATAAAAATTAAATAAAATTATTTTATTTTTAAATTAAAACATTTAAATTTTATTGAATTTTACTAAATATAATACATAATTAAATAGAAGAGGGTCCAAATGGTCATTTCACCATCTAATCCCATATCTCCCCTTATCCCTCCATTTGTGTCCACCCCCTCCCCCCGCCTCCGCCTCCGCCTCCGCCTCCCAGTGGGATATAATAATCTAATGGATTTGGAACTAATAGTCTGGTGTAAAAATTTTGAACCCAACAACGGACTATTAGTCCAGATGGACTACTAGTCCAATCCCACCCCTCAATCCCCTAAAACAAACACCATCTAAGGAATGTTTGATAATATGATTTAGTGTTTAAAATTGAATTGATTAAGTGATAATCAATTAAGGTTTGATAATGATAATTGATATCATTTAAAAATTGAAGTGCCTCTTAAAATATAAGCTAAAATTTAAGAAAATTTTAAGTCATATAAAATTTATTTAATTCTGACTGAATTTATAAATATTAAACATAAATATCGATATACACTATTATAAACTTAATACCACTATCGCTACCACTACCACCACATCACCACCACAACCATAATGCCACCGCCACCACCACCACTACCACTACCACTACCACTACCATCATGCCACTGCCATCGCTACCATTACCACCACCACCATCATATTACCACCACTATTACTACTACCATTAGCATCACTACTGCTATCACTACCACCATCACCATGCTACCGCTACCATTACCACCACCGCCACTGCCACTACCATCATGGCATCGTAGCCGCCACGACCACCACTACTACTACCATCAACTTCATCACCATTGTCATTATTGCCATGAACATCCACCGTCATTTTACTACTACTATCATCACTACCACCACCACTACCACTATAATGCCACCGCCACCACTACCACCACCACCACCACTATACCACTCCACCACTACCACCACCACCACCACCATTACTGTTATGACCCAAACCTGCCCTTACAGGTTTAGCACCGTAACCAGCTAGTAATCCTTGGATTACCAAAGGCTTTTGAGCAGAATAACATATAGGTAGGGGCTGCGGAAGCAAATATACAAAATATATGTAGCCTATTGAGCTGTGAAGACATACATGGGATAGATAATTTAAAAATTTTATAAACTAGCGAGTGGCGTCAAAAGATATAGTATTTACATATCTGTAGACACCCCACTTTTGATCGTCCTCAAGACTTGGATGTGCTTGTAAGTATATCTGATGATAAGTTTGATTGCTCGTCGAGTACTTGAATTTCGCGGCGGAACGTCACAGGTTTGAGCTTTCCAAACCCTGTATCCTTTCTGCTCCATTTTTGGACCATGTGTTGGTCCTTTCAGCATAATTCTTGTGGTGTATTACCGACCATGGATTGCCACTGCCGGCTATCATTTATGCCCTATCGGCCATTGATGAGGCCTACCGGCCATCAATGAGGCACTGCTGGCCACCACTGATGGCCGGCAAGCCACCATGTTTTAGCAGATATTTTGTTAGATATTTTGGGCCAACTGTGGCTCACTGAGCCATCCTCCATACAGTGTATGGAGGGATGAAGGCAGGTTTAAGCTTGTCAAGCAAGCTTGTGCTTGCATTGCTTATATAAGGAGAGGCCCCTCTCCCTCTCCAGGGGTTCTAGAAATTTGAGAACTGAAAATATCCCTCTCTCTCTAGAATCCTCACTCTCTCTCTATCTATATTGTGCTCAATAGTGCTTTAAAGTGTATTTTCTTCACACTTTTGCACTACAACACCTAGTAAAACACCATTGCCTTGTTGTTGAGGCTATTTGAGGGTCTTTTTTAGACTCAAAAGGCTAGTTTTGGCTCAAAGAACTTGCTATTTTGTTGCTGTGCATTAAGGGTGAGCATGTTCCTCTCTTAAGCTTATTTTTGTATACCATATTAGCCACCTTTGCATGCTGTTTTAGGCTTGGTTGTTAACTAAAAAAAGCTTTATTTTTAAGTGTTTAAAATGGTTGTTTAAGGCCTTGTTGGGATTAGGGGTGTCCCCTCCCTCTCCCTCTTTTGTGGCTTGTTTGCTTTGTTTTGTGCTATCTTTTGAGGCCTTTAAAATTATCTTGTTTTGGCCTCTTAACCACTGAATTCCAGAGGAATTTCAGTGGTGAAAAACTTGTTTTGAGGTCTTAAATAGGAGGGGGTGGTCCCCCCTCCTCTTGTCTTGTTTGCTTGCCTTGTTGGTCTCATACTTGAGCATGTTTTCCTACTCTTTTGTGACTTAGCTCAAGCATGATTTTGTGACTTTTTGGACCTTCCATAACTCTATTTTAGGTTGGTTTGGTCATTGGTTGCTTGCATCTTATACTTGTAGTCCAATCATACTCCTTGGCCCAACATGCTCCATGTTTTAGTTCATTATTCTAGCATGTGTTAGCTTTGCTCCAACACTTTTTGCCACTGATTTAACATGCTTGAGGTCTTTTTTAAGTGGTCTTGGTCATATATGCTTAGCTTTGTATAGCTATAGTGTAGTTGGACTTCACTAGCTTTGGGCTTAAGGTCCCTAACATGCTTTGAATGTGATGATTGCATGCCTTAGCCTCACTTCTTACATGATTTCAGTGTGTATGGTGTAGTCACACTCTCACATATCCCACTCTTTCAATGCTTTAGAGAGTTATGCCTTCTGCCTTGATCATGAGCCAATACGTATGCATGCTTGTCTAAGCTCTTGGGCTGCCATTTCAGCATATTTTTGGCCTCCAACTTGGCATGTTTGAGCTCTGTCCAGAGCTGGTTTAGTCATTTAGGCTATATATTACATGTCTTTTGTATGAATTTCTTGATTTGCTTTGAGTTTTAGGGCCTCTTGTATGCTAAGCTTGAGTTGTTTGCATGCCTTGGTGTCATTTAACATGTTATTTCCAAGCATATGCCCCTGTCATACTCTCATGTGTATCACTCTTTCAATGTGTTTGAGTGTTGAGCTTTGTGCCTTGCTTACGAGCCATGAGTGGAGTATGCATTCCTTACTTTTTGTGCCTAAGTTTCAGTGTGTTTTGGCCACTGTTTTGGAGTATCTTAGGTCTGTCCATAGCTGGTTTGACCATTTGAGATTAGTGTTGCATGCCTCTTGTGTGATGCTCTTCACTAGCCTTAGTGTTTGGGCCCTTAACATGTCTTGTATACTTTGCTTACATGATTGAGTCTTGTACATGCCACCTTAGCATTGATAGATGAGCATGTTGTATTTTGCATTGCATCATGTACAACCGAACATTATGTTGAACACAAGGTGGATTGGCCCACTTCATACTCAAAGTGATGAAAGTGAGCCAATCCCGTTGTCTCCATTGCCTTTGATCACTCATGATAAGGCCATGGTCTTAGTGTTTTGTTTGTTATGCATTCATCGAATTTGTGCAAGTTGGATCTTTGGCCATCAAGCATTGAGATACTCGATTGATGGTCTTGGATCCAATGATGCAGTCTCCATAGATGTTTTGAAGTGATATGGGGTGGCATAGTACACACATGCCTTAGGTAGACTCTCAATTTCCTCTGTTTTTGTGCTCTGTTACAGAATGGTGTCACTGCACACCAGTGGCTAGCAGTGCCACATAGATGGCCAGCACCCTTCCATTGTTGGCCGACAGAGGACCACTCTTGGCAAGCAGGTGACCGGCAGCAAGCCTTGATGGTCGGCAGGCCATTGGTGCACTCCCCAGCCTTGATTTGGTAAGATCCAGCAACAAGTTTTTAAGGACACCCTGCAGACAGAGCCTCAAGAGAGCAAACCTAAGAGCTTTCCAGGGCAGAAATCGAGGCATGCATGATCAACTTCTTCAACTTGCTGTGGCAGTATAGTTTAGAGTTTTACTTGTTAGTTAGAATTGAATTTGTAATTAATTTGTTAATTAGTTAAGCGATGTAATAATTAGTAAGTAGATTGCTTATTATTCAATTTGGTTCTGTAATAATTATTCTAATTAGATTATTAGGTTAGTTGCTAGCTTAGCTTAGATATAGCTTAGCTTATTCATTCAGACCCTCCGTCAAGAGGGCAAATGTTGTAATAAAGGTGCGTATGTGTGTGCATGTTTTCCTACCCCCATTTCTTTCTCCCTTTTACTTATCAGCTTTTTATGGTTAGTTTAGGGCATATTTCAATTAGCATACTTTATGCTTTGCATGTGTGCATCATTCATTTGTTTTGCATGCACCGGGCTCGGCGCATCATTCAAACTGCATTAAATTTCAATACTTACTTGAATACGTGTTTCAAAGCATGTTATCGAGTGTTGCACTCATATGCCATCTTAGAATAGCCGAGCCTATTTAGTTGCATTTTGCATGCGTTGCATTAGGCATTATTGGCATAGTTAGGATCGTGCATCGATTACTAACTAGCTTCTGTTTTGGCTCGGAGTACTCGGTGAGTGTTTATGCTTTAGCATCCTTGAATGTGTGTAAGTGATTGCCATGATAGCATGCTCACCATGAAGCTATGTGCTTATGTGTTTAACCGCATGAATGCCTGTGGGTGAAAGCTTGATTGCCTGAATTGGAATAACTCGACGATTGTGAGTTTTAAGCCCACTTAAAGTGGCAAAATCATATTTTTCTAAGCCCACTTAAGAGTGGCAAATCTGCGCTTTAGCCTACTTGCGAGTAGCACTTTCAAACCACTTTAAAAAACAAACATGAGTTATTTTGTTCCAATCCGCGTGATTGAGTCTATACTTGTATGCTGTGCGCATCACATAGTAATGTTAGCTAATAAACCGGAATAAAAATGCGTGTGTTTTCAAAATAACATATCATGTTTAGTAGAGGCCGATCCTTTCATTGGGTGAGTGGAGGTGCTCATTTCATGACCTTCCTTCCTCGTACCCAAGTTCCCGAGCCGAGGCAACTTTGGTGATGACGGACACATGGCCTTAAACATGAGTCAGGGTTTCCTAAATTTTCTAAAATAAAATATTTAGAAGGCGACTCTGAAATATGGCAAAACAGTCCATGTTTGGCACTTCTTGATCAAAATCAATTTTCCAAAACGATTTGCCGGATTTGGACTCTTTAGTGATTTATCAGTCTTACATTGCACTTTGTGAGATCAGATTCAGAACCGTGACAGGAGTCCCAACTATAGTAGCTGTGAACCTAATTCATGCCGTCGCTGCGCGGAGAGAGTCCGGGCAATCTACAATATCACTCTATGAACATATTATCAAAAATCTTGCTCGTAAGTCAAAAGAAACAAAATCTAGTATATTCACAAAAACAGCTACTAAACTTGACTTAATCTGGAACCTCCTTGGGAGGCACAAAGGTTGGCTGACAAAAACTGAGATGCCAAGTTCTCAACTCTAAGCCTGGTCACGTGCCTGATCACCTACATACATAATATAAATAGTGAGCGGAAGCCCAGTGAATAATAACAGAGTAAGAGGTTTTAATGAATGATATCCATACCAGATTCAGAAATCATAATTCAAATTCATAAAAAAATTTATATTCCTTGTTCAAATCATATACAAAAATCAGAGTTCATGCTTAATCATACATGGTACATTTATTAACGCTAATAGAACAGATACAGAACAGATGCAGAACATATGGTGGTTATGAATAACCAGTTCCATAAAGAAACCTCCAGATCCGGGTAACAGAGAATAAACATGCTGAGCTCCATGATGGAGCCTCCGGTACAGGTAATAGATGATAGACATAATAAGTTCCATAATAGAACCTCCGATACCTGGGTAACAGCTAACAGATATCACATGATGCTAATGATGCCATCAAATACATTATTAGAAATTGGATAATCATTCATTGTATATAATATATCATTTTCAGAAAACAGATCTTAATTCATCATACAAAAAATAAATAAAGTTGAACATAAGTTTACTAAGTTATTGCTCATAGATGGCTTCGGATGCAGACAGACAGAGCAGACTAATCAAATGGTTTACAGCACGTGACCTATAGCAACACATAACAAATACACATTTAAAACACATGTTGGAATATATTTAACTCATTACGTTATGTTCTTAGTGTGTTTCTACATTTTACCCTCATTACTATGTCTTAATCTTGGCTTAGGAATGCCTAGGATGCAATGAGGATGCTAAAATGCATTGGAAAACACTTGGTCAAATTTCTTAAAACAGGGTCCTCCGCTCAAGCGGATATACAATGTGTGAGGGGATGCTCAAGCAAAACTTTCCCACGCTCAAGCGTTTTGCAAATTTTGAAAAGTACTGGTTATGCGATTTTCACGCTCGATGGTTGCTCGAGCGTGAGACTCATGTCCTTGCTTGAGCGCAACTCTTGACGCTCGAGCGGTCTGCAAAAACATGAAACTTCTGGGACCATGTATTTCACGCTCGAGCGAGCTTTTGGTAGCTCGAGCGAAGATGCAAAAACAAAGGTGGCCGCTCAAGCGCAAAATCTCACGCTCGAGCGGAAATACAGAATCTGGAATTTTTAGATTGTACCCCCCAAGCTCCAAACTCAAATTCCATACCTCAAAACTCATTTTCTTGGATCAAAATTCTGGAAAACATCTAAGAACTTGTAAAACATCATGGTTTGAAGTTCATTTCATGAAATCAAGGCCCAAAAGTAAGTTAATTGCGCAAAAATTTAACTTGAAATGTAAGAACATGCTATAAATATGACATGCATGTATTCATTTGAACTCATAGCTTCCAAAACATTATCAACTAGGGTAATTTGATGGAAAACTTGATGAAATTACAAGACTATGGTAGACTTAGTACATGCATGTGAAAATCCTTAACCATTAGACTCAAAATAGAAGGAATTATGCATGCATGCATAGTATGAGTTATAATTCTCAAATTTTAGCTTGATTCTCATGCTTAATCTTCAAATTTTCTTGAATTTTTACACCAAGTAATTCAAATTCATAATTAAAGAGTTGAATTTTCTACCTTAAGCCTTGTGTTAGCAAGTGTTGGAGCTAAACTCACTCAATTCTCTTCAATCTCCCATAGTTCCTTCTTAATTCTTTTCTTCCTTTAATGTTGGCTTTAATCTCTTTCTCTCTCTCTCTCTCTCTCTCTCTCTCTCTCTCTCTCCTTTCACACATTTAAGCTCAAAATGAATGAGAAAAAAGGGAGTCTTGGGCCTAGGTAGTGGCCTTATATAAGCTAAGTAGTGAAGCTTCGTGAATTATTGCTTAGACTAATTATTTGGAATTATTTTATTCTAATTTAATCATTCCGAATCGAATTTCAATTAAACCTGCCACAAAATTCTATAAATCCCAAATAATACATAAATCAAGTTAATTTCTAAATCAGATGCTGATAAGGCCTTCATTTCGTAAACCGAAACAGAAACATGAACAGATCTTTCTACGTTAAACAGTTATAAACACAAATAAGGTAACATATGATGCAAAATTTCACTTTAATTACTCATTAGGCATAATTAAACATGGATTAACGTTAATCATAGGTCGGGGTTGTTACAATTACAATCATCACAATATAAAAATTAAAATATATAATTTAAAAATAATAAATTTCAAATTTTATGTTACACATAACAAACAACTTATTTTTAATTCAACATTTAAATTTTTATCAAACAGTTTTTCAACTTAAAAAATTTAGCATTCAGTTTTCAACACTTAATTTTCAGTCTTTAGTTTTTCATCTTTATCAAACACTACCTTAATAAAGTGCTACATGAATATTTCTTTGAATATGGAATTGTGGAATGGATGCTAGTGCACATGCACTCACACTGCAAGGATGGTGGTTCACACCATCTACACACACACGTGCGCCTGTGTGGCGTGGACTGTCACGATCCTAAACCCGCCCCTATAAGTTTAGTGTCATAACCGGTCAGTAATCCTGAGATTACCAAAGGCCTCTGATCAAATTAAACAAATAAGGGGCTAGTTGAAGCAAATAACAAAATATGATGTCCATAGAGCTATGTAGACATACATCAGATTGAAAATTTAAAACTTAATTTACATAATTAAGACATCATACCCACGTCACCATTCATACATACAGACAAACAAAAGACTTGTCCAAAACTTAACAAAAGAAATACAAAAAGGATCTTTAATATGGTTTACAAAAACTTGATCACTACAAAACGAGAACCTCCTCGAGAGGCACTGTGGCTAGGTGACAGAATGGAACTCTAGGCAATTAACTCTGAGCTTGATCACACGTCTGGTCACCTACATACATACATAATAATACGGTGAGCTGGAGCCAGTGAATAACAACAGAGTAAAAGGGTTTATGAATGATGTCCAAACAATTTCAGAAATCAAAGTTCATATCATAAACATATTTAGATTTATATACGTAACAAAAAATCATAAGCAGTTATATGTGGTACATCCGTTAGGTATCATATCATCTTGGTCCTAGGACCTATATACATAGTCGGTACCGATGACCCCAAAGGTCCATATCTTGTGCACAAGTAGCCATGGTATTGTTTCTCCCAAGCAAGGGCCATGTATAAACCACGGTATTGTTTTCCCTCGGTAAGGGCCATATGATCATACGCCATGGTATTGTTTTCCCCGGACGAGGGCCATATAAACATATGCCATGGTATTGTTTCCCCTAGGCGAGGGCTATGTGAACTAAGGATACTACAAATGTATTTCAGAAAATTGGACACTCATTCACTATTCATAAAATAGTATTTCATAAAATAGATCATATCTTAACATAGCTTTATAGAGTTGTTACTCACAGATAGCTCCAATAGCAGAAGAATTAGAAAAATCAGATCAAACAATCTATGACGCGCGACCTACACAAACACAAAGTGAATACACATTGAAACACACGCTCAAAAGATACTTAATTAATTTATTTTCTATCTTGGTGTTTTTCTAATCTATATCCTCATTAGTATGTCTTAATTAAGGCTTAGAAATGCCTAAGATGTAATGGCGATGTCAAAATGTAAGTTGAAACACTTAGTCAAATTAACAAAAACAGGGCAGTCCGCTCAAGCGCAACATCGATCGCTCGAGCGGTATGCAAAGTCTGCAAAAGTATTGGTTACATGATTTTTATGCTCGACGACCGCTCGATAGTCGCTCGAGCGCAACTTCCTACGCTCGAGCGGTTTGCAAAAGTTTGTAAAACTTCTGGGAGCTCTCATTCTATACTCGAGTACAACTTCGGTCCCTTGAGCGGAGGGTCAAAAATAAGGGTGGTCACTTGAGCATAGGTTCTGCCACTTAAGCTAACCCCCAAACTCTACAAAAATATTGGGAGCTCACATTCGCTGCTCAAGTGTAGACTCCACAGCTTAAGCGAATGGTGCAAATTTTGAAATTTCTAGATTGTTGATTCAAGACCAAAACTCAATTTAAAACTTTCAGAACACATCATTTTGGGCCAAAACTTAGTAAAACACTGAAACACTCATAGTATATGATGAATTATAAACCATTTTTCAAAATCAAGCCCAAAAGTTTTGCTAATTGTACAAAACTAAACTTGAAATGTAGAAAACATAACATGCATGAGGTGAGCTTAGCTTCAACCTTCCAAAACATGATCAAACAAGATAAAATGGTATGAAACTTGATGAATTTCCAAAACCAAGCTATGATCAATGCATGCATGTGAGAATTCTTCAAAATCAAACTCCAAATGCAAGAAAATTTGCATGCATGTATGGTTATCTTTCTAACTCTTATTCCTTAGCTCAATTCTTGGATTAGTTATCCAACTCTCTTGAATTCATGCATTAAGTGCTACAACTACTGTAAAGCCCCTGAAATATGTATTTACTTTTAAGACCCTAATGTTGAATTATATTTATTTATTTATTTATTTTTAGCCCCTTGTTTACTTGAATTAATTCGAATCTTGTCAGTTAGTAATTGCTAGTTTTATTTTATCCAAACAGAATTCCCTAACCTAATTTAATTCTACCTAGGTTACATGTATTTAACTTCAAGCCCTCACTTTTTTTTTATTCAAAACTTGCTCCAAAATAGTACTTGTACCTTGTACCTTGGTATACCATCAATCTTGCAATATATATAAGTATATATACACCTTGAGGGATGTGCCTAGAACCAAAATTAATAAAATAATAACCCTCTCACACTTCCCCAAGAGAGGAGCCAATTTTCAAAGACCATGATTATGAGATTCTAGAGAAACACAACCTAGTGACCTACCTAGGATGCAAAATCCAAGAATTAGTTTTATTACAACTAGATGTGGCCTTAACCAATGGAACAAGCCTCCTAAGCTCCTTCTATTCCTTTAGAATTCAATCAAACCCTAACCCTTCCATCCAATTCCAACTAAAGGACTTTTATGTCCTTTTACCCCAAAAATTGCCTATATATACCACACCCTCCCTAGCTTGCAAACATACACACAACACACTCACTCATACACATATTTTGGTTAGAGAGAGGGAGGAGAGCAAGGAAGAGAAGTCTAGAGGAGGAGAGGGAAGAAGAAGAGAGTTTCTTGTGCAAAGCTAGAAGGTAAGCCACCAACACAACCTTCTCTTCATTTTCTTTTCTAATGCATGTTCTTTTTAAAGATTTTAAGTGATGTTTCAGATATGTTATTATCATGTTCTTATGATAAAAATACCAAGATTTGAGTATTGTTTCCATCTCTCTTGTGTTTTACCCATTTTGGCACAAACCATATTCTTTTTGTACAAATCTCTCAACTTTTCAAGGGCACTCTTTCAAACAAATTTTCTGAGTTAAACACGTGATAGTTAGCATATTTTCTTCACAAAAGAAATGAAACTTTCCCATGGTGGAACCTCCTTTTCATAAAGTTTCTTAATTTGGGCATTCTACCTTAGAACCTGTTTTTTTTCAGCCAACTTTTGAAAATTCCAGAAAAATGACAAAAATATTCTGAACCTCCATTTTATGTCAAAACCTTCCTTTAGAAGTTAGCTTTCAACTAAAATTGGTTTCATCGAAAAACATTGAGCAGTTTGCAAGAAAATCAAGTTTTCGTAACAGTCGACAGATCTGGGCAGATTTTGGAATAGTGCTGAACTATTTTCTAAATAACTTAAAATTGGGAAGAGCAATCCCATTTCCGAAAAATGTTCTAAAAACTAGATCAAATTCTCTACGAATCATAGGAAAACCGAGTCCGGTGGATGAACCTAAGTAGTCCTTCCATATTAACCTTTATGTGATGTTAAATCTGGAAATTTGTTATGTTTGGATGTTTTTATACCCTTGTATTCATGAAAATGTTTAATGGCTTATTATCATATCTTGGCATGATGTTGTATGGGTATGTTATGTTATTTATCTTCTTATCTTGAGGAGGCATGCTTATGTGGATTTTATTTTATCGTTTAGTTGGACTAACCTTGACTTAAAACACTTAATTCAACGAGAAACCTAATTGGGTGCGTATTGGGTTTTCGAACACTTGAGTAATGAAAGGATGAGAATATGTGGTATATGGCTTGTTGGGATGCGTTCCCTATTCGAGGTTAAATCTTGCGCAAGTGGTTTTCGGGACTCTTGAACGGAGCGGTTGTATTCGAACCCTAGGTGGTTTGGTGTAAGGAGGGATTTCGGGCAAGGCCCTATTTTACCGTCTCTTTTGAGGCCCTACGGCTGGTGCTACATGGTACATAACTGTTGGTAGGCATCTGAGGTTAGGTCTGCAACAAAGCAGCAAAAGATGGGGCATACCGAATAATCCGCGTCCGATTCTTGTGGTTAGGAGGACGGAATCTCTTTGGGGGATTTCTAGTTTACTGACATCTAACTTAACCATTTATTTATTTATTTATTTATTGGAGTATCATGCTTTACTACTTGATGTTATACTTTGTGATTGTGTATTGGACTGGGAAAAAGGGGTGGGGTGTGTGTGTGCGTTTACTGGGCATTCAAAGCTCACGGCGTATCATGCCAGGTGACGAAGCGGAACTCATAGCAGAAGACGACGAGCCGGAAACCTTTGAAGACTTTTGGCTATCTTAGGAATACTAGAAATTTCCTTTTTTGTTATTTTGTAAGACTCGCATGAAGTTTAAAACTTTCTTTTTGGGATGTAATGTAATGGAACAATCTTTTGAATCAAGTATAATTATGGTTATTATGTATTTATATCCTACGTATGAACCTTATCGTTGCTTATGAGATCATGTGTCAATGCCTTGTAAGATCTGTCAAAAAGGTAGTGCGCTGCCTAAGAAAGCTAGACTTAGAAGGGAGGCTATTTTGACTCCTCCGGCGATTTGGGATCTTACTTGGTTATTGACCATAGGACTCACTAGTGACTCTCCCTTGATTGCAACCTATAGTGTAGAATCAGGGTGTCATAACTACATAACTAAAGGAGTGAATTCTTACTTCAAGCTTTGAATTCTCAAGTGTAAAAGCTTAATCTTTTCAAAGTTAAACAATTCCTTGACTATCCTCTTAAGCTCCCTCAATTCTCTAGCAAGTTTCCTTAGTTCTCTCAGTCTCTCATGTTTTTGATGCTCAAAATAGTAAAGATGAGATGATTAAAGAGTGTAATATAAGCCTTATATAGGCTTGATTAGCATTAGTTCTATAAGTTGAGTTAAGGCTATTTCATTGGTATTCTTTTATTCTAATTATTTGATTTCGAATCGAATTTCAATTAAACCTACCATAATGTTCTGAAAATTCCAAATAACACAAACTAAGTCAATTTCGTGATCAAATGTCAATAAGGCCTTCAATTCGTATACCGATTCGAAAATACAGACAGATATTCTTACAGCAGACAGATATAAATACAAATAATGCAATACACATGCAATTAATTCAGAATTTCATTTTAATTATTCATTAGGCATTCCTTAATCATGATTCATAGGCTAATCACAGGTCGGGGTTGTTGCATAGGGCAGTGGGTTATTGTAACAACCTCGACCCATAGTTAATGTTAATCCATGTTTAATTATACCTAAAAAAAAAGAAAGAAATTAAAGTGGAATTTTGCATCATACATTGCATTATATGTGTTATGTCTGTTTAACGTGGAAAGATCTGTTCATGTTTCCGTTTCGGATTATGAATTGAAGGCCTTATCGGCATCCGATTCAGAAATTGACTTGATTTATGTGTTAATTAGAATTTTTAGAATTTTATGGTAGATTTAATTGAAATTCGGTTCGAAACGACTAAATTAAAATAATTTAATGTCTACTTGATTAACTTGATCAACAAATAATTACACTTTTGCTCAAGCCTATATAAGGCTTTTATATACATCTCAACTCTCTTTTCTTCTTCATTTTTTGTTTTTGTTTGTTGATGCCAACTGTGAGAGAGAGAGAATGAGGGAGAGATTGGAGTCAATTTGAGGCCAAGCTAGCAACTATTAGAGGAATTGAAGGGAATTGGAGAGATTAAGCAAGAGAACACTAGCATTTAAGGAATTGAGGACTCTAGGTAAGGAATCAAACTCTTAGTTGTGTAATTAAGTTAGATTTTACAAGAATTCAAGTGAGAGAAATAGATTGACAAGAGAATCAAGTTGGAATTGGAGAATTGTAACTCATACCATGCATGCATGCATATTTTCTCATATTTTGAGTTTAATTGCCAAGAATTCCCTCATGCATGTTTTGGATTCACCTTAATTTTGGGAAATCATCAAGTTTCATGTTGTTTTGTAGCATTTGATCATGTTTTGAGGAGCTTAAGTTCAAAGAAATTCATGCATGTCATGTTCATGGAACATTCATAAATTTTAAGTTGAATTTTTTGCACAATTTGCAAGCTATTGGGCCATGATTTCTTGAAATGATCCTTAATTCATGATGTTTTCTGAGTTTCTAAGTGCTTCCTCAAGTTTTGGCCCAGAAAAATTGAGTTTTGATGCTTAAGATTGAGTTTTGGACCTTGGAAGCAAATCTGAAAATTCTAGAATTTGCACCTTCAGCTCGAGCGAAGTATTGTACTGCTTGAGCGACCACCTTTATTTTTTCACCATCGCTCGAACAACCAGAAGTCCGCTCGAGCGTGAAATGCATGCTCCCAGAAGTTTATGTGTTTTTGCAGATCGTTTGAGCAACAAAAGTCACGCTCAAGCGAAGGTCTGAGTCTCACGCTCGAGCGAGGATCAAACGTCCGTCGAGCATGAAAATTAACCAACCAGTACTTTTTTCAAACTTTGCAGACCGCTCGAGCGAATGAAGTTATGCTTGAGCGTACCCTCACATTTTGCATGTCCGCTCGAGCGAGGAAAACCACGTTCGAGCATGGACCCTATTTTTAACAAGTTTTGAAAAATATTTTCAAGTACATTTTTGCATTTTCATTTCATCCTAGGCATTCCTAGGCCAAGATTAAAACTCTATAATCAGGATAAAGGCTAGAAACACACTTAAGACAAATGAAATAAGTTATGTGCAATTCGAGCGTGTGTTTTAATGAATGAATCTATCATGTTATGTTGGTCACGCGCCTAAAGTTAAGTGAATTGCCTACTCTACTCGTCTACTTGGAGCCACCAGTTATCTGTGAGTAATAACTCTTTAAGCTATGTTTGACTTTAATTAGTTTCTGATGATAAGAAATGATTAGTTTTCTGAAATGCTATGTTTTGTATGAATGAATGATTGTTTAAGGTTCTTGAAAAAGTAATTGTGGTATCCTTAGCAGAGGCCCTTACCCAGGGGATATAATACTGTGACTTATGGTCATGAGGCACTCGTCCGAGGGAGATAATACTGTGGCACAGGCCCTCGCCCGGGGAAAATAATATTGTGGCTCATATATGAGATATGTTACTTGGTACCAGGAGGTTCCTTTTTGGAACTTGATATGCTTGACCAAAGAGACATGTTTATACTAATGGATGTACCACACATGATTTGAATATGAATAAGACTATGACTTTGTTTCTGCTATATACCTGATTATGGTTCTGATTTGCTACAAGATTTGAAATCTGTTCTGGGCATCATTATTAAAATCTTTACTCTGTTATTATTCACTGGGCTTCCGCTTACTGTTTATATTACGTATGTAGGTGACTAGGCGCGTGACCAGACCCAAAGTTGAGGATCTGGTATTTCTGTTTTGTCAGCCAACTGTTGTGCCTCCGAGGAGGTTCCCTTGCGTGATCAAGTCAAGTCTAAGTAGCATAAGTAAAGTCATTATGTTTTTATTTGTAATATGAGCAAGTCTTTTGTTTTGTGTATAAAAGCTATCTTCCTTTTTGGCTACAACTGTATCAAATGTGATGAAAACTAACGCATCACGATGTCATATGTATAAATATAATACATAAGGTTTCAAATTTCTATCCCATGTATATTTGCACGACTCTATGGACTATTCATATTTGGTATAATTGCTTTCGTAGCCCCCAATTAAATGTTATCCTGTTAAGAGGCCTTTGGTAATTTAAGGATTATTGGCCGGTTATGACGCTAAACCTATAGGGGTATGTTTGGGTCGTGACAGTTATGTGGCATTTGATGGCGCACTTAGCACTGGTGCTATGAGGGTGCCTTTCTTTCTACTATCGGACATGTTGGAACGATGATGTGGATCCAACGTGGCATAGGACGGTGTGGAATACAAGTCAACTTCGCATAGTAGTGATGTGGCGTCTGTTGGCGATGAGTCAACCAACCAATTGAACGGTTACATATCGATTTGAAGAGGTTTGATCATAGCTGTTGATATGAGATGCGCGCGATCGCACAGATGAGATGGTACTAGATTGTGATCAGGTATGATTAGTCAAGACATCTATTCGGTGTGAGAATGATCTGCATCATAAATCATCGATCCAATGGTCAGATCTAATCGAATGGGATAAAGGATATGACCATTCAATCAGATGCATCAAGGTTTATAAATAAGCTGTGAAATTAGCCATTTCAATCCATCCAAAAATCCAGAAAGCATTTATGCAATTCTCTCTCTCTTTCTCCCTTTTGATTTAAAGTTTTCGATTAAGAATTTTTTAAGCAAGTTTCTGCTTTTCTTATTGGTAATCAAATTTTACATACTTGATTATCAATGTTTTGGTTTTCTTGATTATATCAAGAGTATTCTGATCTATTGTCGTCAGTATAGACGCCGATAGACTTAATCCTTAGATCAGGTTTGATTGTATCCTAGAGGCGAATTTACTGTAACTCCCTACATACTTTTTGGTGGATGCAAATATTGTCTTTAGCAAAGCGACTAAATAACATGACTTGAAACACCAAATTTCTGTTCTATATAAACAAGATCATCGCTAAGTTTTAAAGACCCAAACACTACCAACTGAAGAATTCAAAACAAATTGTTCCAATATAAAGCATGAGGTACTTCATCCATACTTGTAGCCCATCACCACAACCAACTATTCGAGCCAAGCCGTAAGCGATCTTATTCCCAAGACGGCCAACATGATATAGACGACAACAACTCTGAAGCTTCTTGCAAGATATGACCAAAAGGAGAAGACAAGTGAGCCCCATTCCTAATGCCATTGATAGTAGTAAGTGAATCACCCTCAATGTGGACATCATGGATGCCCAACTCTTCTGATTGGGCGCACTTATTTTGAACATATTTTGATAATTTAAATTATTCATCTTATACAATTAATGGAGCATGCCACTTACGTAAAAAATTGTGTTCATCTGATATTGATAATTACATGATCAATTTAGATGTTTCATTATCAAAATTAGGCTTGCTATTTGTTTTATTTAAAAATAAATAAACAAATATGGTCTATTCTTATGATGTCTTGCAAAATTAACCGTTAAAATTATTAAAATAAATCCAAGATGGAGACACGCAATCTCTCACAGCACCCTGCTATGCACAACAGGTACTCTCTCCCCTTCTTTTTTCCCCCTTATTAATCGACCAAAGTGCATAAAAAAC